>KK113712.1:480628-559165 GCA_000611955.2 Stegodyphus mimosarum
CTTCCTTTCGGCAAAAAGGTGGCCATGTGATCAATATCACAAAAGAAATTGCGAACATTATTAGTGAAAAATTTGCTGCCGTTTTTTCCAGTAGTAATTACCCACCAACATTTCTTTCTGCCAAGCTACTCTCTAAAAAAGCTTCCATTGTATTCCGAGAGCCACACAACGGAGAAGTTATCATACTTGAGCTAAGAAGTGCTTTGATGCAGACGCATAGGTCTAGGCCGTGTTTAGATAGCGTGAATTACGAAATGCTGAAGCATCTTCAGCGTAAACCATGGACTGCCATCTTATCCTTAATTAGCGAGTGTGGAAGGAATATATTTTTCCCAGTCCATGGAAGAAAGCTGTTATTGTTCCCATATATAACCCAGGGAAAGGCCCGGGGAATCTCTTGATCTATTGACCCATCACATTGACAACTGCATTTGTAAAACAGCCTCCTAGTCTATTTCTCTATTTTTTGAAAAAACAACATGATCTGGACTTATCAGAGTGCTTTCCGGTAAAGTAGAACCACCGTCAATAACAGGATTCCTCTAGAAACGTCTGTCCATAAATCTTTTGTTAAAAGAAACTATCTTGTTTCCATATTCTTTTACAATGAAAAGATTTTTGATAAGCCGTGGAGATAAGGTATTTTGCAGGTTAGTCATGCTAGTGCCTTGCACGGCAAGGATCATCATGCTAGTGGCTTGCGGCCAATTTTCATTCAAAACGTTTTCAGTGCAAGAACTTTTGAACACAAGCAACAAAGTAAGGATTGGCTGTGTTTCGCCAGACAATTTTGAACAAGAAGAAGTGTGCCTCAGGATTGTGTGCTAAGTGTGCGCCTGTTCGGTCTAAAATAAATTCTGTGGTAAAGGAACTTCCTTCAAAATAAATTCCCAAGCTGCAGATATGAGATATGTGGGGAGACAGTTCCAGATCACCATTAATAAAATCCAGAAATGGTAAGTAAAAGAAGGATTTGTGTTTTCAGAACAGAAGACTGTTTGTATGCATTTTTGCAGAAAGCGAGGCATCAGTCCTAAGCCTTTGTTACATCTTTATTGATCAGTGATTCCAGCTGCATCAGAAGCAAAGTTCTTAGGAGTGGTGTTCGACTGAAAACTGACCTTCATTCCTCATTTTCAATACTTGAGAAACAAAACTTTTAAAGGTCGTGCTGAACACCTGGGGCGCAGAGCGTTGCTCTTTGCTTCGTATTTACAAAGCGCTCATTTGTCGTAGACTAGATTACGGACAATTGTTTATAGATTCGCACGGTTTTTCGTTTTATTAAAATTTATCCTCTTCGTCATTAAACTCTGAGAATTTGTTCTAGAGCCTTCAGAACATCTTCTGTTCCAAAGCCTATATATTGATGGTTACGAACTATCCTTTCAGTTAAGGCGTGAACAATTGTCCCTTTATCAGTATTTCAGTATTACGTCACAATCTCATCATCTTCCTCAGATCTGTAGGCTCCATGACTGTTACAAACTAGTCTGTAGGCTGTAGATCTGTAGTCGGTAGATTTGTAGGCTCCATGACTGTTTGTCTGCTACATGGCCTCTTACTTCCGTTCTTTGAAGGATCTGAATCGTTGATCTCAAAATACTGCTTGTCTGACGTATTTGCCTAGAATCTAGGCCTTCACATCAGACAAGAATTATTTTGAGGCTCCAGATAGTAATGCATCGCAAAATTCCTCCTTGAGACAGCTCAAAAATTTGGCTTTGCGATCTTTTCCTCCATAAGAAAAACACTAAGATTATATACAGGCAGATTTTTCTTGAGCACAGACATGAATACAGGAGTCTCATTCCCATATATACACGTGGATTAAAAACAGCTGGTCATATAGGAGCGTCAAACGACTGCTTGATACTGATATTTTAAGTCTACATCAAACTTTGAAACTCCTCTGATGTGAAATTCTTTACCGCTGCGCTCCCAGATATGCAGGAGTAAAAGAGAATGAGCTAGCAGACATCACGGCGAAGTCTACTGTGGATGTGCCGAGTTGGCTCATTGCCTTGAACGATATTAAATACGATCATCAAAGTCAAACTCGTAAATAAATGGCAACCATTGTGGGACGCTCAAATAGATAATAAATTGAGAGTCATGAAACCCAGAGTGGAGTATTGGGAAGTTGTTTTAACTCACCTGTTAATCAGTCACCCTTAACTTAAGCGCAATTATCTTTTGAAAGCTAAAAGTGACTCTCTGTGCTTGAACTGCAGTAGTGTTTTGTTGGAGCAGCAGATTTTGGCTCCGGGTATGATCAGACACATCACAGATCTTCGTGTCAACATTTTGATTGGTAAGGGCATAATTCTGAATTTACATATTTCAGTATTTACAGCGGCCTGGATTTTATAATTTGATGTGTCTGGTTTTAAACTCTTTTAATATATTATGACACTTAGAAAATTTAACAGCTTGTGTGGTATAACTCAGCTTCTGAATTTTATGCATAATTTCATAACATCATTAGTTTGTACCCTTCAGAGTATTATTAGGTGCTGTACCTATTTTTTCTATCATAACATAATTAAATTCCATTACCGTTTTCTTTTAGTTGTTTTTATCATTTTATGCTATTAATTAAGAGCAAATATTTTCGCCATGCGTCTGCGCATCCTATTAACTTGTTGGGTAATGCGCCAGAAAACCCACCAGCAACGCTTCGAATTTAATCTCACTACCACCGAAGGATTAACTAAAGGGGCGTCAGTTTCTTCAGAATTCTACAAGAAAGATTGGAGCAACTTCTCCGAGAAAAATGCAAACGATCTGCTTCTTCTAGATTAAAGCATTTTGCTTTAAAGATTGGGGCAGATTGGGAGCAACTGGTTGGCGGAATCTCCGCCAACTTTTACGTCAGCCGGATGGTACGTAAGTATGAGTAAATATTACAGAAAATAGTACATGGTTAATTATTCTAATTAATAAGAAAATTATCACTTCATCTGAGCAAGCATATATATATACTTGAAAACATAAAAAGGCTATTTTTCCTATGTTCTAATATTTCTGCAATTCATATTGCTGATTTCATCTCGAAACATTTCCTCCATTAATTAAAAAAAATTTCTTTTTTCTATGCGTATGGTTTGCGATAATACGAAATTGTATTAGGATGATTTATTCTCATTGTAATCTGAAACGGTTAAAGTGTGTTCATTTAAAATTGAGTTTTTGTTTAATTAATCTGACTATTTTTCCGAATCAAGATTTGAAATTTACTTCCGAATATGCCTCTGAAAAAATACACTAAATTTATTTCCCAAGATGTTTTGATGAACGTCTTACAAATCCTAAATAAAAAGTATTTAATAAAATTTAAATTTTAATATAATGTTATATGTTTAATTGCATTTCAGTTAAAGTTCTGAAAATACGAGAAATTTAGAAAACGTAGTTAAAAATTATTTTAACCCATCACTGTATTTCTCTCTCTTTCCTCTCCCCCTCTCATCTCATGAATAAAGGAATCAGAATAAAACAATTAGGAAATCATCATGACTGTTAAAGTTTCAAACACTGTTACTTATTAGAAATAAAACCTAGTTAAACGCGATATCTAAAAAACAAATGTGATTTATTTAAAGTAAACTTTATCATTGTCAAAAGCAATGTTTTTCGTTATTTTATTGCTGAACAAATAGTATAAAAGTAAATTACCTAAAACATATGAGGCAACAAAATTTCTCAACAATATCTTAAAATTTGAGGCAAATCTTAGGCAATAAATTTTTTATGGTTATTTGAAAGGGGCTTTAATTTGTAATAAGTAGGAATTAATATCATTAATAGTTATCAAACGTGAATAAATAAAAAAATTAATTCGAAAGCTTGTGAACGCATTTATAATATTGGTCTGCCTTTCATGATCATGTTTAAAAACACTCTGTCTTTTCCCTAACAGTATAATGGGAGTTACAATGCAGTATAAAATTATAAATTAATTAAGGTATTTTCTTGTCTGTAATTGATAACTGGTGTTAATTGGTTTTGGTATTTATTTTTACTTCCTTGTACGAAGTAAAGTAAGTATTGCAATTGCGAAAACTTTCTGTGTCTTATTTCAACACAAATATCCATTTTTACTGCTTTCGAATCCTTTTAAACGATATTTTCTAGTGACATCTGTAGGTATGGATAGAATAAAGGACACTTGTTTCCAAAACGGATTTTAAAATGTATTTAAAATGGATACAGAAAACATTTTTGTGACTAATATACATACGTATTTATCTCACATAACTCAAAAATGAGTAGCCGCAGAATGTTAAAATTTTGTGTATGGGACTGCTATAACATGCAGCTTACAAATAGTAAATTAATAGCCCTTTAACTTCTGTCTTTACTAAAAATAACAGAGCAGTGAATTTTCTAACTAAACGAAAAAGATCTGTCATTCTAATCTGTATTGCGCACTTATCGATGAAATCTGAACCCAACACCTGTACATTAAACTGCCATGTGATCTGAAATGGAATGCGGTATGAAAGCTTAATTGCGTCGCAACACTGTCTCTCTTCTGTTTCTCCTTCCGCTTCTTTTGTGTCGCCTTGCCGCTATCCCTGCAGAGTTTATTTTTCTAATGTTCGTCCTTGAAGAAGATCTTTTTTTAAGATTAAGTGCATTATTCACTAAATAAAATTATATTTGGAATTTACGGTTATGTGTGTTTGTCGAGTTTCATCTTGCTAACTACGCAGTCTATAACTATGCAGTCCTCTCCAACGCCATTTCGTTGCAACTCTCACCAAGTCATCTTATTTTAATAATAACGTCAGTTTATTAAATCTATGTTTAAAGCAAAAAAACCCGGTCTTCGAAATTTAATCTCGCGCATATGGCATTAGTAAAGACAACGTAATTCAACAGCAATATGAAAATGTGAAAAATAAATGAGTTAATTTTGAAAAACTGGTGCAGAAATATTTTGAATATAATGTAGAAAATATATCATGTTTAGTATATTGAGTATACTTATGATGAATACAAAAACTCTAAAAATTAGAAAAAAGAATAATTGCATGTAAACGTAGAGTATGTTGAAGGAGTGCTAGTTCAAAACAAATGCTCTGTTTTTACGTCTGTTATTTGTTCCTTTCACCCTCCTCATGCAATATAAACTTTGAAGGGTACTGTATAATTGTTTCACATAATTATTTTTGTATATAAATGGACTGCTGTTAATGTTTTATAAATAGAATGCGTAGTGCAGTTCAAAAAAGCCTTTGAACAAGGAGCGGATTCCTTTATAAACACATTAAGATTAAGAATGTTGGGAAAATAACATTCTTAATTTTGATGTCAATGATGGCAAATTTTGGGCTTACAATAACAGGACGAGGACAAAGTACTTTTCTAATCGACCTCTATATACAAGCAACGAAGTAACCGTCTCTAATGACGTCAAAGCTAGAATCTTTGCTGATCACTTAATCAATTTACTCCTAATCAGAGATATTAACGTCACTTATGAAATACTTGTTATACAGTTAGAGACTGGCTCAATGCCCACTAAAAATTATTAAAATTCGCTACTCCATACGAAGTTCAAGCTATTGTTAAGAAACTTAAAGACAATGCATAGCCCCTTTATATACTCCAACATCAGCCGCGCACGAGCGGTGGTTTTGTTCTTGGCCGAGCCCGTTGTTATAGATGGAGGGTGGTCGTAATGTAATAGCTGTTCGGTGTATAATCATGCTGTTAAATTACGCATAAATAAGGGTGATAGAATTAAATTTTTAAATTTCATTAATTTAGAGAGAACTATGTATTGTAAATTGCACAGTGTTGCCACTAAATAAAAAGGTATATGCAATTTTTCGCTTTTCATCGATCAAGTTCTTATAAGTGGTATCTTCGCTTTCACATTCTACAGTCAGTGTAAAATATGTGGAAAATTGCTTTTCCACAAACTGATGTCTTGCATAATATATAACATGTATGCCAACATACATTTTCAATTTCGCCCACTACGGAAAAATTTAATTTCGATATCACGAATGTTATTGTGAAGTCGTATATGTTTGTTTGTAAGTCAAAAATCTTCAAGAGATGGTGATTATGGATTTTTGCATTTTCAAATTTTCTACACTTTTAGCTTTCTAAAAATACAATACTTTAATCTCTGTGAAAATTAGAACTGTAAAACATTTAGTTTTAATTTATCATAGAATGTTTGATAAATAAGGATTTTTAGGATTTTTGCATAAAAACGCGTTTTTCACCAAACGTGATTTTTTATACTCCATGTACCTTTTCTCAGGAACTTCTGCTCACAGGTGTCTAAAATTTTTATGGCTTATTTATTATGTTTCCTGATATTTACTAAAATGAGCTTTTTGTGATAAAATTTTAAAAAATTACCTCTTTTTCTTTCTTTCTTTCTTTTCCTTTTTTTTACTACGTCTAATAAAATATTCTATAAATTACTCTAAAATTCAAAATGTTTCAAAAGCTCAATTCAGATTCAATAATCAGAGAAGTGTACTTTAATTGCACAAAAAATTTCAAGCGTGTATCTGCAGCAGATTTTGAGGAAATGTACATCGAAAATGGCCAAGTTAACACTGTCAGTATAGGGGTTTCTGCTTCCCCTTAAATGTTCTAATAAAAAATATGATGTGGACACCTCATGACTTCCTTGTACAGCCTATTAAATTATACACATTTTTGATGCATTTCATTTAAACTTATATCCTCGAATTTCATTACAGATATTTTTCTCATTCACTTAATTCAGTTCTCATTTCGCAGCAAGGCAAAAATGCATAAAACTTCATATTGAGTTTAAAATAGTTAAAAAAATTTTTCTTGCAATTCAAATTGAAGTTTCTACCCAAAAATAAGCAATACGGCTAGCAGGCAGGAAGACAGATTTTTTGGGGCACAAAACGGGATGTTTACTCTTGGTTTCACTCTGCGAAAAAACACTGAAGTTGGTGAACGAACTGACTCAATTCACTATTCTACTAAAAGTTTCAAATGTAAACAAATGGTCGCTTCATTAGGCTTAGCACCACTTAAAGAAATTTTAAATTGTTGCTAATTTTACAACTATCGCATGCAGATTAACTAAAGGCATAAACACCTTAATCGAAACATAAAAACAACATAATTCAAACCTATTTAAAGAACAAAATGCACAATTTACCAACATATAGAAATAAAAGAACAGAACTCATCGAGCCGGTAACGGATTGCAATCAAAACGAGAGGTACAACTACATGTTGTAGCGTTCCTATGTACAAAATTTCAACGTTCTGAGGCTACTCGTTTTTGAATTGTACGATACACACATACGTACGCACAGACGTCACGAAGAAATCCTTTCTGAATCCATTTTAAATCCATTTCACAATCCGTGTTTTAAAAGAGTCATTTGTTCTGTTTGCAAAACTGTCACAAAATCATCGCTTCAATGGGTTCGAGAGGGGTCAAATTGGATATTTTCTTTGAAATATGATACCCGAAATTTTTCGCGATTACAATTCTTTCTTTATTTCGTACAAGGAAATAAAAATTAGTTAAAAAAAGGATTAATCTAAGTTTATAAAATGCGAAATTAAGCGTTGTATACCTAGTTCATATTGTCCTTTGAAAAACCTAGTTATGAAAATATACATGAAACTTTACGTATTTACGTATTTTAAATACTATAGGAGTATTAGAAGAACCCCTTTAAAATGGTGGCTCCAGGCACGGTCTCCATTTTTCCTCGTAGAAATCAAGTCCTGCATAGAAAATGCAACGAGATGCTATAAAATGAGTTAAAATTATATATTTAGTTTCATTTAAAATTTCGGTTTAAAAATATGTTGAAAAGTTTCTATTTGGAGAAGGATGGCAATATAGCAGCAAGTAATCAGAAAGTGTGTAACATAAAACCAAAAGCTCATTCTAGTGGCAAATTGGAAAAAGTATCTCATCAACTTACAGCTATCTCATGTCATTGTTTTAGACAGAATATGACATTAATATTGAATAAAAGCTTAAAAGAATCACGATAATATTTCCGCGTTCCAGAAAAAATGTGAATGCTTAACAGAAAAATCACCATCCGTGTAAAATCTTTCGTGATCATCTGGCTTGTGCTTTTTATTTAACGAAAATAAAATGAAACAGAAATAAAGCTTCGTGAAGCATTTAACTGCCATTCATTTTTCAAATTTTATCATTTCTATTGAAAAAATTATAAGGAAAATCTTCTAATAAAAGAACATAAAAAGTATGCGTGATCAACATTATAAGAAGGCAAGTTGCAAACCAAGCAAAAAATTGCTTTAAGTATTTTTTGTTAAAGTAATAAGGATTTGCTAATGCGTGGACAAATATATTTTAAGATTTAATAAAATTATGAAAAATAAGGATATTTTCTAATTAAGCGCATTTTAAACTTAACTTATCCTCGATGATGTAGAGTAAGGCATTATAAGTTTCACGTCATTTTAAATATGTTATAAACGAGCACAATTTTATAATTCGATTTTTGTCTCATCTGCGTATTTGATTTTAAGAATATAAGTAACCTGAATCTTCATATGTTGCTCTAATTTAATAAACATTATCTAAAACTGTGATTATTTATAATGAAAATGTGCCAGGCATTCTCTAACAGCCCACGGAATACTGTTAAAAATATTTATTTGTAACAATTTCTTTGTTTCAATTCCTTAAATTACCGTTTTAAACATCGTTTATTTTTTTCTAAATTGTTTTTTTTTCTTTCTATGTATTCGTTTGCCCAAAAGGGGCTATTAGTCACGAAAGAGGATTTTGCGTCGGTTCACTTTAAACGGCGTATCACTTTTCAAATTGTTTCTACCAAATATAATCTCTGTGTATTTCTCTTAAAGAAAGTAAATAATTAAAGAACGAAGAATCGTGTATGTATGTTCCTCGCATTATCAAAAAGCGATGATACCTAGAGCCATGAAGTTTTTAATAATGTAGATTTTCATCCGAAAATGGGTGTTTGGAAGCCCGACTATTGAAGTTTGGGCTTTTTTTTTATCATTTTTTATTTCATATTTTGTAAACTTTTAATGAAATTTTGATTAACAGACTAAAGATTTGAAAGAGAGAAGTGGCAATGCTGTTCGAAATAAAAATATGTTATCTTCAGAATGCGAGAGTGTTGCCATTAGGAAAAATATAAGATACTTATCTTTCACTTTTAATTAACAAACTCGGTTCTATGAAAGCGATGTGTTGTCTCGGCCGGAGGTAAAATATGTTTATCTTTCACATACCAACGTGCCCTTCATATGCCGTTCAATAAAGATAGTTCAAGATATTTTCAAATTTAATCTGGAAGGTTACGGAGTATAAACTAAGCGATTTAAAATCAATAAACACGGTTCTAAGAAGTAATGTTTTCTACTTTTTAATGCGGTTGATTTAAATACAGATGTATTATAGTCACCAGATGTCCAATTGAAAATCTTTAACAGTTTTATGAAATGACACTACCTGGGCTCATTGAACTCATTTTACATTTTTCCTTTTTATCATAACTATTTTAGGAGGCTGCCGCTCAAGCGGATAGTTTTTAAAGAAATAATATAGCTATAAAAATATGTGTGACAACCTCTGACACTGTATCGAGAATTCTAAAGGTATGCCGTTTTTAAATATTTTGTGATTTTGTTGTTGAATTGGATATTACGTGGCATAAGTGCAAACAACGTGGTATTTAATAAATAAAGTTAACATGAAAAAATTTAGTAATAAGAAGACGAAAGAAAATTTTGTACACTATCACTAAAAAAAACCCACCAGTGACCGAGCGGTAAAGTCCTTGAACACTGATAGTTCGGTCTGAGGTCCGAAGTCCGCAAACGGGCTACTGCATTGGAGTTTTCGTGGTTTTCCCCATGTGTAACATGTCAGTAGAGCCAGTTTCCCTTAGAAAGTCTTCCACGAAGCCATTCCTCCTTTCTGTGTAGTGCTTAAAGCGAAACACGTAAATAATAATAATGATAATTCACTAAAAAAATTAAACATGTACGCCAACACTTAACATTGTATCGAGAATTCTAAACATAAGCTGTTATGCTGCTTTTAAAGATTTTGTGATTTGTTGTTGAATTGTATGTGGCCTAAATGGGAAGAAAATGATGTTTAATAGTAAAGCTAAAAAGATAAAAAAGGGGGGTTAGCAAGAGTGAGTGCAGGAGCAGAGTGGTAGGCTCGAGCTCTGGAAAAACTTTAATATCTAATTCTCAATAATCCCTTTAGGGCTACCATTAAAATCTGAACCCAATAAGATTTTATTAGACCAAAAGTGCGTCAGCCCGATGGTTTGTTAGCCTCGAAACGGGATTTTACGTCGTTCGCTATAAACGGCGAAGCACTTTTCAAACTGTTGCAACAAAATACTATCGCCTAGCATTATCTTTAAAGATATTAAATAATGAAGAATCTACGTGTATATATGTATGTTTCTCGCACTGTGAAAAAAATCGACGGTACCTAGAGGCATTAAATTTTGAATAACGTTATCCTCCACCCGAACATGTGCACCTGGAAGCCTGAATGTTATATCTCATATTTTGTAAAATTTGCAATTAATTTTTAATTAGCAAATTCAACGATTTGGAAGCGAGCAGTGGCTCTATAGAATGAAATATTTTTATCCCCAGCGGGCGAGACTGACTAGAAATTCTAAAGATATACTATTTTTAAATACTTTGTTGAATTTAAGTTTATGTTATGTTAGTGCAAAGAACGTGGTATCTAATAGCACACAAAACGTTAATAAGAAAGACACAAGAAAAGTTTCGTAGGCCATCTTATTATGAAAACTAAACATTGATATGATGAACTGAGAAAAAGACTGAAAAAATAGAAAAACATGTACCAACACTGAACAGTGCACCGGTAATTATAAACATATGCTGCTATGCTGCTTTTAAAATTTTTGTAATTAGGCTGTTGAATCGTATATGGCGTAAATGCGAAGAAAATATAAGTGCTTTTAAACTGGCAAGAGTGAGTGCGACAGCAGACTGGGAGACTGCGAGTTTAGGGAGAGCTTAAGAAACTTTAACAAATCCTTTTGGGCAATCGTTAAAATGAACTCTATAAGATTTTTTTTTATTTATTTATTTGTCTTTTTGTTTCTTCGAAATATTTTTAACATTTTTTTGAAAGAGCTAAGTATTTGATGTGTACCAAACATTGAAGGCAGCCTAGATGTAATACCTGTTTTAATTAATGTCATTATATCTATTGTTTACTACAGACTGAAATTGCACGCGACCGAATCCACAATCTAAAAAAAGCTGAAGGGCGTCATATATATATTACAAAATGAAAAGATTTTCAGAATTTTTTAACAAAATGAAAAAATTATTAAAAAATAAAAAATATTTGATATAATATTTTAAATTTCGCTTACTAAATATTTGTTGAAACATACATAAACATTAATAATAGTGTCTCAAAGGAAAAAATTAAAATTTATATTTATTTTCTATTTTAAATCCAAGGTTTAGTATCTCTAAGATATATTTTGTTTGCTACATTTCCTAACTAAAATAAATTGACAGCTAATTATAAAGTTCTTAAACTGACGTTTATTTCAAATAATTATAACATGATTAATCGTCAAATAACTTGCTTTAATTTAAACTGAAAATTAAAAAATTATGAAAACTTTGTACGTTTTCATAATGCGTTTAATTTTTAACTTCAGAATGATAATTAAGAAAATTTACAAAGCGGGACAAAGTTGACACTAAATAATAGCAATCTTCTCTTATTTTTTTTAATTTTTCTTGGAAGCACAGATAACGATACATACGTTTGCGTGTAAATAGTAATGAACTTCTATACCTCTCGCGCCCACCAGCGGCCAAGCGGTAAAGCGCTGAACACTGGTAGTTCGGTCCGAGGTTCGAATCCCGCGAACGGGCTGGCTGCATGGGCGTTTTCGTGGTTTTCCCCATGTGTAACGTGTATACGAGCCAGTTTCCCTTAGAAAGTCCTCCACGAAGGCATCCCTCCCCTTAGGCAGATAGCCCTCGTGTGCTTTGCCATAATTGAATAACCTAACCTAACCTAACCTATACCTCTCACTGCAGCTTAATACTTGATTGCGTCCCTATTCTTGTAGCCTTGGAGAGAAATTTCTAGAAATTATGTACATTAGAAATTATTATGTATTATGTATTATTCTAAAAATTATTATGCATTGTGGAATGTACATGCTCATCAGTTAATCAAGTTCTTTTATTATTGATTTTCACCTGTGAAAAATGGCTCTTCACATATATTCTGAATGCAAAAATCCGTAGCCGAGTTTGTTTATTTTTCAAAAGTATAGGAAAAATGTTATTAAAATCTACATCATCAAATCATAATATAAGATCTATATCGCACTGTAATTTAATTAGTTGAATTTATAGATTTTCTATTGCGTTATTTATGCTTGTTTGTAATGGAAGTAAAAATAATATAAATTCGGACTTCAAATAACTAAAGGCTTGAAGTCTTTGCAACAGCGTATTTACAAAAAATATGTAACTGAAATGTCTTCGCAGGCCATTAAAATTGCTTCGGTGACTTCCGCTCTGAAACCACTGGTTTACTATACAATTATTTATAAATTACTTTATGAGTACTATTATTTATGGGCATTAGGGGGATAATTTGGTCCATCTAACCAAAATAATATCGAAATCGAGACTTACATACTCTGAATTAAGGTTTTGTCTGAACGCAGAACACTTTGCTAGACTGGTACTTCCTGCTCCCCCTCTAAGCCCAAAGCTATCAAAAAATGTAAATGTTTTGAAGCAAGCACGATTAGTGTACCGAGCTATTTCTGGGCTGCAAATGTTAACTGAAATACAAATGAATACTTAAATCTAAAACGACTGACTGCAAGCTGTTTCTTATTGTATCTGCATAACTACAAGTATTACTAAGTATGCGTCCATTCCAGTTTATAATATTCATATATACATATATATATATATATATATGGTTGCAGATTTTGTATTGATTTAGCTATTTTTAAAAAATTGTAATTAAAATTGTTTTATTTTCTTGTGCAAATGCGTCCCGTGTTGAATACAGCGCGTGATGAATTTGAAGAACTACGTCGGAAAATTAAAAATACAACAGCGCGTGCATTTAATATTTTGTCAGGACTGAGTGTACGGTGCATATTCTTTGAAAACATCTTCGTGACAGCTTAAAGTCCTGATCTGGAACAGGGAGCTGAATGCAGCTATATTCTGTGATTCAGTTGGAGAATAACTGCACTTGAAAGGGACTTAAAATCCTCTTTTATTAAATCACTATTATTAACAAACCACTTCCCAACTCGGGAGGGATACAGAAAGTAAAAGACCACACTTGGGTCTAAAATGAACTATCAGATAAATTTAAAACTAAAGCTAAATAGAACTTAAATAGTTGTTGCTCTCAGAGCTATAACGCGAGGTTGGCCTCTAAACTAAATGGTGCGTAGCAAGATTTACTAATACTGACGCACTTGGAATTATTTCAATAAGCAATCACGTGAAGCGCTGTGGCTTAGAATTCAAATGCTAGCTAGTCAGGAGAACGTCGAATATCGTGACCGTGATCTGAGACTAAAAGCTCTCTCACACTGAGAGGTTTCTACCTTTCGTTTAAATAGTCGTTGGCTCCACTTCAAATTAGCATAAAGCTGAAAACGCGCGCTTCTTCTGACGGGAAGTTGAAAATGAGAAGGGATAGAAAGATTTAAATTAAAATAACACTTTGTTAGTTTAACTAAAACCTTACAATTTAATAAATAAATATCTCGTAATTGTACTGCTTTGCTATCCAGAAAAATCGAGAAAATACATTTTACGAGAAAGTTCTTGTGATAAATTAAAAAGCTTAAAAAATCGAATTAAAACATCTCAGCTCCGCTGTGAGATTGGATTAACTTTCTCTGTTTATTGAGTTCTGTTTAACGTTTGAGATATTGTGATATGGTACGAATATCTCTGAAGAAATATTTCAGTATTTTGTTTTATTTCTTGCGAAAAGAATAAATTTTATTAACTTTTTAACGACTTGTGCATTCAATCCATTACGAACCCGTACGCACGCAACAATATATATATATATATATATATAGAGAGAGAGAGAGAGATGAGAGTGAGATTCACACCAGAGGGTCATAAAAACCTTCTGACAATTCGCCTAATTGACGAAATCAAGTAATCCAGTTGCATTATCAAAATTAATAGCCATTACTTTTATAAATTCATTTAGTGTTTTATAGTTTTTTTTAATTTACTGCTGCTTTACTATTCGTGATACAAAATTGTAGATGAAGAGAATTACTTAATTCCTTGTTCCTATTAAACTGTATGATAAATTATGTTTCTCCTTTTAGTTCATTAAAGGGTCCATGAGTTTGAAACAAAATTTATATCACAAAACGTAAAGATTCCTAAAGGTATTTCGAAAGTAATAGAAATTGAATGTTAATTTATAATTCAAAACACACGATACACCAAAAGTCTATGAATGTCTCTATTCTTTGGAAAATATAATTACTTACACGGAAAGGGCCATTCGAAGGCAGTTGCATTCTTTCAGAATTTCTGATGTAGGGGAATATTAGTTTCAGTTTTCGATTATTGCTGTTTGACTAAGACTAACCAATGACAATAGTTCAAAGGATTTTGAGATATTTCCAAAATGTTTGCTTTTTAAAATAATTTGGTTTCATTAAGAATGGGATCTGTTTCAAATCTAGCAAGTGAGCAATTAAGAGGTCAACGTTCCTATCATTAGGCGGGAGACTGAAATGCGAAGAACTACCAGTCTTCAGCTGTGATAGTTAATTACATGCTTGGCATATCGTTCTCAGATGGTTAACTCGACGAAATGCTAATGCGCTATTTCTCAGAATGTGTTCACCTTTTGCATGCTAAAAGAGGTTTTTTCCCAGACGGGCGGTTCCATAAAATCATTTCGCTCCTGCAGACGGAAGAGTCATTAAGTCTTCTTTGGAAAGGAAATGTGTGGCAGAGATAAGGAGAAAGATTCAAGACCCAATGGTTTTGAAGGCTAAGGAACATATTAGTATTTCGCCAAAAATTCTCATTTAACTATCTCTTGCGTTTTAAATAATATTCGAGCCAGAGATGTTTTTTAAAGTAATATATGTATGCTCCAGGAAATATTTTTCATTTGTGAATATAAGAATAAACTTCATTGGCATTCATATAATACAGAAATTATTCAGTATGATTAACTTGATTTCGAATAGTTTTATTTTTCAAATTTATAAGCTCAAAGTTATAAAGAATGCTTTGTAAATGAACAGAAAACTGCTGTGCCATAGTCGTATCTTCTTCAAATAACAACACCATTTCTAGGTTAAATATTTACTATACAACTCTGTACAGATTACATTTTAGAAGAAATAAAACATTTTCGCTACAGTAGAGCGCGCTAAGCAGCGTCCGCTCTCTTCCCTTCCACATACCAATCTCCCACTTTACTCCCACCTGCGACCAAGGAAGCTGTCCGCCCCCCTCTTCCGGCCGAGGCGAGAAGAAAAGTTTTGTATCCCTTCTTTGGGGGTAGGTATCCAAGTGTTATTTAGAACGAGGAGACGTTACACTGCCAAATTTTAATCATAAATGTTATTTTAGGTCCTGCATTATTTTACGTATATAATTTCAAGATAATCATCACATTCTTTTCGTACCGGTTTCTGCGTATTCTTTGCTGCAATATACGAATGAAATATACTTGATAGAATACTTTGTAGAGATATTAGGATTTTTTTTTAAACAGGAGATGTGAAAAATGAGCAATGTCCTCGCCAGGAATCGAATACGCGCCGAGTGTGACACCGTTACACCACGAAGGCATACTAAGAACGTCGGAGAAATAAATACCTTATAATTGATGCAGTATGCGAAGGAATAACAAAACAGTTTATTCTTTTTTCTGAATATCAGGTGGAGTTTAGACAATGGTGTCATAAATATAATGTCTGCTGCTCTCTTGCCATGGTAATATGGTCCACTGCCTTAGCTTTGGCACAGTTTCGAAAGCGGTATGAAACAGGCGGTTCAGAGACAGCATCTCAAACTCGCAGGTGGTGCGTGGTACAAATCAACAGGCGGAGGTTCAGCTAATTCATAAGGAGGTGTATTTTGTGATTTTTAATTCAGTTCATAAGACGGCATCACCAAGCGAGGTTAGATGTCTTATGTGTTTTGTATGTCTATTACATATTTTAATGGGAGAATCAAAGTATTTGAATGGTTTTGAATTATATCTCGAGAAAACTATAAAAAACACTTTCCCGCGATCATGACGATTCGTATTACTGTATCTAATAATCGTGTTTCTAGTTTTAATGAAGTAATACATTATTTGATCCCATAGTTGGAGGATGTATATAAGTTTGAACTCATTTCTTATATTTTATGAGCGTAATAACTCAGATATGCGCTTATTATATTATTTAATTTTAGATGTAATTTTCGTAATTTTTAACGTATTGTTAGCTTGTTTTGCACTTTTTAACTTTCGAAATTTTTAACATATTTTAATTTTAACTTATTTCTTGTATGAGCCTAATTACTCAAATACGCGCTTACATATCTTTTATTATTTATTTGTAGATGTAGTTTTAAACACTTTTTGCACCTTTTAAAGTTTGCAGTTTTGAACATATTCTAGGATTTTAATTAAATTGTTATATTTTCTAATCCTGTATGTAATTTTTATTTCATTTTAAACGTAATTTTTATCCTCTTTCGTACTCTTTAACGTTTGTAATTTTCAATATATTCTAATTTTTAACTTATTTTTATTATATTTTCTGACCATAAGTGATGTTTATTTAATTTTAAATGTGATTTAATTTTTTTTACCTTTCTGGTTTCCTATGTGCATTTATATTAACTTATTTATTTTATTTTCTATTTATAATACAACATTTATTTTACTGTTTCATTTAATTCTAGATGATGATTTCGCTTGTTGAACTTCCTTGAATATACCGAAATTTTTAAATTAAACATTCTACTTATTCTTACAAATCTATTTTAATTTATACAGTCTACAATTTTTATTCTCTTATAGTCTTACGGTGACTATTTCTGCTATTTTATTCAGGTACTCTTATTGACTTCATTCGCATTTTTAATCTTTATCATTTCCTGCACATTCAGATATTTTTCAAATAATTTTTAACGTCATTTCTATTTGAATGCATGTGTTTAAGCTTTCTGACGTTACCTATGTTTACTATGTTTACTTTTACCCCAATTATTTTTACGCCAGCTTGATATGTTCTGAATTTTTAAACCAACTTTCATCCTTATTTTTAGGACCATATTTATTAGTTATGTAGAAATCTTTATTATTATTTTTGTCGTTTAATACCTTTTAATTCAGTATTTTTTCTTATTTATTATATTCGTACCGTTACTTTCACACTTTAAATGCTATGCTTATTTTTCGCGCATTGCGCTTTTCCTGCAATTACTGTTATTTCGGCTTTCATGAAAAATATTCTAAAGGAACAAACAATCATTTACGTGAACACATACAAAGAAATTCCTAAGATCAACATTTTCAATATCGAATATCATAGATGATTACCGAGTGTTTAACCATTTTACTCATTTGTTACCTTTTCATCTCTTTTTGATTTTTCTTGTAAAATTTTTCTTTTTCTAGTATACTTTTACTTGTGGTATATAACGTCAGCACGTTTATTTGAACTTAATTCAGTTCAACCTAATTCACTAGCCAACTTCATTAACAGTTCGTTTTACATTTGTTAACTACAAGTTTTTTCATGAATGTCGATTTCCATAAATTTATTTACCACTGCATTTTCTTATGAAAGAAATCTTGTTAAAGACTACTGTACCTTTACGTAATATACCATTAACAAAATACATATATTTGCAGAACGACTCAAGAAACAGTTAGAGATATTTTACCAAAATCGAAGTTATATTTTCGAATATTTGAACTTTCATGCATCCCAAATACAGGCATTTCTTCAAAAAGTCCCCATTATTTTACCTAATATTTTTTACTAATTCCCATTTAATGAGGAATAATCCCTTTTCAATATAAAATAAAGCACAAATAAGGTTCCATTCTTTTTATTATTGTACGTATAAGTTTGCATGATAGTAACCTTCTACGCATTTTCAAGTATTATAATTAAGGCTACATGTTATCATTTTCTAAGTGAAAACTCTAAAGACTATTTGATTTATTCAAATTTTCTGACATTATATACTGCCTTAGTACAGAATACCCTTTTTAGAACTATTTTTTTAATATAATATTAAGATATAAATACGGAATAAGCACGTTCCCCTTTAGAATACTACCCAAATCAGGGTAGACCCTTTACCGAATTTCAGTTATTTACCAAAAACTCCCAAAAGTTTTTATCAAATGTGCTATAAAAGCAATTATATTTACCTAAAACTAGATTCTTATCGCGTTCAGATTTATTATGAATGAGAAAATCTGAAGTTCGCTTTATCTATCTTTATCACTATACACTGAAAAATTTATGAATCATTTTGTAGTACAAGCAACACTTTAATAATGAGTCAACTAATTTTAATTACTTTAGTTAGGATTCTTAAAGATAAGCACATGTATGATACATATTATTAGATTAGTCCAAAGCGTTATTAGGGGAAAATGCAATTAAATATGCAATACCCACATACTCATTAAGAAAATCTCTTTTATTAGGTTAGACTATTCAATTATGGCAAAGCACACGAGGGCTATCTGCCTAAAGGGAGGGATGCCTTCGTGGAGGACTTTCTAAGGGAAACTGGCTCATATACACGCTCTTTTATTAGGAAAAGGGAAGCTTTGCCCGTTTTCGAAAAAATGTAAAATGTATATATTATTTTTTCCCAATGGCGGGCTATGAGCCGACTTTGGCTTGGCCAGTGCTAAGGCCAGAAGTGGTGATCAATTTATTAAGGCCACTAATAGCCACCTTTGTCTCCTATTAAGGGACGGACACTTAGAACCATGCCTTCTCCGGGATTCGAGCCTGGGCCCTTTGATATCGCAGTCGACCGTCTATACCGTCTGGGCGGCATACACATTATTATAAAACCTGAGTAAAATATCATTTTCTACTAACAGTATATAGTGCAAAAACAGTATTTTTATGATAATTAGGAAGTTAAAGTAAGGTAATAACAAGATTTTCTTAGGAATTTTCCTTCTTGCTCTAAATCTACAATATTATACTAAGTAGAAAATTCAGTGAAAACTCTTATTTTTATTATGAAGACCCACACATTTCTCATAACAGACGAAAATCCGAATATTTAGCCTTTCCGTAGATTTAACTTCAGACACACTTTCGTCGGAAAAGAAAACTTTTTCTTCTTATTTTTTCTCTGAGAGTTAAATTTTATATCTCTATCACAGGTACTTCAATAGCTCTCATAATCATATACTGTGAAAGATTTCTAGTTTTTGACTATTTTAATTTATATTATTGAGAAATGTATTGAATATTTTCAGAAAATTTCATTTCATAATTATATTTTACCCTTTGAAACATTTGGGTAAATTATTTTACCATTTTGAAACATTTAGGTAAAATAATCTGTACCATAAAGACTACCAAATACTACACTATTCTTAATGAAAACCTGAAAGGAAAAGCTGAATAACTTGCATCATATACAAAACACAGACCAGAATTTTAAGAATTACTTAAAAATTACATTGCATTGTTGAAAAATGTAACCATACTTTATGTAATTATATAAACATTTCTAATATTCAGTAGATTTCTCTAAGAAAACATGGCAAAGGACAATTAATATTGAAATTATCTGTAATGTCGCATTTAAAGACTGTCAATTATTTCATTAAAATGGTAATGTCTGTTCATATACGTCAAATAATATACATGAGTCTTCGTTTAGAATTAAAAAATTTACGTAAGGGCACACTTGTCTAATCTGTGATACGCAAATTATTAGGTTCTAAAGGCTCCTTACTGTGAACTTCGTGGTGTAACTAGAAGTACGACCGGCTAGCAACTATGAGATTAAGAATTCGAATCCCACCGAGGGCTTTGCTAATGTATTCGCCTTTTCTGTTACGATAAAAAATTTGTTTAATAATTCTACAAGTGAATCCAAACTTCCTTATTGCTAGCTCGACGTGCTTCCAGTTCCTCGAAGGCGTACGGTAGAGAGGGGATAAAATACTTTACATTCTTACCCACTTAAACGATGGCTTGGGTGGAAAAGATTCTATCGCCAAATTCAGGTGGTGACGAATTATCGTCTACAAATTTTAGGAGTTTTTGTCATTTTCTAAATCTGTCGCTTAGAGATTTGCTCGCCGTGAGTGTGGGAAAAATATATGGAAACGAAGCTATAAAAATAAAAAAACTCCAAATTAGAAGCAACAGAACATAACTTTATGATGTAATAAACATAAAGATTCAGAGCGACTTGAATATTTAATGGCTTTCGGAGCAACATGCTAATGCAATAAACAATTATCATTAATTTAAATTATCTATATATTATTGAATCTGATCTAATATAATGATAATGTGCATTAACTCATCAAATATAAATAAATGTCTTAAATGCATAATCTTTGGATTTATTTGCAGAGTTTGAATAATTAAAGACAGTTTTCAGTGATTTAATGTTTCTAAGTAAATTTTCGCTGTTGTAAATATTTTGTATACTTTACTTGTGAATATTTTTGTGCAAATATTCTCTGTGTGATATTCTCTCACGATATATTTCGCTCAAAATTTGCATTGTCTTAAAACCCTAGTTATAATCCTTTTACATACGCAAAAGTTATGACCTTTGACCGTTTACCTGCGGGCATTCTCACTTGTATGTATTTATGAAAAATTGTGGAAAGACACTATATTTAGACTTTAAGGAATAAATCACTTATTAAGACTAAAGCAAAACTAATCTTTAATATAACTTTCTTCAGCGACATAATAATAGATTTTTTGAAATTTATTTTAAATATATATCATTCAAGTTTTTGTACTGGAAAGCAAATTATTTAAAAGTTTATAAAGTCTCACTTTCTTTGGTATAAACTGGGGAGCTGTAGAAAGACTACAGAGGAATAATCCTCTTGTCTTATATTGCAGACACACACAGTCAGAAGAAAGGTGTAGCTAGCTCTTTTATTTTAACACAAAGAAATAACAATGACTCAACTTGGGTTTACACAGGCCAACACTTCTGGCTTAACTTAAATACGTAATGTTGAACTAATTGAAAACTGATAGACTAGCTTGATAGGCTTACAAGATAATTTAAACGCGCAGGAAATGCTCTGGTCTGTAGAAAACCGGCGAGAGTAGCCAAATGCCTAGAAGCATTCAACGCCACAGAATCAAATCGCTAATCAGGGTACAACGTGGTCCAGAATAGGCAGAACACTAAAAATAACTTGCGTAATCTTCAGTTAAATAAAACTTCTTTCTCCCTTAATCTGAATGAATAAACGCTCGCTTTCTCAGTTACATTCTGGCATGAAAAAGCGTGGGTGAAACTAGAGTGATAGGAAACCATTAAAACATAAATTAATTATTACTTAAAAATAAATAGATAAAAACTCACAAATTAATTACATTTAAAAAAATTTATTAACAACATTTCAGAGATCAGATTTTTGAATGAACAATCATAATAAACTTATTGTGAAATAATATGCGTCAACTAGATGACAACGACCTAGCTAAAATTATTCCACCCCTCGAAACATAAAATAAATAAATATATAAATAAGTAAATAAATAAAAGAAAAAGTGCATAATTTCTTTTTCGCTTTATAATTTCTCTGTAACTCTATAATAATGGAGCAGGAAAGTTCTAACTCTAACTGAATTTGACAATCAAGCGCTTACGCAATTGATAATTGAATTTTGTTGTTTTTGCGGTGCTTAAGTCCTATGTAGTCGAACAGCCTCGTTTACTTTTTGATTTCCATAAAACTTAGTTATGCAGCGAAACTAGAAAACTTACCAATAACGTAACAGTAGAATAACAGGTATTTTATTTGCAATCTGTAATATTTTCTTGAGAATTGTTACACATTCATTTAAAGAAATGAAACCTTTTGAGAGAGAAATGCGTAAGGGAAAGCAAATGCATTTATAATACTATACTACAATAATCGGTATCGTGCCTTTATATCCATTTATGACGTGAAAAGTCTATCTGTAAATTCCTACATCAGTATTCTTTAATGTGGTACAATGCAGTCTAAACATTTATATGTGTGACTAATTGAGATAAAATAACACGCCGAACAAGTATTAATTTAGCATTCAAACAACAAAAATCAGTGTTATATTTGCAAATTTTCAGAGGAACTAGTCATATGAAACAACATCTTACCTTGTCTAATCACTATATCTTATCTGGTTCATTTGCACTTTGGCGGCTGAGGGTGATGGTTCCATGAAACCATGGAAACCAGTCCTGTGAAAATTTGCAAATATAACACTGATTTTTGCAGTTTTAATTATGAATTAATGTGCGACTAATACTAGATAAAAAATATCTGATGTACACACCACACGACTTCCTTGTATGACCTTTTAAATTATACACATTTTTTGCTGAACATCATTTAAACTTATTTCCTCGAATTATTCTCTATTAACCAATCCGTCAGGAAAATGACATCGAAAATTGCAAATTTTGAAATTAAATATCCCGGTCCAATTTTGTCGAACAGGAATCAAACTTCTTATAATTTTATTTTTTCATAACGAGTATAAAACTTTCTCAGATATAAATATAAGAACAGGAAGATCACATTAAAAGTTAGATTTCGTCATTTGTCGATTTTTTTAAATTTGATATTGCGAAAACATGAATATTTTCATCCCTCAAAACAAATCTGCAGTTGGAAGTATATGACTACGACCACCAATTGCAAAATAAGGGCCGGATGGGATGGGTGTATATATGTATGAAGTTGGTACTGCTGATTGCAATAAAAATGAGAGGTGCACAACTAGATGCTACAATAGTCCCATCTACAAAATTTCAACTTTCTACGGCTAATTTAAACATTCACTAAAATTTCAACTTTCTGCAGTACGACGGCTACGTATCTACGTATGTAACAATAAATTCCTTTTTGAATCCGTTTTAAAACTATCTTACAATCTCTCTCGAAACAAGAATACTTCATTCTGTCCATACGTACAGACGTCATGCAAAACATCGTCCAAATGAATTCCAGAAAGGTGAAAATTGGATATTTTTGTTGTAATATGATACCCAGAAATTTTTCGTGACTACAACACTTCCTTCATTTCGTAAAAGGAAGTAAAAATTGGAAGATTGTATGAAAAGAAAATAATTTCACTTTATAGTTTCAAAGATTTCAAACTGCATAAATAACTAAGGTATCGGTATTATGATTGGTTTACAAAAGCGAGAGAAATGCAGTTGATACCAATGTGTCTCGATAAACTGTTATAGTTGTAAAACTCTGCAGGCATACAAATTCTAATCATGTATAATGATATTAAAAATCGATTACTGGAAACTTTTCTGCTTCAAAAATATCTGTAGAATTCGCAAGAAAATCTCCTGGGATGTCTTGAAGATGGAACTCATGGGCTCAGAACGCATCCTAAAGACATCGCGAAACCTTCTCCTAACCTCCCAAACTCATCCTTCCGAGTGCTTAATGCAATATTCCAGTATACTGCTGTCTCTTCGACAGGGTGCGGGATGTTATGAGTATTTAAAATCCTACTGACTACATAATCAGAATATCGCGGAGTAACCTCTTCATGATCTTTTTGAATGTTTGTTTTATGCTAGTACATACACAGGAAAGCAAATTCGAACAAAAAACTAAATCTTTGTTTTTTATCTTTTGTCTTTAATCTAACTAAATCTAAATTTAATCCTCGGAATGTTTGACAACAGAAAATGCAGTACGAATGTTGAGAATGGTAATTCTGTGTTACAGAGGTTATCTATGAATTCAACCACTTTTTATATGCCATAGTTTTTATCTGCTTTTCTCAAGCAGTTTAAACTTAATTAATGCCATGGGATAAATTATACAAACCGAGGACCAGCAAACAGGTGGTTGTAATTATTTTCTGCACCATTTAATAGTGCTTTATGGATATTTAATTCATAAAGCACCAAGAAAAAAAACTCCAAAACAGCGGGATATTGCAATTTAATAGTTTGTCTTTGCATTTGTTTATATATCTTTGATTGCTAATGTTTCGCTGCTTTAACTTCAGTAAATTTTAATTTTTTACAAACCGTTTTTCTTTAATCTATAATTTTAAAGAATAAATAGACTAGGATCTGTATGTGTTTCTGCATTAATGGCATTGCTAAACTGTTGAATGTTTCTGATTTTCTAAATTGCGTTTTTCATCTGATAGAATTTTATAAAACTATTTCCAGTTGCATTTCCTAAACAGAGGCCATTTACTTCAAAGAACAACTGTAAGCTTAAATGATATAAAGCGTACACCCTTTACCATTTTCCACTGACACTGGACGCTTATTAAATCAAAATCTTCTGATGTAATGCATATGTATGTATAGTCAGCGAAACATCTTTATAACAATCTTCATTGTTTTGAACAAAGCTTACCCGTTCTTGGCAAGTTTCCAGAACGGATGTCAAACCGGCAAGTAGGCTTATTAAGAATTTATCCAATTGTGCTATGGATTTTTATAAAAAATGCACATATCTCTTTATTTGCGAAGAAAGTACTTAACAGTGACGACGCCCATATGAGAGATGCGCTACATTTGTCATATGATTGTCATATGGTTAGATGTCTAGTTGTCTGAATTGTGTGTAATTAACATTTCCGCTTGCTTGTCATGAAGTGAGTAATACGCCTGTCAGGTGATTCGCGAGTCCGTTTGCGTTTGCTTTGCAGTATCATTTAACAATGGATTTTATGCAAATGGTTAGAACTTTCCTACAAGCCTAGTTGTGTTAACCGGCTCCACCCGAACAAATATTACCAGCATGGATTACCCAGGATGTAAGATACTAAGGTCGTGATTATTAATACTTTCGTAGGTTAGGGAACTCTCCAAGCCAAGCATGGCTATATTACTGAGATCTTCAGAGAACTTAGGGGTAATTTGTGTTTATGTTTCTTTGGCGTACTTAGCGTTCTAAAATACAGTTTCTTAGTTTGCTAGTGATCTGATTACAGAGAAATATGCCAAAAAGACATGATTTCGTGGAAGATTTATTAAGAAACACTGCTTCGCATTGCCGAGATTGAATACTCCGTGCAAGAAGTCTGCCAGGAATCAAACCGGGGATTAAATTACCAATACTCAGCTATCTTATTCATTGGGCCACTCGTAGAATCATTGATTCATCTTTTTGGATGGTACTTAAAGGAGTATAACTAAACCAAGTTTAGGGACAGGTAAAAATTTTAATTTTATAACTCTAATAAAAAGAAATTAATAAAGCGCTCAAAACGCTCATATATTCATATACACTCACAACTTCGACAGCTTCAGAAGAAAATCAAAATATCTGTCGAATTCTTTCACATTTTTGAAATTATTACTCGTCGATAACTTGTTCATTGAATATTTTTTCTTTTTCTTTTTCAATTGTTGCTACATGTCTCTAACGAAAATACGAAAAGTTTATTTCCGCCGGTAAAAAATTAGTATTATTGTTATAATATGTTGCCATGCTGTATTCAGTAAACGAGACAGCTGTAAAAATAGAAAGTAGATCCAGTATTTTCTTTTATTATTAACAATTCAGCAATGTTTGAAGTTAATGTCCAATGTTTCTTCAGATTTCCGTAATATTCGAGATGTAAAGGGAACAAACCCTTATTTATCTTATAAGGTATTTTCTCCCTTTCCAGCATGCCTTCGTGAAGTAACGGTTAGCATACTCAGTGCGTATTCGAGAGGTCCAGGTTCCAGTCCTGGCAAGGGCACTACTCATTTTTCACGTCTGTTACTTCAAAATAACGTAATGATACTACAGTGGCACCCGAACTAAAAGGTGGTGGATGATGATTCTTCACTCCCATGATTTGGCGATTGGGTCCCCTAATCCCTCCAGTCGCCCTTAAGGGTATTTTCTCTCTCTTCCCAGCATGCCTTCGTGGTGTAATGGTTAGCATATTCGGCGCGTATTCGAGAGTTTCAGGTTCGAATCCTGGCGAGGGTAGTGTTCATTTTTCACGTCTGTTGCTTTAAAATAACCTAATGACTGTACAACATGCAAGCAAAATCTTTTGGATCATTCGTCAATAAAAATCGCATTTATAATATAAAAACATGCAAAAGCTTTTTATTTTTTATATTAGTAATTTAGGATATTAGAAAGTAATAACTCTGATGTATACGGAGTCAACAGCTGGAATATTTGAGGTGATGTTTAAAGTTCTGAGTTTCTGAGAGAAAATATTTGTTTCAGCTTTTTTCTTTGTATATATATATCCGCAAAGCGACTTATATATTAAATGCATATTTTTTTATGTTGAAATTAAATTTTACAAAAATAAAACGTTCTTCATTTGCGTCTACCAGTAAAGCTTCACCATAGGCTGATGTTACGAACTATGAGCAACAGAAATATAATCCATTTTTAGTTTTTTAATGACAGTAACTTCAAATTCAGCAGCCTGTATTTTAATAAAATTATTTCAGCTTAAATAAATATCATGAGAATGTGTCATCAGATATCAAATATAGTTTTAAAAGAAAGTTGCTGAAAAATCATGGCTTTGGAAGGTCCTCACATTAAGATAATCAGAATTTGTATAAAATATATCTGCTTGTATTTCGATGGCATTCATCTAAATAGCTGAGGAGAAACTAAGGAAAAAATATAAGAAACTTTTAACAGAAAACTATGATAACATTTCGCGTTCTCTTGACTTCACTTAGCGAACTGTTTAAAGTCCATTGTTAAGACTGTGATCACAATCGAACCGAGCTTCATTCATCGCCGGTATTGAACCCGGAAATAAATTAAGAGTGTCCAAATGTTTTTCTCTTTTAACCTCTGATCATCCATAATGATGAATAGCAATACGTTGCCAAAAATAAAAATAATTCAATCATTTATGACAATTGGAGGATATAGTTCCTAGGTCTAGAATCTATACCTATATGGAGTCAAAACGCTTATAGCATCCTACTTATAAAGATAGGATACCTATAAGATAAGTTTATAAATATCCTGTTTATGTTTAGACATTTTCCTTTTTGGTTTTTAAAATAGGAACAGAGACATGAAACTCTTGAAACATTCCACATGTTTGGCAATTATAGGCGTTGAGTTAGTTATATTTTCCAATATATGTACATAGCTCACTGATCCCTTGAGGTCCGTCTATAAATATCGTTTGAAAGTTTGCGCTTGCGTGACAGTGGCAGCGCGTACAGGTCTTTGTGCAGAATCCGCTGCAACTTGCATTCATAGTACCTGTCGATAGGTTAAAAGCTTTAAGAAAATAGAGCGCAAGACAAACTGCGTATACGTGCTTAAGAGCAAGAGACATGAAAGCTGCGGATCATCGAAAAATTATGGAAAGTATACGGTGGCTGTGAAATAAGTTACAATAAAGTGTGAAAATGGGCAAAACTCTTTAAAGAAAGTCGCAAAAATGACCTTAGCGAATTGCATTCTAGTCTGCCATCTGTAAACGCTGACAATTTGGTTCAGGCTTTTGAGACTGGAATTCACGCAAACAAGGGATTTTAATCAGTGACACTGAGAACCACTGATGAGAAGTGGAATCCACCGTGACTGGCATCACTTTCGTTAGAGTTTTGTGAGAAGAGTATGAAAATATTCAATGTTCCATTTAAAAAAAAAAATTAAAAAAAAATAAATAAATAAATAAAAAGGAAAAAAAATCTGAAAGGATTCAGATTTTAGATTACGTCCAAAGGGATCTTGCTTAATAATATAATAACTTGCCGAACGAAACAAACATTAAACTAAACCCAATACGAACACAAAAACCAACCCAATATAATTCCAATAGTCAACCCAATACAATTCCATTAATCCATCCAGTACAGACCCAATAGCCAACACAGTACAATTCCAAAAATTCTAATAGCCAACCCAATGCAACTTCAATTATCAACAAAGAAACATTAGCACTAAATTGAAAAGTGAATCGGACATTTTTGTGAAACGACGCAAAACACCCAAACGAAAGTAATAGTCCTTCGAGACTACATTCCTTTGGACTAAAAAGAACGAAAGGTTTCAGATTTTAAATTACGTCCAAAGCGTCCTTTTTTTAACATCTTGTGTGTTACTTTTATTTATTAGATATCATGTTCTTCGCACTTAAACCACAAAATTCAGTTGAAGAACAATATCGCAAAATAATTTTAAACTGAGCATATTTTTAGAATTTCCGATACACAGTCTCACGCGCTGCAGATAAAAATGTTTTTTCTGTACAACATTGCCATTGCTCACTTTAAAATCTTTGAATTTGTTAATCAAAAATTCGTTAAAGTTTTACAAAATATTAACTCGATAATAAAACAAATTTCAAATTTCGGCTTCCAGATGTTTATATTCGAAGCAGGATTACGTCATTATAAATTCGGTGGCTGTAGGTACCGTCGTTTTATCACAGTGCGAGAAAAATAGATACATTTATTCACATTCTTCATTATTTAATTTCTTTAAATATAATATAGGACTGCAGTATTTGGTGACAGAAGTTTGAAAGGTGAGCCGACGTTTAATGTTCCCAATGCAAAATCGAAAAACGAAAACAATAGTCCTTCACAGACAAAGACCCTTTGGACAAAAAAAAAATCTAAAAGTTTTCAGATTTTAAATTACGTCCAAAGGGACGTTTTTTAACATTTTGTGTGTTACCTTTATTTATTAAATATCATGTTCTTCGCACTTAAACCATAAAATTCAGTTAAAGAGCAATATCAGAAAATAATTTTAAAATGAGTCTATTTTTAGAATTTCCCGATGAAAAGTTCTGCGCGCTGAAGATAAAAAGTTTTTTTTTTTTTTTCGTAGAGGTTGCCATTGCTCGCTTTTAAATCGTTTTGTTTTTTGTTTTGTTTGTTCATTAAAAATTCGTTAAAGTTTTACAAAATATGAAATAAATAATAAAACAAATTCCAAATTCCAAATTTGGGCTTCCAGATGCGCATATTCGAGTGGAAACGTACGTTATTCAAAATTGGATGGCTCTAGGTACTGTTGTTTTATCGCATTTGGAGAAATATATATACGTTTATGCAGATTCTTCATTTTTTAATTTCTTTAAATATAATGCAGATCTGCAATAATTTATGGCAACAGTTTGAGAAATGATTCAGATTTTTAATGTTTCCGACGCAAATTCGCAAAACGAAAACAATAGTCCTTCAGGGACAAAGCATCTTTAGATTAAAAAAACATTAAAAAAATTACTTTAATTCTAATTTTTACATTTGCAGTCACATTATAACAAATGATAATTTACAAAACTTAACGTTATAATGTATTTTCTCCCTCTTTCCATGCATGCCTTCGTGGTGCAAGGGTAGCATACTCGGCGCATACTTGAGAGGTCCAGATTCGATTTCTGGCAAGGGCATTGTTCGTTTTTCATGTCTCTCTACTTCAAAATAACCTAATGACTCTATACAACTTTCCTACAAAATTTTTACTTCTCGTTTTCGTTGCAAAATTTATCTTGCTTACAAATAACCCAGCTATATTATCCATATATATTTATATATATATGAAAGATAAAAAATAGTAAATCAAAATAACTTTAATTTGCAATAGTTCTCTGGCTGTCTATTTTAAATTGGTTGTTTAAATTTTTCAACCTAAAAATAGTAACTGCTTATAATAAATACCACTAAACTGCGTCATTTAAAAATTAATGCTAATGACAAAGATAGCTACAAGATACTTCAGCCAAAAATAATTTCTAATTTGCGAACCGAAATTTAAAATTAAGCATCACAGATAAAGCTGAATAAAATTAACCATCCTGAACCAGATTTTCATCTTACACACGTCGCTTTTATTCTCTTGTTTCACTGCCTCCCAAGTTTACTCCCCACTGCTGTACTTTCTTCAGATATTAAAAATATAAAGATTTAATAAAGAAAGGACATGTTCAGAGCCAATTTATTTGTGTCTTCGTCAATAATGTTTGTCTATAACAAAAGTATTAATTTGTCAAGAAATACAAATTGTTACAGTTGCAATGACTGTTTCAATTTTTTCATGAATCAACTATCGTCTTTAACAACTACACCATCAACATCTATCTTTTTTCATCTAAAATATTTTGGTTGAAAAAGAGCTAATACTCATAGAGTTTGAACCTTTTGGATATGACATATCTAAATCATTAATTTTGTCATATAAGACTAATGTCAGTGCCACCAAATTAAAAGTATATATGTAAAGAAAACTAAAGAAAATACCAAATTGAAGGAGAATGACAGTGTACCAAGTAATACTGTACGAATGGCAAATAATGCAACACTTTGTTGAATTCAAAATGCATGTCAGTGTAAAAGATAATGTATATATGAATCAACGGTGTGATCAGTCAATAGTGTTGATCTGTATACTTAGTAATTTGTAACCAACTTAACCCTTTAAAGGGCACCGGTATATAATATATACCGAATATTTGTCAATTTTTTAACTTCCTAAAAAATGCTAATTTTACTACACCAAAAGCTGTGATCCTAAGTTTCTAGTGTTTTCTTTTGATTCTAAAAGGGAGCGCTACCCAATGAATGCTGAATATTTTGCTGTTATGAAATTAATATACCTCGTTCCAAGGTATCATATTTCAAGATTCATAAATTCTATTGGAGGGGTAGCCAACATCAAAATTAGCAAATATATGACGTACACATGCTGAATCTTATATATTTACTGCATTTCAGTCAGAACTGATAATTAAAAGACGATTATTTATACAATTTTATTATTGGTTTCCGGTGCGACATCGACCAATGAGATTACAAGTGATAGACTGTATTCCGCTAATAAATAATTTTATTCTTCCAAGCATATACAAGAAATGCCGCTTGTTGCCTAAATGCCGTTGAATCACTCCATAGATCAATGTGGTTGAACTAGATTTGAAGAATTACAGTAGGTTGGTCTGATGAGAATATGTATTTCTCGGTTTTATTGTCATTTAACAAGTCTGGACGATTCAAAACACATTCATGTAACTCCATAGCTCCTGCAGCTAAGAGGAATTTTAAATCAATCTGCAAGTTCTTTGCTTCTTCTAAGTTATAAGATCCGGATAAAATGTCATCAACGTATGTGTCGTTAATTAGTACATTCGATGCCTGATGAAATTTCCCTTGTTCATTTTTCTCTAATGCTCGCAATATTCTAGTTGCCAAAAATGGAGCACATGATGTTCCATAAGTTACTGTTTTTAGTCTATATGTCTCCACGGGAGCAGTCACGGCTTCCACAATATCCTTTGAAAACCTCTACCAGCTTCATCCACTAGTATCTGACAATACATTTTCTTGATGTCTGCGCTAAATGTATACCTATGACAGCGAAATCTGGCAACAATAGAAAATAAGCTTGCTGTACAGTTCCTCCATTTAGCAATATAGAATTGAGCGGAACCCCATTACTTGGTTTAGAAGACGCATCAAAGACGACGCAGAGGAGAGTTGACGTACTCTCAGGACGAAAAACGGCATGGTGGCAGATGTAATATTCTATATTAGAACACTCGTCGTCTCTAATTTTTTCCATGTGATCAAGGGACAGATATTCATCCATAAATGCCTTATATAATGTTGCCATGGTTTTATTTTTATCTAACTTCCTCCAAAGTAAGTTTAATCGCCTTTCTACTATTTCCTTCGATGCTCCTAATGTTGGCAGTTTATCTTCAATTATTGGTAACCTTACAGTATATCTTCCATTTTCAATTCTCGTGTGTGTAGAAGTGAAATGATCTTCACAGAATTGCTTTTCATAAGTTTTGTCACTTACAGTTTTAGCGTGATCACCAGGAAAGGATTCTAACTCGAAGAACTGTTTGACGGATTTATCTAAATTATCATCTTCTGAAATCAACCCAGAAAAACGATAAGAATTTGAATTTTTGATCTAGTCTGTCACTAAATAACCAAACACGCTATTTTGTAACAACAGTGAACCATTAAAGGATCTGAATCTTTCTGCTTTTAACAATTCAAAAAATAATTCACACCCCAATAATATATGAATTTTGCTAGGTATATGAAAGGTAGAATCTGCTAGTTTAGTTTCCTTTGAGAAATCTATTTTAGAAATATCAGTTATATTTGTAGATGTAAGCTCCGTAATGCGAGGTAAAATAGTAAAATAGGATAAAAGTCCTACACCAATCATCATGTTCATTTCAGATTTTTTGCGGTTGTTTTGTTTTTCACGATATATTCGCCTCCACTTATTCCCGTTATTCCAGAGCATCAGCGGCTTCAGTTGTTAATATATTACAGCTACTTCCAGAATCCAATATTCCTTTTAATTTTACTTTTTTCCCACGTGTGGTTGCAATGATACAGTACACAGCAACCCAGTTTATTTACCTTTGTTGGTTAATATGGCACCTAACACTTCCGCAGACTGTTGCGCAATTGAGGCAGATGGAGGAATCTTTTTCTTTCTTCTCGGCGCCAATTGCTGATGACTCATTTGAAACAGTCTGAGAAACTTCGGGTTTTGAATGAGCATGAATTAAACTTTTATAATCGGAATTTTTATAGACTCTACACGTAAAGGTTGCATGGTTCTTTATGCATTTTAAAACATATCTTGCACAATTTCGATTCTTGAATTATCTGATTACGTTTTGAGACACTCATATTAAGAAATTTCGAACATTGGTGTAAAGAATGTTCCGCGTTACAGAGAATACAAAGTTTCGTATTTTTTCTCGATGCACTTACAATTAAACTCTTAGGTTTTATATTACCTTGTCATGAAATAATATTTTTACGCAGTACTGGTTTCTGATTAGTGTTTTTATACAAACTGTCTAATACTGTTCTGTTTTCCAGAAAACTTAAGAATTCATCTAAAGCAGGTACTCCTTTTGTTTTTAATGTCAACTCGAATTGTTTACGCTTTTCTTTATCGATTTTTTGAAGCAATATATTCGTTAATATAGCACCAGATAAGTTACTGCGCTCAAATTCCAGAACATTTAATGCGCGCAAATTACGTTTTATATTAGCCAATAAATGACGGAATTGCCTGGGGAAGTTTCATTGTTGATTTTTTCATCATTTAATATATTTTGGATAATCAGCAATTGCTCTTTTATTTTCAAACAGAGCTTCAAGAGCTTTAAGAAGTGAATTATAACTATCCTGATCTGTTTCTATTTGTTTCGCTTTTCCCCTTAAGGCGGCCCTTAAATAATGGAGCTTTTGTAAATCGCTACGTTTATTATTATCGGCAATTTAAAGAAATAAATTGCTGTTTAAAGCTACTAAACTCTTCATAATTTCCGTTAAATACTGGCAGTGGAATTTCAGGTAATTTTACATTACAGAAAGTTTCACTTTCATTATGCACTGATACACCACTGTCTTTAACTTTAGGAGCATTATTTAATTTAATCTTTGAAAGAATGTATTTAATTCTTACCTCCACATTATCCAGTGATGAGTCCAGCTCTTCCATATTTTTTAAGCTTTCAATATCTAACTTTTCATCAACGTGGCAGTAGTCGTTGTAGAGGTGAGTCCTGCCCACCTTTAGCTCCTTGACGTTTTCTAATTTCACTTCTAACTCAACTGAACTTCCTTCTGATTCTTTGAAGTTATTCACGAACTTCTCCAGTTTTCTAATTTTGCTTTTTATCACGTCTATATTACGTTCAAAGCGACAAAAAAATGGATAAATTAACGCAACTAAATCGCAATGGGCACTGCTCTTCTTCCGAGACGTACCACTATTTATGGACTGTATTCCGCTAATAAATAATTTTATTCTTCCACGTATATACAAGAAATGCCGCTAGAGGGCTGTGATGCCTAGGTGTGGCTAATGACGTAACAAGTGGATTTATCCTTGTGAGTTGATTGTCTGCGCATCATCGCAGCCTCACCTAGCATATTCTATTGTTGTATTTCGCCAGTCTTGTCCATGATGTTGTCTGTCTCGCATGCTCTATCCCCTTACTTGTCGCAAAATTTTGACAAAATTTATTCAAAAATCATCAAGTTTTTTTATTAGTGTTTTTTAATGTTCATAAAATTCTAAATAAATTCATATAAAAAAATCGTATTTTTTCTTAAATTTAACAGATTTTTTAAACATGTAAAATTTTTTATTAACTTACCTTGTTTCACTTTATATTTGGCTTTCTTCTTACATCCGAGCCAGGCAGGAAAACTTCCATGCAGGCGTTTAAGATTACATGCAAAGTTTGAATAGAGAAAAATCATATACTTTTTATATAAATGCACACAATTTTCTGCAGATGGTAATGCTTTTATTCAACATCAGTAACAGCTATAATATTTTCTCAAAAATTTAATAATTTTTCTGGGTATGGTAAAGTTTGAAACATGGTATGCAGAGTCCTACATTGCAGTCTTTACAATAATATCTCGTTTCTCTCCTAATTCGTTTTCCATTTGCATTCCTCTTTGATGAACACACTTTACATTCTCTGGCAGGGTTTTCTTTTTTTCCTGTGGCTGGTATAAGTTCCAAAAAATGTCGTTCAAATAAACGATTTGATGGCGCTTCATTGGATGGACGACCATGTCTTTGAAAATGGATAAAAGTATGATATTTTTCAATTATTTCATCGATTAAATCCAGTCTAAACTTTAAATGTGATTTTTCTCCACCTTCTTTTTTATAAACTCGAAATGCATTGAAAACAGCTTGATCTAAAAGGTGAAAGAATATTTTTTTATAATATTTTTTCCCACCGTTTCTTGCTACTTGATAACTTGAAAGGTACTGATCTACAAGATCCACACCTCCCATTGTTTTATTGTAGTCAATTACAACTTTTGGTTTTGTTTTCAGTTTTCTATTTTGGGTCATTACTTCAACAGTTTCAGAATCATGAAATGATGATAACATTGTTACTTCCTTTTTGTCCTTCCATTTGAGAGCGAGGATTTTGCCACGTCTAAATGATATAACTTCGCCAGTTTTTAACTTTTTATTTTTCAATGCTAAAGGTAAATCCTTTTTGTTTTGTCTAACAGTTCCGATCACATCTGTTTGATAAGTCAAAAGAATGTCACATAATTCTGGTGAAGTATAATAATTATCTAAGGTGATGCAGTAGCCTTGTTTCAATAATGGCATCATCAGAGTCATAACAACTTGTGACGGTACCGATAGGGACCGGAATTTAGGATGAAATAAAGTACCTTTCCCAGTATATATAATAAATGACCATATATAACCAGTACTAGATTCGCATAGCATGTATGTCTTGATACCAAATTTTGCTTTTTTCAAAGGTATGTATTGGCGCCAGGATAAACGTCCTTTATATAACATCAGCGTTTCATCTATGGTAATATCTCTTTCTGGAGTAATTGTTTTTTGATATACTTTATTCAGATGCTCACAGATAGGCCAAATTTTGTAGAGTTTAGGGTTAGGATGATTTTCTGGTTCGTAAGAATCATTGTTCACAAAATGTAAATATTTTTTGATTTCACAGTATCGATTATATGACATAATTTTACGGAAAAAAGGAGTTTCTGCTGATTTTTTCTTAGTCCAATACATGCTTTCTTCAGGTTTTTTTATAATACCTTGTAAAACTGAAAGCGCAAGGAACAAATGCATTTCAGGTGCCGATACAGGTTTCCATTCTCTTCTACCTTGCACTTTCCTTTTACCAACAACATTACCTGATTGCTCAGCATAACGGTTGGTCTCTTTTACAATTATATCTACTATTTCATCATTTATAAAATGCTCATAATATTGTAAAACGCTTGAACTGGCTTGAAATGAAACATTAACTTTAGGCAATAATTTGAACTGAAAACGTGGAGGACAAATATCTGGGACATCCGGCAAAATTTTGTTCCACTGCCGCCCTGGTAAAAGTTGCGCGGGATCGTCACTATTATCACTAACTTCCGATTCCGATACTTCAGAATCAAAAGCATCTGAAAAAAAGCTGCCTTCTGAATCACTTCCCGATTCTTCAAGACTTAAATCTTCTTGTTCACTTGAACTACTCATTTTATCAATATTAAACACGAAAAAGCGAAGAGCACTGGAGCTAAATCCTTTCAAAGCATGTTCTAACGAAAAATATTCTGAATCTGCACACTACTACTATATAAGCAACTTAACAAGCACTGTGCTGCCATCTGTGAACCGTTTGACTAAATAGAATTGATACGGGAGCGATAAAAATTGCTATTCCTTTGATTTTTAATTGCACAAGCAGAGCCCGTATGAGATACGGGCGCGACGAGTAAGGGGCTATTTTAGTGTCGTGTTGGCGATAACTTTTTTATTTAAGCGATAACTTTTTTATTAATTAAGTCCTTATAATGCCGCCTAAGCGCTGTGCCCATACAAAAGCTTCCTTCGGGGCGCCCAAGAGGAAGAAGATGATGACCATCATCGAAAAAGTGAAACTTTTAAATATGACCAAAGAGGGCAGAAGTTATGCATCTGTGGTACGCCATTACAGGGTGAATGAATCTACAGTGCGATATATCAAGAAAGGGGAAGCAAACATCAGCAAAACTGCTTCAATAACCTTGAATAAAGAAACGAAACGTGTAGTAACTCCGCGTAATAACACAATTGTGAAAATGGAAGCTGCACTGGCATTATGGATTGCTGATTGCCGGAAAAAGACAGTGAGTTTGGACACTAATATGATTACGACAAAGGCCAAAGCTCTCTACGACCAAATCTTGCCCGATGACGACAATGAAGAGGCTGAAGAAAGTGCTAACGAACTTCGAGCCACTAGTAGCGCTACCAGGAGTGATTCGCCTCCTCTAGGACGAGGCTTTTCAGCCAGCAAAGGCTGGATCGAAAAATTTCAAAAAAGATACGGCCTCAGAAACGTGCTTGTGTATCGTGAGGCTTCCTCTGCTGACAACGATGCTGCTTGTCGTTATGTGGAGGAAGAGTTTCCTAACTTCATCAGTAAGGAGACTACCTTCCTGAACAAGTTTTCAACATGGATGAAACATGCCTTTTTTGGAAGACGATGCATTCGAATACATTCTTCTTCAAGGACGAAGTGAAGAAGCCAGGCTGACTGTCATCATGGCTGGCAATGCTGCAGGTTTTATGTTTAAGCCAGGCCTTATTTATAAAGCCAAAAATCAACGAGTATTAAAAAACAAAAATACGGCTGTGTTGCCCGTATTCTGGATGCATAACTCCAAGTCCTAGATAAAGAAAGCTCGGATCCTTGAATGGATCCTCCATTGCTTCATTCCCCAGGTGAAGCTGTATCTGGCTGAAAAGGCCTCCCCTTTAAGGTCCTTCTCCTGATGGATTGTGCAGGAAGCCATGCAACGGACCTGCAATATGACGGTGTGCAGGTCGGCCGTTTCTGCCCCGAACACTACATCTCTAATTCAGCCGATGGACCAAGGTGTCATTTGTGCCTTTAAGGTGCTCTACACTCGCTACACGATGGAGCGCCTCATCTCGGCAGTTGACGATGCCAATGACGAATTCACCTTGAAAGCATACTGGCGCAGTTATGGTATTGCCTCATGTTTGTCTAATATTCAGCGTGCATTAAAGGACGTGAAGAGTGAGACCATAAATTCTAGCTGGAAGAAATTATGGCCGAACTTGGTGCACGACTGTCCAGGCTTCACTCCTGAAGAAGTTCATCACTCAGCGGTGGAGAAGGCGGTGAGGCTCGCTCACATCATAAGGAATGAAAGATTTGTCGACATGACAAAAGAAGACATCAGCGCCCTTATCGACTGCCACTCGGACCCACTGACCGATGAAGACCTCCTTGAGATGATAAAATCTGCAAGGGAGGAAGATAACGAAGCGGAAGACAAAGAAGGAACTGAAAAGCGTGGCCTTACTCTGGAGAATCTGCAACAATTGTGCAACATGGCAAGAGCGATGCAACAATTTGCACAAGGCATTGACGACAATATAGTTCGAGCTGTCGAATTCAGCAACCGCGTTAAGTGTTTATGTCCTTGTACAGGGGAATTTTGAAGGAAAAGAAAAAACAAAGACAACAACTACCCATCGCCATATTTCTCTCCAAGGTAAAGCCCTCGGCTCTACCGTCAGCGCCTCCAGCAGAATAGTCTCCGAGTGAGCCTAAAGCTTCTACGAGTCAAGTGAGAGCCTCTAGTCCGCCACCAACACAAGACTCTTCGCCTCTCTCAAAAAGCAATGTTGATTAATGTTTATTACTGTATAAGGTTTTGTAATTAACCTTATTAATTGGCAATGACATGTTTAAGTAAATACTGTTGTAATTTTTGTCTTAAATGTGTAGAGTACAAATACTGTTTACATATTTAAAACATTCTTGTACCCGCATACACGAAAATTCCTAGCGGCAAATCCTACTTCGCGGTTTTTCAGCTTTCGCGGAAGGTTCTGGTCTCCATTAACCGCGAAAAACGAGGTATCGCTGTATATATATTCGTATGTGGAGAGTAATCAAATTAAAAAAAAAGTCAGTGTTTTAAATAATACTGTATGTATGGCAAAAAATGCAAAACACAGTCGCGTATTTGAGAACAGGCAAGACTGTTACACCTTGCCCCCGAAAAAATGGGGCAGTTATACATCTCCCGTTTACTGGACTGATTGACTAAATTTAATTCTCATTTTTCATGTCTCGTTTAGGATATCTATTAGATTTATATATATATATATATATATCATTTTTCTAACATAGGTATTTTGATGCAAAATCGGACTTTTCTGAAATAACATACCGAAGAGCATTTTAATTTTTATTTATTTTTTTTTTATTTGAAATAAATTTACGTTTTATACATATATTTGATAAACGCATGTTATAAGATAAATATTTACAAATTTCTTTGTTTAAAAAGCAAAAATTAAAAAAAAATGAAGTCCACCGTTCTTTAAATCTACATGGAAATTTGAATTCAAAAACAAAAGTTCCCTCCAAATCCTAAAATTATAACATGGCGCAAATAAAGGAAGTTCATCCCCAACAATAGCCAATTACCTTTTCCATTCGAACTCATCAGTTCATCAGTTTGAACGTTTTCATTCTCATCAGTTTGAACTAATGGCCCCATAGTGAGTTTGATTTCAAAGTTGGTTAATGTTCTGGGGCGCTAACTGTGCGATCTATGGTGAAGTTTCAAGTTTCCTACTCACTTCGACCTACCTACCGTCTAATGTTACATTTGCATTTAGAGCTTTCTGCAAGAGCACAACCTTATGTGTGTTAAAATAAGACTATGATAGCAATATTATTAGGCATATGTACGGGAATTGAAATAAATATTAATTACATGCATTTTCAGTAAGGAAAAACTAAAATCTGGGAAAGATATTTCTGTGCATTTGAAAGACCTGTTTAAACTCAAATAGCTTTACTCCAAAACATACCATTCTCCTTATACATGTGTAGACATATTTTTGACTTCGTCTGCACCTATTCAGTTTATGCTAAACTTATTCTATTTTAATCTGTGTAGAACAAACCTAATAATTTTCTTAGTAATAACCCTCTCTTGTATAGTGGGCTATCAATCGTAAAATAAGTACTTTGCAACAAACAGCATCAAAGGTTAATTAAAATTTTTTCGTTAATATTTTTCATTCACATTTTAAAGAGGAATTTTTTAAGGCAAATCCGAAAGCTCATTCCAATTCAGAATAACACGTGAAAAATAAATTAATATAGCTGTCAAAACTTCAACAAAAGGTGCTTAAAAAGGTCTTCGCTGTAAAACTGAATTGTTAATCACAGCATTTGCCTGTCAACACCTACTCGAATTCGTTTCCTCTTGCGCGATCAATGATGGATGATTTTACAGATGTGTTAAAGCAAAGTATTAATTTTGTCCTACAAAATGACGAATCGTGTTCTAAATATGGAAATTTCTGCACGTTCCTGGCCTCTTTCACAGGTACTGCTTCATAGATTCAAATTAGATAATTAATCTTCGAGGACCCCCTTCTCGAATGCTTTCACAATCAATTATTCGATCGAGAAATTATGCTTTTCCAACAATGTGGGCGTCAGATAAATCTGGGCAACACAGAAGCGTCCTTCACATTTGCAAATGGAAAAGTGTGCTATGAAAACAATGCACTTGGAATTTTGCCATGACCTATGTGCTCCGACTGTTTTAAAAACTTTTGTGCGTATGTTTTTTTTTTGTTCAAACGTAGTGATAAAAACTATTTGATGACTCAATTATGTAAACATCATTCCTATATCTTCTTTAGAGTATTTATAAATTTCTCGTTTGCAATAACCTTATTTTTTTGTAGGAGGTCGTATTTACATTTTGCTCAGTAAATAAATGTTTCTATGAGATCTGCTAATTTTGACGTAAGATAGTGTAATAGTGATAAATGTTTCTTACTGCTATTCAAAATTACTTCAAAAGTACATAGTTTCTTAGTGTTGAAATGCTCCTTTCCAGCAGAGCCGAAACAAGTAAGACACTTGCCTACGGTGAACGGCTATGAGAGATGCCCAAGAAAATAAAGAGATGAAAAATTTTAAAAATATATTTAGAAAATAAATTATGACTGTTAACTTTCACATCTAAAAATAGCACATTTAAAGCAATAAAAAAGGCTCTGTATTTTTCAGAACTTGTGCACACGCGCACTTTTCCTTAACCCATTAATCAATTTAAATACAAAACTTGATTAACTGTTGATTAAATATTTAAAGTTGGACGGAAGAATCATTATCATGTATTTTATATAATTTTCAGTTCATTATTTTTACTTTATATTGTATTTTATACAAATTTCAAATTTATGCAAGACATCAAGCGATAAGTCATTGTAATAGACTGAAGCTAATAATCTTTTTAAGCAACTCTATTTTCAATTAAATTTAATTAAAATTTTGTTTACGTGAAACTTAATACTGCGACAAAAGAAAAGGTGAACAAAGTTTGGAATAAAAAACTCTAAACATACCAAAGGTGCACGCCAGAATTCGATATTAGGTTCGCATTGCTCTGTAAACCTAATATCGAATCTTGGCGAATGGGTTGGCTACGTGAATATTTCTATGGAACGGAGGAATCTTGTATGTGGTAAATATGGACCAGTTCTCCCTAGAATGTCCATGGTATCCCTCAGCCAAATAGCTGTTGTATGCTTTGCATATTGAATTAAACAAGCAAATATGATAGAAGAAATATCTCTTTATTTGCGGGAAATGAGAGAAAATAAATTCCAGAAATAACAAAATTTACATTAATGCATTTGTATTCTGCATTCCCTTAAATAAATTACAGTCTTTCCCGTTAACTAGAAACATCCTTCTTTTTCATTTAGAGAAGATAATTAGGTAGTTTTCCTTTATGCACCTGCCACGCATTTTGAATTTGAAAGTTTATTTTTGTGTCACATAGACACACACCAGATGGCGCTATCGCTGGGTCTCGACGTGCGTTTGGCTTCTCTTTCACATCCACGAAAAAGCGTTGCAGGTGTATAACCAAAAGTTCCATAATTATGAATAATATATTTCCAAACCAGAAAGTTTTCTTCTGCTTCTAAAGACTTACTCAGAACGTATATAGAGCTTTTAGATTTCTTCGGAACCGTCAGAGTGAGATATCAACATTGCCCTCACCGACATTCGAACCCTGGAACTTCCTTCACTTGCTGGATGGATGTGCTAACTAGTTATTCTACGAGAACACGCATACGGGGAATGCAAATATTAGTTACATTTCCTCTCGCTTAGAGTGATTAGATTCAGATTCTCGACTAGATTCAGATCTTGATGATGTCCATCTAACACATTTATTTTAGTTCGGATTTCATTAAAGAGATATATTGTTAGAGACATGAACCATGAAAAATCAACCGTGCATTCACTGGGATTCAAACTTCCAATCTTCAGCTTTCTAGTTGACAGGCAAGCATTTACTCCATGAGAGTACGCAAAAGGAAATGTGGTAATTTCTTGCAAGTGAATAAAGCAAGGACATGTGAGCAAGAGCTAAGGAGGATATGTAGATGAATACAAAATACTAATAACGATATATGTTAGGTATTCTTCAACTAAAGTATTGTGTTGGTAGTTGGGAAATTTCGAAGAATTTCTATTCCCACACCTCTACCTGATTTCCTCACTGTACCTGGATAATTTTCATTAACATCTCTCTGCACACATTTTAACGCGTTCCGATATCGATTCTTCAACAAATGATATTCTGAAATCGTGGCTTTTACTGCAGTTTAGTTCATAATTTTAGTTACCTTTTTAACCTGCGGAAATTTTCGACTTCTCTGGAGAAATTTATCAATTCAGTCGAATGTAGACTTCCTTCTATGAGTCTTTTTTCATACAGATCTAGTTCTTTAAGAAAGTTACTACTATAAGAACTACTCAACATAAACTCTCAATTCAAAAGGCTGGAATCATTTGAGGCTATGCCTTTTCTTTTATTTTTCTGGGATTCCTTTTAGCTTTTGTCACTTACCGTGGCTGTTCGAGAACCCGTCTGAAGAAGGCGATGGCGCGATTATTTATTTTATTACGCATGATTTCATCATAAAAATAATTTTAGTGACACTTTCTGAAACTTTTACTTAATGTCTGATAATATCCTTGCACAGTGTTGGAAAAATATTATTGAAATCTGTATCTATTTTTATATATTACACGAATGCTCTCTACTATTATCATAAATTAGCATTTTCTTGTTAACTAAGAGAATTGCGTGGTAAAGCAAAAAATTCCTCATTAGTGTATTAAGTTCGAAAGCAAAATAAAACTATCTTCTAATACTCTTAACACATGACCTCCACGTTGTTTCACGCTACGCGCTTCTGTATATACTATTTTTTCAGGTTGTTATATTCACTTTCAGTGACTTATCCAAAATGATATTCCTTTAATATATTTGTAAAAATTTAATAAATGATGTATGATACTTCTCTATACGTATAGCGTCCAAGAACGGATTGAAATTATTTCCGTAGTTGCCGTGTATCCTTGTGGGTAATTATTTCACAAGACACACTATTAAACTACATGCTACTTTATTACATACAAAAGATATCATCCTTGCTTAAACACGCATCATTACAACTACTCGCATTCCCTTTCTTAGTTATGGTTTTCGCAATAACTTCGCGCGCTTGGCACTGCGCCAGCTTTAAGTCCGATTAGGATTAAGTTTTCGATATACTGCTGTAGTAACTTGTGAAACACATAGTGAGTAATTTAAGTAAAAATAACACATAGAACAAATATTAATTTAGATGTCAATCAGGAAAAATGAGTGTTATATTTGTAGATTTTAACAGTCAAGCTGATTCGGAAATCTCTGTCGTTCCAAGCGTAATTTGCTGAAACGATTAATGGATGAAGGCATGATAAACAATGAAGAAAATTAAACTAACTTAACTAACCAACAACAAAGCTCAAAACATTAGAAAAATTTCACATTAAAAATCAATACAAAACAAAATATTTGCAAGTAGAAAGCATGATATCAGATAAGCAAAGCACAATATCAAATAAGAAAAATTAAAATGTATAAACTATAAATCAGACTTAAAAAATTGGAAAAACACTTACCGAAACTCATAGAATCATAAAATGGCGAACACACCACGTGGTAAAAAGAAAACAAAAAATAAGCCTGTTTGGGGCTCCTATAATGCAAAAACGATGAATATGTTGAAAAATAATTCTGTGAAAATTTGCAAATAAAAAGTTGGCTTTTGTCGATTCACTTCTAAATTAACATAGCCGGTAGTAGGCAACTGCAATGTGCAGTGATATTGCACAGCATAAGTGGTATCGTCTTAGCTTAAATTTAATTTTTACTGAACTGTGTATCTCTTTGCTTTCCAGGTAAATACTCTAATGGCATGTTGCTTCGGTGTCCGCTGAAAATATCGTGCCAAATACATCGCGGATGAAAACGTCTCGGAGGAAACAAAGCAAGGTGAAAACGTCGTCTTACCAAACATCATGGTAGAAAAGAAAGCAAGGAGAAAACATCGAAGTTCTGAAACATTTAGGTATAAAACACTATCATCGAAGAAAAGGCGGTTCAAAAAGTTTAAAATCATGGTTGTCGAAAATATCGAGGTAAAAAGTAAATCACTGCATGACGATAACATCGCAAACATGCTTTTTCAGTCTTTAAAAATTCGCATAATGATTTGTGAGCGCAAGAAGTGTTGAGAAATATTTTTATTTTTATAATTCATATTTCTGAATTATCTAACAAAATTTTGCTGGAAAAATAAGAAGGAAATTCAAGCATTTAAAAACTGAAAATGAATAGAAAATAATGCTGAGTGTAGTTAATAGAATTTTAATATAGCTTTCGTGGCAATTTTTCATGAAAAATAAAGTCTAAAAAAGATTGAAAAAAGGAAATTGAGTAATTGACTGTGGTTATCTCTGTTTAAATTGTTTAATCATCAAATTATTAAATTCTGTTAAATGCTATAGGTAGCATTAATTTTCTACTCATTTTCGGTTTTTGAATGCTTAAGTGCCTTTTTAAATTTATTAACAAAGATTTATTAGTGAGATCAAAAATATAAAAGTGAAAATATTCCTCATTCCTTCTTGCGCTCACAAATCATTATGCGAATATGCATTTAAAAAATTTAAATCTTGAAAAACGCGCGCCTGCGATGTTATCGCCATGCGATGATTTGCGGCTGTTTTACTTTTTACCTCCATATCTTCGACGGCGATATTTTTACACTGCGATGTTTTTGAAGGGCTTTATTTTCGTTAACGATGCTTTTGAAGTGATGTTTCTTTCTTGTTCTCTTTTCTCCCAGGATATTTTGTACTATGACGGTTTCGCCTTGCGTTGTTTTCTCCGCAACATTTTTCGTCCACGATGTTTTTGCAGCAATGTTTTCACTTGTAACCATTAACTTCACTTAGCACTAACTATTTCAAAGAGCTCTTTTAGAATTTTCGGAGTGTTGCATATTTCTTTTTCTAGCAGTTCACGTGCAGCTCTTATTAATGGAGCAGATTGTATCCGAGTTCGATTCTCGAGTTTCAGTTACAATGTATTTGTAAGAAGTAATGAAATCTAAAGGCTTAATTAATGTTTTGTATAAAATTTCAGATGATTGTATTGATTGGTAATCTGTTTTTCGGTTTACCTTTCTGGAAAGTATATTTGTTTTATAAGTTGGACAAGCATTTAAAAATATTTAGATAATTTATTTCTCATCTCGTAAAGTTTAAATTAAAATGGAAAATATATTATAAAATATATTATTCTAATTCAAAACGTAGCTTCGTTACTATTTAGTTAGCTTTTGCTGATATAATTGCCAATATACCATCCATGACTTTGCCTTTCCTGTGAGATTGCGGCAACCCTAATAACGGCTAAGGTTTCTTCGACAAAGATGATATTTTTATTTCTCCTGTTGTTAATGTTTATTTTCAGCGGCTAAGCGAGGGTGTAGATGGTTTCGCCTTTTATTTCGTTGTCAGTTTTAGAACAGTTAGAGCAAGCACATATATACGCTGCCTCACGTTTTTGATTACCATTTCTTTGCGAACAGTTCTCGGCACAACATTTTTTCATTTCGTATTAATTTTTGCTGTAATATTTTCGTCATGCGTTTATTAGATTTTACAAGAAATGAAATAGAAGAAATTATTTTTTTCCAAAAATATAGTATTTTGCAAAAAATCCAGAATGTTATAATTGTTATGCAATGAAACTGTATCGAAATGAAGATATACATGAAACTGTACTGTCAACAACAGTAGATAAAGTAGTAAATTAAAAAACAGTAATTAGTTCTAGAGACGTCGTTTGGCTTTATTTTGCAGAGTTCATACAGGTACAAAGATAGGCTGTGAAGAATAATAGTTTGATGCGATTCTAAATGCGATCGTCTAGTATTACTCAACGGAAATCAGAAAATCTATTTCGCCAGTCTATTAGTGCTAGTCGATAAATTGCTGACGATGTATTCAAGAGTACTGGTTAATACACAAATAGGCAAACTTTCTTATGCCGAAATAATTTTTTCTTTAAAATATCCTAAGAGTCGCCTTATATTCGGTAAGTCTTAAAAAATATGACAGATTTATTACCTGTCCTTTGATACATTTGTGTGTGTTTATAATTAGGGTTACCAGAGTCTGGGTTTAAACAGGACAGTCTAGGATTTATGATTAATTCCGAAAATATATCCGGGATTTAAAAATTTCACATATTTTTAAATTAGAGTGTTTTTCTGTCTAGATAATCAGTTTCGTCACACCAGTAGATAGGATGTTTTCAGTTGTAAACAGCATTTGGTCTCCAGAAAGATTCGAAAAGTGATGTCAGCCGTTGAGTATATCTTCTGACTTCGAAAGTGAGTTCCAAACATCCATATAATGAATTTTATGGATATGCAAATTGCAACAAAGAGTTTTTAAGGAAGATATTATCTAATGAAAAGTATGCAAGGAGTGGAACCGAAACAACAGTTCCAACAATCTACATCATCTTCATTCTAGATATACTGCAAAACATATGCAGTCTATTTCTCAGTATCTTGAATATTTTATTGTTCTTCCCTTATAGTTTCTTATTCTTCTTCCTACCAATGTGTATCTTCATACAGGCTTTTGCATAACATATTCTAGGTTACTGAAATTAGGCTTCTTGAAGTATCCAGGACAAAGGCATTCTCAGAAACTTTTTCTTTAAGAGAGAGAGAGAAGACTGGGGACAAAATTATTACATTAATAAATTTTTATTACTTTTTTGGAACGGTTCATAGAATGCAGTGTCGCGTAAAAAATTACAAAACCTTATATGTTGTATACATTACATGCATCAAAAGCATTTCACTCATTCAAGGGGGGTCATGCCTTCTATATCTAACCATCCGTGGTGTGTAATTCTTGTTCCTAAAATACGATATCCGTAATTATAGTACTGTTACAGGCGTACGCGTTCGTAATGGATTTGATGGTCACAGAACGGATGATAGGGTGATAGAATGCATCCTCCCACAAAAAAAATTTTACAGATCTAGAACTTTCCACGAAAAAACTCGTACAGCTCTTCTCAGTACACCAGAGCAGAATCAGTAGTTACGACTTCAAGCAACTAAGAACGTTAATCACAACGCAATGCAAAACGCATGTAAAGAACGATGCTCACACGGAGGTCTAACTCTAATAAAGACGAAGAAATGATGCTTTCTCTGGGTTTATATAATTTTTCCTTGGCCATAGAAAAATCTCTACTACCTTCCATTTCTCGAAATTACTGGAAGGCATATACGGTTAAAGTTACATATAAGGAACGCATACGGTTACGGTACATATAGAGATCAATTACAGTATCAGTTTTTGCGACTTTCAGCAACTTCTTCCAAATTTGGCGACAAAAATCATCGACAGAAACATCGCTACTTTGGCGATAACTCGGCAATTTAGCGGGATTGCCCTTTACCTCAATGTTAAATATACTTGTCTTTCTAACCTTATTTTTCTAGCAGAGTATCGAACTCTTCAGACATTTCATGTTACATTATAGAAAAGGTACTACTGTTTTAAACATAACGTAACTAAATTTATTTACATATCTACAAAAATTTGTAACAGTACTTTTGGGTGATAATATGCTCCAATAATAAAATACTGATTCTCTGTTCTGCGGAATTTTGGGGGATGTATTGAATAGTATAACGTAGAGAACTCCAAAAGTAGCATCCTATAACTGATTAAAGAATCCTCAGCAAGTCTACAGCTGTTAAAAACTGTTGCCAAAAGTTTTCTTAAAAGATGTTTTCGAAAGGCGTATTTTTTCCTCCTACATAGATTGTTTGATACCCAGATTGTTGACATCACATCTTTTCTTTTATTTTTCATGCTTGGATTCTTTGAAAGAATAAGTAGCATTGCCTGCCGGAAATGTTTCGCGAAACACCAGCTGAAAATACGTTTTATGTCACCGAACAAGTGCTTTCTTCGGGACAACTTTCATTATTTAGTAGCATATTCCTCGAAGCTGATAAAAATCAGCTTCGGAATTCTTTAAAAAAATTTAGAGAACATACATCCACTTGTTGACGTCATGACCATCGAGTGCCCAAAGCGCGAAGAACGGCTAATAACGGAAAGAAATTAAAAGCTATTTTCAGAGCTACTGGGTAAGACAGTTAGTCGGAATAAAAGAGTTACATTTCTTTCTCCTTTTTTTCCCTTAATGTGTTATTCAGAGCAGAGGGGAGCGTAGGGAAGACGGAATGTGAAGGATTTGGTTTTTTAAAGCTGCTTTTTTCTTTCGATGAATGAGCGTGCGTGGGAGTCTCGCTGTCTGGGTGACTTGAAAAGACTTGCCTACGCCGGTAATTCTTTGCCAGTTGCACATTGTAACCACGTTCTTGACTTTTATTCAGATTTCATTGCGTTTTATAAACATCGGTAAATGGTTGAGTATGCTATAACTTTTATTTGCGAATTCTGAAAATAAAAATTTTGTATCTAATATCAAGACTCAGAATTTAATGCAGTTTCATAATAGTCTAATGCGGGTATGAACTGAGAATATGGCGCAAGTATACCTCGAATAAGAAAGAAAAACAGAAAATTTTATTGGAAAAAGAGTTAGTTTTATGCCTTGTAGTGAAAACATAACATTCTTACAACAACATAACAAACAACGTGTAGACATAACATTCAGTATAGCACTTTGCAATTTTCTATCTGCGCTTTTATTTAGAATGTGCGTCACAAAGTGTTACAGTTACTTACATCAATACATTATTTTAAAAGAAAGAAAAGCGTCTCAAGTTAAGAATGTGTACCCTTCAGATACGTTAAAAAAATAAAAGTTTGGTATATGTACGAATAAATAGGTGTTGGAATGCAAAAAGGGTAATTTAAGTTGGAAGAAATATGAGCATTTTTAATAAAAATAAGAATTTTATTATATCTAAGCGATGAGCACCAAGTTTCAGTCTGATCAAATCGAAATCACCCGTAATTTCAAAGTGAGCTGACATGTTGTTATATTCTTGATCTTGTATTTTTACTTATTATCCTGTTCTTCAGATATCCCTCAAATAATATACATGAATTAACCACGGCAAAGAGGAGAAGAGCTCATATGTTTGACTGAGGTATTGAGCATATTATAGATAAAAGTACTAGTTTGTTTCTATCCTAATGTTGGTGAGAACATAGCGGGGGAACGAATTCAGGGGTGTGTGGTCACTCCTCTCACTCTCAAGACGCTCAGTACATTTTTGTCTGCACAGTATTTTACAAGTGCTTTTTGCTGAAAAGACCCTGTACATTTCCAAACAACCGTGCTTTCTTCGTATTCTAATGTGGGCCGACCGATATAGCCCCCCGGCATCGCTAAAGCCGCGGTTAGTTAGTATAAAACCCACGATCGAACCTTTAGATGACGCATGCTTTGTCTTCTGAATTGTGTTTGTGGAACATATCTTTAAGATATCATTTCTATCATATGCACCCAGACTTGGCAAATGTTCAACTACGCTTCTCTCTCTGTCCCTCTACAAAAAGATTTATAACGATCAAATTTTATCTAGCTCTACTCTTCCCGTGATATAATGCAGTATATAATTAAATAAGACATTTTGTAACATCGTCTTCCTGCTGTATGATCAAGCGCTTTTTCGTGTTTGTTGAAGTCATGAAGAAGTGAACGTTTTTAAATGGTAAATTCTAAGTTCTGCATACGAAATCTGTTACTGTACGAATGTTTCGTTCTCTCCAAAAGTTTCTTTAGATATTATTATCAAATAGAACAAAATACGAAGAGAACTATGCACCGAGCAGATTTCTGCTCAAATGCAGTATTATTAATTTAGTTAAGCAGTGAATTATTTGCCATAAAGATTAGATTCTTTCTTCTAAATACCGTCAATATGACCTTCGACATAAGTATTTTGATATGTATGTATTGTGTGTGCGCGTGTATGAACGTTACGTGTATAGCACATACATATGCATGCAGAATGAAAAAATGAACCTAAATTCACCACAGCTATTATATGAAAATTTAATTTTTTAAGTAAAAAAATGATTGATCGAAAACAGGGATGTATTTATTTTTACCTTATATTTTTTACCTTAAATCTTCTTCCCTACATAATTTTAGCATTCTATTTAACTTCATTGAAATATTGTTAAGTTCGGATATGTTTTATTTTGCTTCTGACCTTCCTCCCCCTTTTTCGCACAGAAAAGCATAATTGCTAACTTCAGATCACTAATTTTTATGCTGTGAGTACCGACTTTTGTTAGCAGCGTCGGACGTCGTAGATGCCTTTGTTCTGAAAACTTCATAGCTAATTATTATTTTTAAAAAAATAAAAATGTCTCTTACTGACACTTACATTTTAAAGCATTTCAGGTTCTAGGATAAAAGTTAAAGTGTGAAGAGGATGGTTTCGATTGCTAATTTCCATTGATATGCATATTTCTGCGAGAGAATGGCTTCCATTTAAATGACACATCGAATTCTTGTTCGTTAATCATTTAGCATAACTCTTAGTTCAGAATGAAAAACTAATTATCAGAAGAAACTAAACAGCACAACTAGATCGATGTTGTGCCTTGCGAAATCATTTCAACATTCACAACAGGAGCACAAGAAATACGTTTTCATATCTGTCAGAATTTTTATAGATATGTACGTTTGTTTATGTTTTCTAGGAAGTTCTGCACGCGAGAAGTAGAAGTATGAAAATAGACTTTTGAACTTAAAAGAGGCATTTGTAGAGTGTAGGTTATATCGATGCTGGAAATTTGAAAAATGTGCTTTGCCCTCGCCGGGACTCGAACCCTGAACCTCTCGAATACGCGTCGGTATGCTTCTAGTTACACCACGAAGGCATGCGGAAAGGAGGGAGAAAATACCTTATAAGTTTTACATAACTAACCAGTGAACATCTATTATCAAATTAAAATATGACGAAAGATCAGAAATATCAATGTGTAGAGAATTTTAGACAGTAAGGAGCGTGAAACACGAAATATCAACAGAGTCTTGTCAAGGATTTGTATCACGAATGTGCCAATGACTTGTGCTGGCTAGCAGAATGTGTTAATACTCGACAAAACGGAAGTACGCGCGGGAAGACGCGAAAATTCTTCATACCGGGACGTACAACGCTTCGATGTTTCTATTTCCCAATATCTGTACAGTTTTGATTCACTTTATGTTTAATTCCTTTCCGTCTTATTAATCTCAGATAACAATTTCACCAATAGCTTTCATCAAAACTAGATAGCAAAAAAAAAAAAAGTGCGTGGAGGAAGGTGATAAAATGTTAAATTATGCATTTATCTGGAGATCTGAACACTGTAAAGAAGTAAAAATTCAATCTTGCAACTGAGTCCATGGATTACTATATTACTACAAAATAAAACATTCTTTAATAGGAGTATATTTCTTTAAAGCAAACTTGTTTGTGTAAACAGTTTGATTTATGTCTCTTCCCGCTTAGGATTTGCCCAGAGTATATTGTCATGCATTTGCGGACAAGTAATACAAAATTAACTATAAAAGCGTGAGTTTCACAAAAGTATCAAATGAATGTAGCTAACGAATTTGAAAAAGGTTGGCTTAGTTTATTATTATTATATTACTAATTTTTACAGTGCACTACAACCTTAACACTATGCAACAGCAATTTATAAACTGTTTTTTGTCGCTCCTTCAAGTTCCTGAATCAACAGGGTACTCCCTTGCGTGACGGTGGCTTGTCAAAACCACTTCCCAAGCCAGAAAATGTCTTTCGTAGTGTTTCTAAATTGTAGAAGTCCACAATATCACGTCGGAGGAAGTTGAAGTAAAACAAAAAGACGACAGAAGGGAAAGAAGAAAAGTGGAATAAGCTGCAAATTGAGTTGACGTCTATAACCATCTATTAGCCTTGTTTATGGCTTCATCAAGAGCGAAGGAAAAGCTTTACGTAAAACTTAACAAGGATCAGAAGGTCATCTTGCTTTCCTGGCTTGGGGAAAATGTAGTCTTATCTTCCCTATCTAAGTTTGGGATGGAATTCCCACGGTGATACATCTTCAAAAAGTTTAGTCACGGCAGGGATGCTTTTAAAAAGAGCGCGTTGTTCTTTGACGTGATAGGGATTGAAGATCTTCTACAAGTCAGGTCCTTCCTTCATGAGAATAATTTTTTTCTTCTCTGACAAACGTTTCTTTTACAGTGACTAAAAAAACGTACTGGGCATGGCAAATTTTCAAACATTTAGTGATAAAAATTCAGCCATTTTCCAAAATAATATATTTTTCAGTGCTTTCTCTGTCTAAATACAATGCTAAATCTATTACGAGAAATAATATTAAATAACACTAATGAAAAAATGAGATATTACAAATACCTTGTCTTTAAATACAAAATTAAGGTAACACTGTATTCGAGGAGTGTTGTACAAATGTTATAAAGAGTCAGTTCTAGCAGGAGTTTTATGTATAACACCTAGAGAAAGGTTTTTAAACCTGGAAAAGTTGACGTTTCAGTTTAGAGTTTAGAAGTTACTTTGCTAAGATTGGTCGAAGAAATTGAGCTTTCTTTCGATTCAAGCAAACTTACAATTTTTCATTGGAATCGGAAAAAATCTCAGAAGAATATAACTGGAATATTGAATTTAAAATAAGAGGACTTGGTACCTTTTGAATGGTTTCGTAACTTTAAGTGGTTTCGTAAGACAAAATAATTTTAAGCTTGAAACATTTTTTGCCAGTATTTTATTTTAAAATTAAAATTTTTTGAAGAAACATTTAACAACTAAACATTTCTTTCTTCGCCTAAAATGTTCGATGTTTTTGCCCGTTAAATTTTTATTATATCTATTGAATGCTCTTAATAACTTCAAGGATAGATTTTGCAATTAATAAATTAGTTTCTGAGAAAAAAACAATTTGTATATAAAAACTTTGAAACAAGATAGGCTCTTAATCACATTTTCACTTCCAATAATTTTTTTTCACTGTTTTGTTCACTGTTTGTTTCACTGTTTTTTTCACTGTTTTGTTCACTGTTTGTTTCACTGTTTTTTTCACTGTTTTGTTCACTGTTTGTTTCACTGTTTTTTTCACTGTTTGATATGTATGTATTGTGTGTGCGCGTGTATGAACGTTACGTTCGTATGTACGTTACGTATGTATGTATTGTGTGTGCGCGTGTATGAACGTTCACTGTTTGTTTCACTGTTTTGTTCACTGTTTGTTTCACTGTTTTTTTCACTGTTTGATATGTATGTATTGTGTGTGCGCGTGTATGAACGTTACGTATGTATGTATTGTGTGTGCGCGTGTATGAACGTTCACTGTTTGTTTCACTGTTTTGTTCACTGTTTGTTTCACTGTTTTTTTCACTGTTTGATATGTATGTATTGTGTGTGCGCGTGTATGAACGTTACGTGTATAGCACATACATATGCATGCAGAATGAAAAAATGAACCTAAATTCACCACAGCTATTATATGAAAATTTAATTTTTTAAGTAAAAAAATGATTGATCGAAAACAGGGATGTATTTATTTTTACCTTATATTTTTTACCTTAAATCTTCTTCCCTACATAATTTTAGCATTCTATTTAACTTCATTGAAATATTGTTAAGTTCGGATATGTTTTATTTTGCTTCTGACCTTCCTCCCCCTTTTTCGCACAGAAAAGCATAATTGCTAACTTCAGATCACTAATTTTTATGCTGTGAGTACCTTGTTCAATTAAGTCAATCCTTGTTTCAATTAAGTATATAATTTTACACAAGCAGTAACAGACAGTAAACAGTGCTGGACAGTAAAGATATTATATAATTTAGTCCATTATCTGTAAAAGTTTTATGACTTTAAGTAAAAGGATTTATTGAAAAAAGGCAGCTTGAGAAAACGCAGTTTAAAGAACGTAAACTATCTGAATGGTCATAAATCATTTCAAATCTCTTAAAAATTTTATTACTGAATATGAGTACATATATACATAGAAAGTAAAACCTAGTACTATTTAGTTAATATAAACATAAATTACAAGCTTTTGTTTAAAACCTTATCTGGTGAAAAACACAAAAAACTGCAATTTTTCTTTATCTATATTTGTTTCTTAAAACACGTCCAAAACAGTTTTAATACAAGAATGAATTATAATATACTTTCTAAAACAATTATAATCAATATTATTTTGTCGTTTTATTCATTTTTTGTAAAAGAAAAATTTGAAATTCGGCCATACATAAAACAGTTTATTTAAAACCACTCAGCAGCATATGTGATTTCTTTTCTTCTTTTAGCCATTTGTTCTCGTATATAAATTGCATTTTACATTAATTTAGATGTTAATTTGTAGATGTTTCGGCGTGTTATTATATCTTAATTAATTTAGATGTATTTAAATTAATTAAAGAGTTTAATGTTTGTTCCAGCACTATTCCAATGATGCTACAGTCGGGAACTTTATCACTTTCATTACGGCACTTCTTTCTGTTCGTGTCTTATCATAAATAATTTCAATTTTCAAAGAAGCACGGCGAAGTTGATTGATAGTGCACAAAGAAATAGCTGCTGAGCTGCATGTACTATATGTATATAAACCTGCCAGTTCGAAGGTGAAAAAAAAATTTCCAGCTTCTTTTTATATTGAAATAAATCAGTTTATACGTATAAGCAGAATTTTCTGATAGTTGAAGTCATATTTAATTACATTCCGCTTCTTTTAGACTGATTTTTAAGACACCGAGACGGTGTGGGGTTGTGAAAATTTTTAAAAGCTTTTTATATCATTTATTACCGCCATATCATTTCAAAATTTCTCTTCAGTGTAATTAAGGGTATTCAGGCATTTTTTTAGCAAAAAATTGAAAAATCAGGAAATCCACCGATTTTGGGGTGCCAAGTCCTCTAAAATCTACCTGCTCAACTTAATTTTGAAATGAAGTAAAACACATTCGCTTGAAAACAAACCACGAAGAAGGTATCCAAGGAGATCCACTGATCGCGAAGAAAACTACAGTGTTAGAAATATGATTTAAGAAATATGTTTTATTGTTATTCTAAAACCAAAGAAGACAGATTGGCTTTGAAAGCACAAAGAATAATTAGCAAATATAGTAATACAGAAACTGTTAGAAATATCATGAAAAAATATAACTTTTATGGCCGAAAAACTAGAAAAATCAGTTTTTCTTAAAGCGAATCAAAGTGCACGTTTATAACTCACTAAGACCTGTATTAAAAAGCCTCAAAAATTTTTAATTCGTCTATATTTGCAGATGAAAATGAATTTAATATTTTGGAGGTGTTTATAGGCAGATAGTATGTAGAAAACCCAATACTGAACTGTATATGAAGAATTTTATTCCATCAGGTGGTGGAGGTTTTATTGATGGTAAATCTGATAACTTCACGTATCTGAATATTAGAAAACAAAATTTGAAATACAGCATTCCAAAAAATGCGCACATTATCACGTTAAAACTTTATCAAGAAGAAGTGCGAAGCAAAATGCCTGTATTTGAAAACTGTTGACTTCATGTAGTTATCCCTATGTAATCAAAACGCTTGTGTTTAGGCAAGACTTCAATCCTATTCAGCATATTTGCCGTCATTTGCAAGTCAAAATTACAAACAGAAACAGAATTTCCATCAGAAATAAACTTGGAAGGAAATTCACCACAAAGTATTAAACAATAGAAGCAAATCTCAATCAAAATCTTATAATTCCTTTTCTAAAAAATTCAATGAATTCATGAAAGGGAAAGGTGGCCTAATTATTAAAACAATTTAGTTTTTTTAATATGTTTGTGTGCCTTGATACTTTGTAGAGTTTCTATTGATCTGGAAACTAATGTTAAGTCCTGTAGACCCTGTTAGACAAGACGAAACTGAGTAATCACTACTAGTTACAAAGTATTGAAGAGGGTTTTAAAATTACCTTTTTATTTAGTCTGACCTTTATATGAAAGTCACAACCTGTGCTATGAAAAGCCATCACTGTGGCTATTCAGATGAAACAATAATAGGCAATTAAAATCAAAAGCGGATAACGTATTCCGAGACGTTCAATAAAATAAGATGTCTTAGTTATTTTACCTACGCGTGATTTACAAGGAATGGGCTAGCGAGAATGACAAAGCCATATCACTTTCAAATAGAGCTGGCTAAAAACTAACATCAGATGGGAATGCTAGAAGCTCTCTATTTCTAAGGTTCAAAGGCCTCAGCTTAAATACTCTCAAAACTAATTTGCATTCTTGGGAGAAATTCGGAGAGAAATTTTAGCAATGATCAAAATCATAGTAACTGGTTAATTCCCATAACAGCCTTACACCTTTTTTTACCATTATTTTTCTTTTGTAAAGAAAAATGTAAAATTTAATATTTATTTAACTTTATTCTTAAATAATTTTAAGGTTTTTCAATTTCGTTCACCTGGCACGTATTAAGAGTATTTCGTTTAAATTAAATATTTAATTATTCCTTCCAAAAATATCTGAAATGTTGTTCAGCCTCGATACTTTTTATACTCGCTCTATATGGCTAACAAAAGCTGTTATTCTTGGTAGATTAATTGTTATCTTTAAAGTTATTGAAATTAAGTCCATAACTCTGACTTACTATTGGGTCTAAACAAGCATGTATTTGTTATTTATTAGATTGTAGGGGTTATTTTAATTTCCTAATAGTTATTCTTAATTTTGAATAGCTTTCTTTTATTCTCTTGTTTCCCATCTACGATTCTCTACCAGAATGAGTTTTCAGGATCGCGTTTTATGTAAAAGAGGTAGAAGGAAAGAAGGGATCTCGGTCAAGGGTTAAGGGGAAGTCTCAGTCATTTAAGTAGAAGAACTTAGAAGTTCTTAGTATAGCGTGTTCTGCCTTCTGGCTGCATCGTTGCTTTAGGTCTAATCTTACTACGTTTGGCCGTACTGTTACGTGCCTGCTAGTATTCTCCTGTGATCGTAAACTAAGAGCCAACTCTATTAGTTATTGTTGTGCAGCTTCAGCTGGTTTGAGTTTAGTTAGCATTAGATTAGTTTTTTATCTTCTATCAGAAATTAAAGCACAAGTGGAGGCTTTCAGTAAACCCAAGAGGGCCTTGAGTTGAATAAAAGGGTAATTTATCCCTTCTTTGGACTTATTATTGATGCCTTTGAAGTAAGCGATTAGGCGTTACACACTTCTTAAGTATTCTAGCCATTAAAGACTACCAGTTTAGCTAGAATCTTATAACATTAATTTCATACAACACATAAAGTATAAATATTGAAAGAATAATATTTGTTTAATGAAAAAGATATATTCATTTGCAAAAATTTCTCAGAAACATGATGCCATGTGGGTAAAGCTTGCAGTACTTGAATCTAGCGATTGCTAGACATTAGAGCATCCTTTGAAGATGGTGTGAGTAATCTTAGAATAAGTTAACTATATTTTAAAATTTTATTTTATCTTACAATTTAAATACCCGCAAGTAGCGAAGGTTCGTCTCTTTCATAATCAGTTCATTTCGGTACGTTCATTTCAGAATTAAATAAAACGTTTGTTTTAAACTTCTTAGTCATTTGGTACAGACTAAAGCGATAACTCGCTTCCAATCTAGTGTGGTCTGCAGGGCATTGACACAAGCCTCTAAATACCGCAGAGGCCTTTACACTCGTCAGTTTGTAATGAGAAACAGTCACATATACCAGACACTCATTAACCGAGTTTGCATAGCTCTTGAAATAAGATGTATTCTTCTTGTGATGGTTTTACCTGACAACTGTAAGTCTTGCTGATCTATTTTCACATTTATTAGAAATGCCTTCAAATTAGCTATCGGAGTCAGTTAAAAATGCTTCTTTTAACAATCCTTCATCTTAGAAAAGCTTTTCTTCTTTGCAAATATTTGAAAATTTTTGGAGCATGCAATAGTCACGTTTTTATATCTTATCACCCGTTGAGTGAAAACTGACTGTTGGGCAAATAGGTTTGATTTTGACAGATTTACACTCTTATAACATTATTATTTTTCCTTCAGACTTAAGAGAATAGTGCAATAAACTCCTGAAAGTGATGTTTAACATTGTGTTTTTTCGGCACTTTAACGATATTCACAACAACCACATTTATCTTTAAAATTGAAAAAAAAAATATTAATCTTCCCAGTCGATATTAAAATTGGAAGTTCTTTGCCTATAAGTACTTGAAAGGCTGATTTTGGGATTAAAATAGCAAAATATGTGTAAAAACAACAAAGCACAGCATACTAGCAATAAAGTGGCAGACACGTACACTAAAAATAGATCAAATAGCCAGGAATTAATACAAAAGGTCATTTAGGAAAATGTTCATTAAATAGAAATTTCCCTTCCCAGATGGCACCATAATGCAGAACAAATAATTACACTCTGCACATAGCGTTATTTATAAAGAGTGGCGTGCAACATAATAGTACGGGGAGGTATTAAACATTTTTAACGCGTATATTTAACAGTTTTTTTTTCAATTTTTTACCGGTCGCTAACCGGGTCAAAATGACAAACCCCGGGACCATATCTTCAAACTGGGACATCTGGTAATCCCATTTAAAACAATAAACAAATAATTTTTTAAAACAAATATTCTTATATTTTTGTAATTAATTACTAAATAGAAAAAAACCGCGAATTTTTATTGAAGACTTAAAAAATTCTTTATCGTGGTTGCACAGCAACGGGCCTATGCAAAATCATCGGCAGGCGCAAGGTATTAGCAGCCATAGGGTTGAAAATCCCTGGTCTACGGGATCAGTGTTTCCCAGGCAATACGAACTATTTAAATTATATGACAAATATTAAGAAAGGCTGGAGCAAATGCATATATCTAATCTGATGGATATTACTTCGACTAGGATTAGACACCAGCTTCTTACATTATATATATATAATTGCTCTATAAGCACTAGGTTAAGCAAATGCTAAGTTGACAGCATAAAGACTTATTCCAAAGGATTTTCTCGATATCAGACAGCTGTATTTTCCTAGCTTCCATAAACAGGGGAGCAAGTAATACTTGAAATAGAACTAAAACTATTGAAGATATGTTTCGAAATACGTATTATTTTTTACAAGAGTTCCGTGAAACAGGCAGCATCAAGGTTATAATCATATTCTTCATCATAATATATGGCTTTAAAGATCAAGCGCGTCTACATGTGTAGATTTATGCCTCAGTGTCAAATGACCTAAAACCACAGTCATAAGACAAATATGCAGTTGGTAGATCTAGCGCAAGAGCGTTACAATAAGTTGTCTCTTTTTTAAGGAATCTTACGTAAGCATATTAGTGATATTTTAAAATTCGGAAATTTCCTTTTTCCCATGATTTACCGATATTATATACCATTAATATGGGTAAAATGATACTAATCTAAAATAGCATCCATTATTTTGAATAACTTCGTACTTTGATTGTATGAATGATGAAATAAGCTTCAGTGAGATCACTTTTCTTCCCTCAGTTATAATACATAATATGGTGCTTTTATTTTATTGGTCTAGTGCTTTATTTTATAGCCATTAGCCTTGCGCCATTACAGTGGTCGGAAGTGATGGCCAGTTCATTATTGAAGCATTTAATAGGTGGGAACCATTGCCCCCTGTGAAGCGAAAGACAGTTACAACCATCCCTTCTCCGAGATTCGAACCCGGGCCAACGCTACGGCCGTCAGAGTCACTATCCACTGTGCCGGCTGAGCGGCAATAATATCATACTTGTACAGCCCATCTTACAGATTCTCAAAGTGATTGAGAATAGACCATTCGGCAAGCCATGTGGTGTTTATCAACTCACTCGAATTCTTTTTCAGTCCTGTGTGAAATGTGAGCAACGGAGTCACTATCATGTTGGAAAATGTAGACAATTTTCAGGAAGAACGTGTTCATAAATAAATGATAATATAATCATTTAGTATGTTAACATATCCTCAACAAGTTAGACATATGTTTAGGGATATTACAGATCTCATGGATGTCCATATATTAGCCCTTCCCGCTGCCTAGACAGTTACAATAACCGCCATTTGCTTGATGAATATTAATCTGACATGAGGAATCCACTGCTTATGAAATTTCTGCCTTACACTAATTCTGCCATCAACCTGATGCAACTGGAACTGTGATCCATCTGATTGGTGATACATATTGAACCATTTGTGATGCAATGGCAAAGAAATTTTGTAAATTCTAGTCTTAAAAATCTGTGGCAAGGGATAAAAGCGTTGGGGGGCATTGAGTACTAACTTCAGTTTTTACTATGCTTGTATTATCCCCGGGCTTAATTGATTGATTTGTTGCAAAAATGTAGCAAATCAATCAAATGCTACTGCAAAGATGCCATATTTTTCTCAGACATTATGCAGTTGCTAGTAAATGTCCAAACGCTTGGCAGTCTATAAAATCGAATATCCAACCGTGCAGTGACGCATGTACTTACGTAATGTCCAAAAGTGAGAGTCAATTCTTTAGCCACATAACATTAAATTTGGAAACCAATAATAAAGCAAAGAAATAAAGCGATAAAACTAAAATGCTCACTATAAATTCACTATTTTTAATCTGGCTTCCATAACAGTATGCTATGCTTCCATTCCACGCTGTCTGCATTGCAAAAATGTTATCCTTTTCTTTTTTCGATCGCTATTTATAATTCTGGGAATATGTGAAAAACCTTGTACTACCCGATATTATGTATAAATTTAGCTTCAGTACAGATGCTATGAAAATGTAATCGTGTAATATCTACGATAGAATCTAAATTCTTTCATCACATGTATGTAGTACATAGACATACTGAAAAATAAATATAATAACGGATGTGTAAAACAAATCCTCACTGTTTAAGAAAAATATACTTAAATATTTTATTGAAACTCAAAGCATCATTTAAACAAAGGTTCCTTTCGAGTTTGATGATAAGGAAAAAGGTTTACGCAATATTTATGTATGCGAATTATCGTTTAAGAAATTGTTCGGTAGGCGTCGAAGTTCCAAATGTATGATAATAACGTTGCGAAACATTTGTTTGTGCTCGAAAGAGGAGCAAGAGATTTCAGTTTTATTTAAATCTATTAAAGACAAGTATGGGTTTTTGTTTTTATTTAACAGGATTAAAAAAGCGCAGCTTACTTCATTATCTCGCTGCTGTGTAATCACTGTGTATTTAGGCTCTCGTTTAGAAAAATAAAAAACAATAATTTAAAACCTCATTTAATCATAGAATGTTCTCCGCGGTGAACTAAAACAAACATCAGATCAGGCGGTAGCTTCATTTGGTGAATAACAAAGGGAATTTATGAGATTAACTAGAGTTAGTATAAGATAGAAAAAATAAGCGAATTTGCTAAACATCGCTGTTTACATTGAAAGTGAAAATAATTACAATTTATTCGTATGAATAATACAATCTAAACTTTAATTAAGTAATAAAAATGCATTAACCGGTATAATAAATTAAATTTATCGAAGCAAGACGTTTAAGAAATAATAAATGAAACAGTAGAGTTCTATTTTTACAAAAGCCTGTTTTTTATCATCTCCTGGTATTAAGTATGCAAATGCTGTTGAGATCATAATTTATTTCTTGTTATTGAAATAGTCTATTTAATGCCATACATACATATTATTCTATTATATCCCATGGACGAACCTCAGAGGATCAGACAGATTTGAATAGTTAATTTCTAATATGCTGTATCTAAGAATAACAATATCTAATAAATTTTGGGGGGGGGAAACTGATTTTACTTTTTTAATAGTTTTAAGTCGTAGTTAAAAAAGAGCTATCATTTAGTAACAGGTGTTAAATTATTAATATGATTTTTAATTAAAGACACCGGATGCTCAAAAAGACGCCCCAAGTACATCAAATTTAGAACAGTTGTGAAAATTCGAAAAAGATTACAATGTCAAATTGTTTATGTATATGAACTCCTGTACTGTTATAGGTAATGCATGTCAGCTCACCAGTGGATTACATATACCTATACCTTCCATAAACAGACAGACCTTCAGCAAATTTTTAATAAAACAAAGACATTTAGTAAGGAAGGTTATCAAAATCATGGAAAAATTGTTTGATCTAGGAATTGATCTAGGACAAACAACCTAGTCACTACAGATTACTATGCGAAAGTCAACGAAATATGGCTTTCATTGCCAAAGTGGTCTGTCATTACCTTACCGCCTGGCCTAAGATAGTATTAATATAGAAATACATTTCGCTTTACAGCAATGAATCATCCTGAGTTTCAAGTATAAAAGAAAACAATTGAATAAAAGCTTTCATACTATAAAATACTGACCACAAAGTATGTTCAACAATATAAAAAGATTTACAAGTCAGAATTTCTAACTTCGTCTCTAATTGACCTATCTGAATAGAACTTTCGCGTTCTTATTCTACGCAATACCTTAATCTCAAAAAGTGGTTATACCACCACTTTCTTTCAATTTGGAAAAACGATATCAAATTTTCAATTATATTGTACCTTATCTCATTGCCTTCTTTGTATCCAATTTACTTTACATACCGATTTATAAAACATTCTATCTAATATTCTCAAATATAATATGATATGAAGATTACGCTTTTTAAGCGTCTCTTCACAGCAGTTAGCAGAAATTATTTCTTTGCTTACGGATCCCAAAATTCAGATCCAAAGAATAAATCCAATTTTGCTTGAATATCTATCATCTAATCATAGTGATAGTGCGATAAATATAGAAGAACAAAATGACGAAGCTATTGTCGACAGTGAATGTTGTAAAGTTGATTCTAGGATCAAGATTCAAGAGGTATGTATTAAATGCATATCCACAAAATGATGCCACTTTAATAGTATACTCACCTCTGAAATGCAACTGAATCTACAGATCATCACTACGAACTTTATGATCTGTATAAAGTCTTTCAAGAAACTTAACGAACTGTATAAAGTCTACTATGAAGTATAGAAAGTCCTACTCATCAGTACGAACTTTAGATTTACTCATCGTTATGAACTTTATGAATACGAACTTCAGCCACAATGAACTTTCGTGTGATCATCATTATGAACTTGTAAAATAAATTCATCATTATGAACTTGTAAAATAAATTCATCATTATGAACTTTTGAAATATATGAACTTACACTCATGAAACTTACTTCTGAAATTATACTCATGAAACTTACTTCTGAAATTATACTCATGAAACTTACTTCTGAAATTATACTCATGAACTATGAACTTATGAGCATTTGAATTTTACGAACTTTATGAACTATATTTAAAATATATTTAAAACTAGGAAAAATGTCAGAATTCATATTAAATTATGTATACATATATACACATTTATACAATATATTTATTATTTTACTATAAGACTTTATAGGTGTATTGAAACCAGGAAAATTATTGTCAAAATTCTCATGTAAATTTAACACACCATACTATTGTATATATGTATATGTGTTTCATTGTTTTAGCTGTAAAACTGTATCTATGCCATTGTATAACTATATGTATCTCATTGTATGATAATATCAAAATTTCCTCTAAATTACCGCTAGGAACAATTGGCTGTAGGGCTCATGCATCAGATGATGGGTCTCGACGGTTGGTGCACGCCACCTGAGTGTGTCCCCATTACCATCTGGGGGGGGCTCTCTAAACAACGGTGGACGTGGCGCAATACCGATTAACTATAATGGTAAAGTCCTCCGTCACCTGTCAACTATAGGAAAAGTATCACTTGAAATTTCAGTTGTAGTTTCTATTGTTAGTTTTAGAAACCGCTGGCTGCTGCAAGAGGAAGATGAGGTTTTCTCAAGCAGAAGAAATTTTTATGAGTGAACATTGGTTCGGAACGCATTATCATTAAAATGCGGTGGAAGTATTGAAAGGGAACTCCTAGAATGTTCGTTAAGACAAGGATTCGTTCAAATCTGACGAGACAACTATTTCCTGCTCAGTAACTTGATTTCGGAAAACTAGAAGCTTTCGCCATAAGAAACGATTAGGGCATTTCTTTGTAATCTATTCATTTGACTGAGATGCCAATTTTCATTCACGCTTTGTTGATGTCTGCAGTATTTTTTTCTGATTTTGGAACGGTTTCACGGAACTCAGAAAAGACAAGCGTCTGTTTCATTTCAGGTCTTTCTTTCTTTCATTTTTAAGACGACTGAAATGTGTTCCATACGTACTATGCACCAATGGCTGGACAGCTGGTCCACAAATATGCATGTTTCGCCTTTATGTTCTGTGAATGGAAGATGATTTAAAAACTTCCTGCCGTAACGAGAGCAGTGTTTTGAGTATACATATCAGAAAAACTGTGTCAATGCATTTTATACAGGTATAATTACAAGCAATTATTTATTTGAGACTATATTTTTTAGAAAAAAAGGTTGTTGGCTGCAAAATTCGGTATAAATATTTCGAGTTTATAGTTTTGTACTTCACTTGCATTGCCACAGTAATATCATCTTCCCTATACGACTATCAGCAGAAGTTTACTGATAATAGCTAAACGCAGTCTACAGTATACAGTACACCCTTGCCGAGCGCGAATCTGTAGATTCGATTTCGCATATACGCGTTATCTTAAGTAATTCATCCAAAACTAGAATTTAATTCATATGTTATTCCACATTCATTCATCGCACTGAATGCATGGGAACAAATGAATTAATCAACAGTGAAAGCTTGCAGGCGTCAGCTCTGGACAGAAGTTATCAGCAATTTTAAAGAATTCCCATCGACTGAAATTATGCCAAAGGAATCGCATAAACTGCGAAAGCAGTTGGCGGCAAAGGATTGTCAGAGATGAGAAAAGGAAAATTCAAAGAATTAATCGAGAATGATGAATGAAGGATAGGATAATCTCGTAACAGTGATCGACAGTAAAAACAGTGATAATTAAGAAAATAAAGCGCCTTTAATTTAAAAGAAGTGAAGCGAATTATTAAAAATGGCGCAGGAATTACCTGATTTTGCAATGGAGATGAAATTTGATATGAAACATTTCTTTTCCCAAATAGCAGCCGCTCAGCCAACTTCGGCTTGGCTACTACTCGTGCCAGAACTGGTGGCCACATTATTATGGAGGAACCTAATAGGTGGACCACCTTTGCCTCTTATGAACGGACGGACAGTTACAACCATGCATTCTCCGGAATTTGAATCCGGGGCCTTTGGCATCGCAGTCAGCTCACCTAACCACAATATCGTCTGGGAGGCATGTGATGAAGCAAAAGGATACTTTATAACAAACACTGAAAAATTCCCTACTCCTTACCTCAAAACATTTAAGGTTATAGAGTTGCGGCAGTCATTTTCCCAGCAAAATGCACCAGCTTTTTAAAAAATGTTATTGAATAGCTTACTTTTAAGCAGTAATACAAATAGCTTCAATTAACAATTTTTCTTTTTTTTCTTTTAATTACAACAGTATTTAGTTTTGTTTAAATTATACATACTTTCTTAAACTGGATTATACTTAATAAAAGTTTTCTGCGGAAAGTTAATTTTGCAGAACCGGATTTTGCGATAATCGCAATGTATAACATTATCCCAGTGTTTGACAAAGTTTAATGGACGACCGATCCCTTTCCAAGTCACCGTTTGTTGAAGCACAGAAGTAAGAATATCTAGCTAAACTTTTATTTGATGTTTGAATTATGTAGGACTATGTGTTGAAGATCGTATGCCTGTATGGCGGTATCAACGAAGATGTTTCAATGATCCACCGACATTGGACGATATTTCAATGAGCCAGTATTGTTTTCCCTGAGAGTCAATTCATGGCAATCAGATTTCAGAAGTCATTTCATCTAGCATAAAGAGAATAAAGCATACTAGCAGAAAATTACACAAGATATCGCAGTGCCGTTGCTGAGATCATACATGACTTCATCATGATTGATAGACATGTTGAGCTGGAGATGTTGGTCAATGGCAGCTCGACGGACAAACGCTATTGTAAAGATATTGATCGACGTCATCTGTTTCGGTGTCGTCATCTTTGTTGGTTTTATTTAATTTAAAGCATTTCGAATAGATATCTTATTTTTCAATTTCATTTTAATTATTAATGACAATGCTATTATCAATGTATCTGTAGATGAATTTTAAAAAGTTCTGGTTTCTGAGAACTAGTAATAACATTATATTCGATAACGAAGAGGAACAGGATAGAGACGGTAGGTGGATAGTTGGTTCCAGTAAGAACACAAACCGTAGGAAACCTTTATTTTGGTGTTTAATAAAATTGTGAAAAAGCATTTATTTAAGATAAGAGTCTCATTTATGGAAATCGGTTAAGATTTCACTGCTGGTGTGATAGAACTCTATTAAACAGGTCCAGTAGCAAACTTATATTGAGTTATATAGCAACTGGATTACCAACAATAATTACATAGTTGTTAAAACTATTAACAAACAAAAAGTATGCAATTTGAACTGCTACGATTTTGAGAACTTATTAGACAGTAAAGTGACAGATTTTTTAAACTTCATTAACTGGTAAGGTGGTGGGACACACCCTTACCACTAAATGAAGTTTATACTTTACGAATTTTAAACCGATTAATAATAATAAAAACTAAATTCATTACTTCCGAACAGTATTTTGCTACTAGCCAGGCAGAATATATATATTTTTTTTAATTTCGAGACATTTATGCGCTAATATTACAGGTTTAAAAAACTAACTCCTTTTTTTTTAATTTTTAGCCCAAAGAGGTATTAATATTGTTTTGCCGTTTTGCGTTGATTCACTATAAACGGCGAATCACTTTTTAAATTGTTGCCACCAAATATTAGAGCCCTGTATTATATTTAAATAAATTAAATAAGGAAGAATCTGACAAGTGCGTTTCTCGCATTGCGATAAAACAACGGTGCCTAGCGCCATCACATTTTGAATAACGTACGTCTCCATCCGAATATAAGCATCTGGAAGCCAAAATTTGGAATTTGGAACTTGTTTTATTATCTATTGCATATTTTGTAAAGCATTAATGAGTTTTTGATTAAGATTCAAAGCGAGCAATGGCAATACTGTACGGGAAAAAATGATCGCCAGCACGTGAGACTGTGTATCTGAAATTCTAAAGATATGCTGATTTAAATATTTTGCGATGTTACTGTTGAATTGAATTTTATGGGTTAAGAAAATGATATTTAATAAATAAAGGTAACACACAAAACGTTGGAAAAACGCCTGTCTGGGCGTAGTACAAAATCTGAAAGCTTTCAATTAAATTTTTTTAAATTTTTAGTTCAAACTTTCATTTATTATTTTTATACATGTTGGATGGCTTCTGCTTTACATGGTTTTTGAACTCAGTCCACTTAGTTTTCGATTTTGAAGACTTTTTTTGCTCGATTTTGTTATGCTATATTTTTTAAAAGTTTTAATTTGGTCTGTTATGCTTTCAAAATTTACTTTTGTTTTTATTTTCTTATGTATTGGATTGCTTATATTTGCATGTTTCATTTTTTGAATTTGGTCTGCTCAAAATAATATTTTCATATATTTTTATGCTTTTTAAATTTTATGTTCTTGTTGCAATAATTTTACAATTTTTACATATCTTATTTCGACCTGTAGGAGTTCGACTAGTAAAAACATTACTTTGATTTTTTTTAGATTATTTTTAATTTTAAACTTTAATTTGCGTCTTTATTAGGTGTTTGAAACAGGCTGATTTATTAATTTACTTCTTTCGTTGCAACAACCCCCAGCAACGATACAACGAAAGGAACAAATTCTTATTCTTTTTTTTATTTTTGCTTGTTTTGCCCCCTTTTTGCTGCAATTTGACACTGTTTTTCTGGTTTATGGTTTTGGCATATGGTTTATTCTGAATTGAATATGGGATGAATTTTAAAAGTATTATTTCTTTCACAATATTACTACCACTTTTAACTGATTTCAGCGCACAATTAGAGTTTTAATTGTTTGTTTTCTACTTTGCAGTTATTCATTATTATACACAGTCGTAAGAATACCTGAATGCAACCAATCCCTTTTTTTCCGAAAACAGTATTTGAACCGAAAAAGCATATAAAACATGAAAAATGGAATTATATGAGTATCAAAATCATTTGTTAATCTTTTTTATTAAAAGCTTCAAACAGAACTTGTCGAGGAAAAACTGTTTTGAAGCTTTAAATCAAGTCGATTAACTAGACCAACTAGAACAAGTTGCGTTCCAACAAATCCACTGAGACTTCGAACTGCCAAGCGAACTTAAATTTTTTGAAAAATATCAAAACAACTGAATTGTGTCATTGAATTTGTCTTTTTTTCCGACTTGTTTCAGTTGTCCTGGTCACAAAAGTATTGAATGTTGAAATAAGTATAACTAATTAGAGACTAAAAAACTGAAACATATAATATACAAGTAAATTGACAATAAACAAGTAAAATCCTAAATATAAACTTGCCTTTGAAGGCAAACGCACAAAAATAATTTAAATGCAAAAGAAAATTTATAAAGAAAAGCTTAAAATAAAAATAAAAGCATAGAAAGCTCAAACTAGTTTCATGCATGAAAATTAATTTGATTGTCCTGTGTAAAGTCTAAAATTGGCCTGGTTTGAATGGGCGAATTAATAAACTTTTGTTTAAAAAAGTTTAAGTAATAAACCAGTGAAAGTAAAAAAAACGAGGAAAGGCAAATTTGCTCAAAAACTTTTGCTGGGGAAACCAAAGAATAAAGGAATTCATATCTGGTTGTGCGCGCAATTTCCGGCTGCAATTAAGCTGTGAAAAATGCGGATGCGTAATGGTTGCCGTGATTCAAACTAACCCTACAGCATGGTAACCAGAAAATCTAAACTGTCAATTTCAAAGAATGGCAGAACATTCAAAACAGAATACATATATATTTAACAGTAACTGTGTCATTTGGCTGAATGAGCCGGCAGATAGTTATTCGAGAAGTAGACAGAAAATGTAATTTGACGTAAAAGTGTGGTTCGAGAGTAATAGACATTTAAAAATTTCTCAAATTCTATTCTTGAATTTTATATGGTGTAAGCGCGAAGACGTTTATCTAAGAAATGACAGATTCGGTTTTCTGCGACTACATCTTTTTAGCATGGATACATTCACAGATATTCGCATCATAACAACCGCATAGCCACGCCTGTTTGTGAGCTGTAATTCCTTTTGGTCTTTATTCAGGAAAGCCATGATGTTTTAGAGAAGGTAACCAGAGATTAGAATCTTTTGTAGCCGGGAAACTTAAAAAATCAACGATGCCCTCTGTGGAATTCAAAACTCCGAACCTCCCATTTCGTATTACGACGTGCTTCGAATTACATCACAAAAGCATGCGTTAACGAGGTAGAAACAGTAAATGAAACAGTTGAATATTTTTCAGCGTAGACTCCACCAGTTTCTCCAATTGTAATTACATTTAAATTTATTTCACATAATTTTTCGGCTTCGATTGAGATTAATTATTAAGTCTAAATTCAATTAGTGAATTTGTCTAAAAGTTCTAAATTGACATTTTAGAAGGGGATGAAAGTTCTTAATACTTACAGAAATATTGTAATAAGTAATAATGATATTCAATTGCTAACGAATCTGTTCTAACGTTTATTATTCTACATACGTTAAATATGAAGTAAAGTTTTGTTAATATTTAGTTATTTATATGAAAGGAATTATTTCGAATTTAAGCTTTGATGTGTATATCATCTGATGCCGTTAATGTTTTTTATTTTGGAAAAAATACACACTGAATCGCGGAAATATAATAATTAAATTTATTTAATTGAAAATTTTTTGATGAATCTAAGTAGAAAATAAATAGCTAAATAAATAAAGTTACGTAATTTTTTGTCAAGCAAGTTGTAACAACACAGCATAAACGAAAGCTAGAAATTAAAAGTGTTGTTTACCTCTTTTTCTTTATATTTATGATATTTGCATTTTCAGCATCAGCAAATAATTAATCTAAGAAATAACAGAAAGTAATGATGAACCAATTCTAGGGAATATTCATATAAAATTACGATGTAATATGGCTATTTGAAAACATCCTTCAGAGGAGCTGGGAAAGTGACACTTACGTTTCATTTCTTTTCCGTGTTCTTACGAATGTGTATGCTTAATGAATATCTACATGTATGTTCTTACGAATGTGTATGTTTTGATAATAATTCTTTATGATTCTCTATTTTAGGTTCGAGTCCATGGGGCGAGTGGACACCCTGCAGCGGAAGTTGTGGCGGAGGAATTCAGCAACGGAAGCGTCATTGTGATGGCAGCAGGAAATGCTCCAGTGAAGATGGCCAGCAAAGAACATGCAACATGTTCCGGTGTGCCGGTAAATTTTCTCAGATCTTATACAAAAACTAACTAGTAACAATAATTTATTAACAATTATGTTTTCGATAAGGTGTAAAAAATATAAAAGCATGCTAAGACATTGCAAAAACGTATTTGAAATCGAATAGAAAAGAAGCACGTCCAAGTGACATTTAAATTTACGCAGAAAAACAACGTTTAGCTTAGATTTTGAATAATAAAACTATCAATTTCGAGGGCATAGGTCTTTTTTTTTAAAAGCAAAAGAGTTTTTGCAAAATGGGAGGAGCCACGACTGCTGTTATACCAAAACTAATGGGCGGGGAAAATACAAGTATGAATGTGGCACGAACTATGGTGGAAAATGTTAGTTAAAAGGGAAAATCTAAGATATTAGAATTCTGGAAGCATTAGGGAGGATTAAACTGAATTAAAGTCATTAACTAAAAGAAGATAAATGTTTCGAAATGTGAAAATTTTCCAGCAAATCTGTTCACTAATGTAGAAACCTTATAGATAATTTTCGCAGACACCGAGTCAAAATTGTGATCTAGAGACCAATAAGATTATCGAGCATTAGTTTAGTTCTCCTTTTCGAAAGGCGATGTTTGTCCCTTGAGGTTAAATTTGAATGTTCTTTTAGTTTTAATAGATGTATGGCAAATAACAATGACAAGATGTGTTATAATTGCCCAAGAATTAAAATCTCAGCCGAGATCTTTAGAATTAAACAACGAATTCTGCTGATAGTTGAAAAAACGACTTGAAATTTTCACTTCTTTAGATTCCGTGCATTTTTGTAACTAGTGAAATACTGAAATGGAATTACGATTATTTCCAATAATGAAGGATTTTTTTAACTGTTTAAGGCTTTATGAATGGACTGTGGAAAAAAAATCTTCTGTTAATAGCAACCAATTTCAGATGGCTGAGTTCAGGAGAAAGGGAAGGGTCTGTAGAAAATACTTTGAGAGTACGATATGCATAAGAGTAAAATGAAACCTCTTGATAAGCAGGGCAACATGATTTAGTAAACAACAATACTGAAACCAAATTCATTGCGGATAATTAGAATATCTAAGAAAGAAAGAAAGTATTTCAGAAGCGAACTGGATGGCTGGACTAGCCGTGAGAGGCGGAGCAATATTTTAGTACCTAACTGGAACAGTTGACTTACATCGAAGAACAATCTTCTGAATCTATCAGTTGCTGAACAAGTAAACAGTTCTTTCCTAAGATATTAAGTCTTGACGAAACATACATGATAGGCAGATTCACAATATAGATTTTACATGCTGACCACATGGAGGCACAGCTGAACTAACTAGTGAACCTAATAACAAAAGTGCAGATAATAGGAAGTGCCAAAAAAAATTGGCCAAAAATGCATATAAGAATAAAAACATCTAACCCGGGAAAGGAGGGTTGGTTTGTCAGGACTGCTGTTTCTTCTGGTTGATTTTGCAAACATAACTGGAGTCTTGAGTCACAACAGGGAGCTTACTCAAAGCTATGTTCGTGCGTGTGTAGAAATAAAAGGAAAGATAAGGAGGATTAAATTTACCCTTTATTCTCACAGCATACAGGTGCTCCCGCACTTCGGGATACAAAGACCAATACTTTTGGTCTAGAACGTAGAAAATAAGAAAATAAACTAATTTAACTAGATAAAAACTAAGATGCCTTACAGAGACTAGTAACACGAAGATTGGCACTTTACTACTACGACTGTAATGAGTAGAATGCAAAGACTACAATACGTCTTCAAATATCAGCGAGAAGTAAGTTCTGGCCTTAAAGGCAGACAACGAAAATCACACGCATGTTAAAGGCCGCGAGAAAATCTCTCTTTCACGACTCTCATGGCTAAAAGCCATGTCTTAAATACTTCTAAAGTTTGCAACCTCATTTGCGTACCCTGAATCTATTCTCGCCTATTCTGGCCGAAAATTGAAAATAAGAGAAAATAGTAAAGGTTTAAAATAAAATAAACGTTAGTAAATCTTAAAATCCTTAGAGGTTCAATCGAATTCATAACACGTAAAATCTTGGTTAAATCTTCTTTGCTTCATTATTCAAAATCTATGGAAAGAAAGTTGATTTTTTTGTCAGATTTTAAATTTAGATGCTATTTGATCATTTACTTTACTGTTAAAAGTCATGAAGTGCAAGAATAAGGAATATGAATGCACTATACATTTCTTCTGTAATTGATTAATAAAGTACCAAATTATAGATAGTTCTACAGCAATAAAAAAAAAGAATTAACAGAGAAGATATTATAAATTAATCTTTACATTCATTTAAATGTGAACGTTTTATAAGCTCGCAAGTGATTTGTAAATTAAATGCAAATACAGTTTCCATTCAGGGGTACTTACTGCACCTCGAAGGAGGCGTAATGTTTTTTCTTACATCAAAACTGACGACTGAGAACAACGAAAACAGTCTAGAAGCAACCTGGAAAGTACCGCCTCTGTAAAAGTTCGTAAGATCTTTAATTCGTCATCTTCCCATGCTTGCGGAAAGCGAATGGAATCTTGGACAGTTACTATTAAAGCATACTGCCTCTTAATTTAGCTTTGCAATCTGTTATCGATTAACAGATATAGCGGTGTAAAAACGATATGTTGCGACTGGTCGAACCAAAATAATTTTAACCTATCTTTTCACGCGCGCTCGTCAATAACCGTTTCTCAGTATGTTGTTAACATCTTTATTTATCTTTCGTATTTAATCAGTCTGATACTGATTGACAAGCTGAGCGGATTAAAAGCAATAAAAATATATCTTAATATTTTAAATCTGTATTTCAGGAATTATTAATTATGTGTCTAATTAATTATGTTATTATTAAATAAATTTACTAATTATATGTATTACTGGTATAAATTAAAATATGTTTAATGTATAATATATTCACTTGATAATTTTTGTGAGTACTTGAAGCTATTATTTATTTAATAACATATGTTTCTAATGCAATAATTTTAATAACTGATACAAAAAGTTTAAAAATTTTTATAAGCTTTTAAAGTTTCAAAAATTTTAATTATTTTTTAAAATTTTTAAAGCTTTTTAAGATAAATAGTTTTTGTTGTGTTACATCATAATCTAAAATTTTCAAAATGCATGAGGGAGCTGTGCGCAGTGTAAAACGTTTGGAGTAGTAACAAGTCAGTATTCCTCTTTAAGAAAACAAATCGGCAGTGCAGTCTGTAACAATTTTTTTAATTATAAACCAAAATGAATTCGTAGAGATTTTCTGCTAGAAAAAAATAGTTATTCTAGATGTAGGTATGAAGCTGAATGATATTCCAAATGCCTGTTCCGCTCTAGTGAAAATAGGAAGGCAAGATTATAAATAAATTTAAAAACTTGAAAATTCACGCAAGCTTTTACATTTGCAATGTGAAATGTGTTACATGATTAAAAAATAGCTTTATTATTAAGACGAAATACTGCTTAATTGTACTTGTATATAAAATATATTCTACAAAAAATTAAACTGAATTCTGTGTTGATAATGAGGAATGTTTACTGATTTGCACCTAAGACATGAAACCTACACATTAACTTAAGAAACTGAAATTATTTAAGGTAGAAATGAACAAGAAATCTTAAAAGTTTTTTATAAACTGAAATCAAAAGAATATAATATTTTAGCTTTCCGAATAAGCGAAAGCTGGATTATTTGAGAAATGTAAACATTAATTTCGATTTCTAAATTTTGATATTTGCCTTAGTTGTCAAAGCTCAAGTGTATTCTAATTTTGTTTTATTAAATGATAGTAAAATACATACCATTGTCATCTAGTTGAATCAGATTTAGAACAATTTAGGACATTAGATAAAATGAAATCTCAACGCAGAAAGAGAAATTCTTTTACCATTAGAAATATTTGCTCGTGCTTATAGAGAAACATAAAGGATTTGCAAAAATTCGAATTTTGCGAAAAAACAGAACTTAGATGAAATTCAAACCAATAGGAATTGTACAATTGTTTTAAATCATTCTTAAATAAAAATACTGGCTAATGTTGCCAACAGACGAACCTAAATCTCGCACTGAGTAGAACCGATATTAATTTATTTGGCAATAATAACAATAAACGGAATACAGAATTTATTTCTATATTTTGTTTTCGAACATAAAAAATGTAAATGGAAAAATTTCAAATATTATAGAAATGGTTATTCCCGCTGTAAATAAATAAAGAAGTCTGCATTTAGTATGTTCCTATATAGTTTCATCACCGGCCTTGCATTTGAATTTTTAATGCTAGCGATAATGAAGAAATATAAGTTTTGTAATTCAGGTAAATATTGAATATGGTGTTTCAAATTTCTTTCCTAAATTACGCCACAGTTTAAAACGTTATTGACTCTTATTTCAATATGCTATCTGTTTGAATTTGGTTATTCCCTTAAATATGGAAAATAAATGACAAATCTTACGCTCCTTTACTGCTAATAACTATTTTATCAAGACGCAAGTTTTTATTTTCTACAAAAACAATGTAAAAAACAATGACAATAAATTTCAGATATTAATAAATAAATGAAAAATCTCTATTTCATAGAAGAAATTTGTTATTAGCCCTTTTGGTAATCTGTGAGTCATTTTCTTTAACACTGTATATATTTTTGCTTTGCAAGTAATCTTTATACTGTCATTACATATGATTTCCTAATTATATGAATTTTCTATCTCTGAAAATCGATTTCTAGTACTTTTGGTACATCTGCAGAAGTGCGTGGAAGTGCATTTTGGAAGCCACATATAGCAATATAGCATATTGATTTCTAAATTAAGTGTTGTGGTGACTTCTAGATTCTAGATATTCTTCTAGACATTTCTCCATTATCCTTGCGCATATTCTTTTTTAGATAACATTAATTTCTTACGCTTTACCAATTGGCAACACATTGCGTTTTACATCGTCGAGTTTGTTAATCAAAAATTCATTAAATTCACGCAAAATAAGATATAAATGGAAAACAAATTCGAAATTCAAAATTAGAGCTTGTACGTGCATATATCGGATTAAAGTCTATGTGTGTTCAAAATTTGGTGGCTCTGGTCTTAGTCTTTATTTTCACAATGTGAGAAATAAACATGCATACATATACATTCTTCATTTTTTTAATAGTAGAGATAAACAATCTACTTAAATCAATTTCTAGAATCACATTGAAGGATTCATATTTCCTAGAACAAACAACGCAATATTCAAATACTCTGTTAATTTTAACACTAGAAGATAAACTCAGAGCATAATTTGCTCGGATAGACTGCTATAACTTTCAACCTTTACTACTTTCTGCTGAGTATTTTCCTGATAGTAGTTTATCTTCTGAATTGGGATCGCTATTCCTTTCCGTTCTGTCTGTCTGTCCCATTTAGCTCAACTGACGTCTCATGAATGGTCGGGACATTTTGCGAAATTATGTGATTATATTCAGTGGGGAGACTTTTGAAGTGTCATTAGTGATTTAGTGATTCTCCAAATTATTATGATACACAGATAAGGTACCTCTATTCAGTTTGATTGTTTGTAATTGGCATACCTTTCCCACAAGCTTCTAATGAAGTTATGCGAGTTATATCTTCTTCTCTTTTATGATGCATGGGTGGGTCGTAAAATAATTAATCAAAGAAAAGGAGCTTGATTTTTGGTAAATTAATCAGAGGAAAATGTCAGAAGTATCAGAACATTTTTTATTTCTTTTTGACTTGAAAAGAGCTTTGATGCTATTAATCAAACGATGGAATCTTATTTAATGCATCACATTAAGAAAATTAAGTCAATGAAAATTTTAGAGTTATTTATGTTTTATAGACAGTACTCTTGACAGCGTAAATCTTTCGAAACATTTAAAAGCATTAATTTAAAATGAATCTATTTATTATTTTAAGAAATGCGAGAGGAAAAACTTTATGAATAAAAATGCTTTAAAAGGCTAAATAAACGAAAGATGTACGCTTGCATCATGAGCAACTGCCATAATTTCACTCTTTAACTCCTTATGAAATACTAAAATGTTTTTCAATTGTTAAGTTTATTGGTTTTAGATACAACTGTAATATAATTTCATTATTTGGTTCAAAAAATTGCTTTTTAATTTAAAGATAATTATAAGCTTTCATTCCACCTTATTTGCATTAAAACACGAGCTATACGTTATACACCTCATACAAAAAATTTGATATTTATTATTTTTTGTTTCAGTCAAGAAAGAAATTAAGCTGAAATCTGAAGATTTCAGTTTATCATCTAATCCCTCGGAACATTACTTAATTATGAATTTTCATAAATTTTGAAAAACAGAAAAACTACTAAAAATATAAAATTCACACACTTTTAAAAATGCAATTTAATCTTTGTCTAGTGGTTCCATTTAGTGCATAAGACAATTTTAATTGAATAATTTACTTAATCTACTACTTGAAGAATTAATATGCCAGGAATTCAAGATATGGAACATTGTCATAAAAAATATATGCACAGAGAAGAAAACGAACTACTATCGCGACATTTAATATGTAGGTAGTGTATGAGAAGATATTCAAATTCAGAACAAAAGATCGTTTTATTAAGAAGTTATGGCATGACAAAATTGACAAATCAGTAAGTAGTATTGCCACCTCTGGCAGCTATACAAGCTGAAACACGGTATGGCATCGAATCAAGCAGATCACCCCTTGCGGAAGATCTTCGCAACTGAACAGCTATATCAATATTCCGCAACGGCTGCATGCCTTCCAAGAAAGTTCTAAAACGTGTTCTATTGGCGAGAGGTCTGGTGATCTTGCAGGCCACTGGAGTCTGTCATATCCTTTAAGACATTGTTGGGAGAGTCGTGTAGTATGTAGACAAGTATTCTCTTGCTGATAAATGGCACCTAGACGATTTGATAAGATAGGCAATACAACCGGCGTTAAAATGTCGGCCACGTAACCGCGAGCCGTCATGTCATAGTTCCTTGAAGAACGAGTAGAGGTGATCATGTGTCCTAACAAATCGCTCCCCAACATGCAGGTAGAAAATAAGTAAGGTCTGTTCTTACCTCCATGCTCCCACACTGTCAGATTTGTGTAGTTGCCGTTTGCCGCTCGACTACAGATGGCGGATAGGAGCGCTGGCCTGGCTGCCGCCACACGCGTGTGCGTTGGTCACCAGCATTGAGACTAAATCGGGAATCATCGCTGAAGATCGCACGTCTCCAGTCGATCACACTCCAGCTAGCCCGTGTTCAGCAAAAGTTCATTCGACCCTGCCTATGCTGTGGGTTCAGTGATAGGCCTGTTAAAGACGTTCGCAGTATATACCAGCATCAGACAGTCGTCCGAATGGTTTCCCTTGATACCACCGGATGCCTGAAAAGTGATAAATGACATCGAATCAATGATAGCGACGTCCTTGTTGCCGAAGTGGCCGCTGTTCTGATTGCGCGATCTTCGGGCTCATTTGCGTTCCTGGGACGCCCTGACCCTCCGCGAGAGTAGACTATCCTTCCGTGATCTATTATCGCTAACATCGATCAACTATTATACCGCTCCGCTCGAGGTGGGGGCCGATACGTCTCTTCGACCAACCTGCTTCTCTGAGACTTTTTCTCAAAGACCGACAACTGGTCGTACTGCTGCTGGTTACGTCTCAGAGACATCTCTAATCACAATACCGTCCATCGAAGTCGATAGATTCGTTTGAATAGCCCTACGGCACGAGCAATCATGCTTTAAACTCTCCCAGCTGCGCACCTCATACGCGCTTTCCCATGGCACATTGGCGTCGAAATTTAAATATTTTGCATATATCTTACCAGATTAGATTCCTGCCGAGTGTCATCATTGTGGCTCGATTTCTTCTGGGTGTATAAATTTTTTGTGAACAATTGTGTATGTATATATACATACATATATATATATATG
>KK113712.1:559873-642672 GCA_000611955.2 Stegodyphus mimosarum
CTATTGAAAATTGCAGCAACGAATGGTGGAAACAATTTCTGCTGTATTATTTCATCCTTAATTTACCACTACGTAGGAGATTTATGCATTTATATAATAAAGATCCTAACTATTAAAAAAATATCTGTGCATTTATTCTTTTGGATCGCTTGCGATCGTCCGAGGTTAATACTTTAAGTAGCTATATGTTTCATTATGCCAAGAAATTATTTCCGCTTACTGAATTAAAAAGAAAGAGGAAATTATTGGCAAGAAAAAATTTCCGCGTCAAGTAGCAATACTTTTCATTTTGCCAAGAAATGAAATCCGCTTACTGAAATGCACTTGTTCGAGGTGCTTAATAAATCGTAACAAACTAGTTTAAAATGCATGTTCTAATACACAATAAATACATTTTAATGTTAGAAGTATTTATATAATGTAAACTTGCTTTTAACCAGAGGAATACCGGAGACGATATCCGCGATTAACTCAAATGATAATTATTGCAAGGGTAGATAAAAAACGAGATCTTATAGGTAACACAAAACCTCTATTTGCGAGTTTCTCAATTTTTAGAGATTTCTCACCAAATTTGGGGACAAAATAAGTCGCCAAAACCGTTGTCACTTTGGCGATATTTCGCCAAATTCTCGAGATACCCATTTACTCAATGTTAAATGCACTTGCTCTGTACTCTTATTTTTCCGGCATAGCTTCTGTTTAGATTTTTCATGTTACAAAAAAAAAAAAGTATAATTATACTAAAATTACCTATTTAAGTACAAAATTCGTAACAATATTTATCTGGGGAAAAAAGGCTGCTTTCAGGGTACGCAACGAATTTGTGAATGAGTACCATTTTTTTTATTTTTAATGTTGAAGAAACCCAGGATTTTAAAATTAAACAGAAATACAACTTTACTTTGGCGTAGATTTTGAAATCAATTTCGAGATTAATCAGACATAGATCTCTGTATTTTGGTTTGGTTTGGTTTATTTGATGATGATAAAGAACTTGAGGGTTATCTTCCTAAGGGAATGGATGCCTTCGTGACTTTCTAGGCGAAACTGGCTCATATACTCGTTACACATGGGGAATGCCACGAAAGACCCATGTACCCAGCCCATCCGCTTGGGATTCAAGACAGAACTAGCAGTGTTCGGTGACTTTACTGCTCAGTGGACTTGGTCGCTTTGGTGGACAACAATCATTACTGATTTTCTCGTCTTCTTCACCTCACAGAAGTCTGTATTTCAAATAAATTAATACTGATACTCTAATCGCTGAAATAAATTTGGTTTTGATATCTCTTGCCCTTCTTAGTGCGGCATTTTGGATGGCCAGCATGTGTATTTTGAAAATAATTTGTTTTCATAACATATTCACCCCAATATTTGTTTTGAAGATAAACATCAATCATGGCAACTCATTCTTTCTTCCATCGATTTCATTCTGTTGAGGAATAAGGGACAGTTTTCTTATGTATCATTCCATTCTTTTTAGAAATCTTTCAAAGTTACTGCTACACATTTCCCTCCTCGTCTGAATCTCAGTCGTTTTGGTACTTCCTAAATTGTTTTAATACTCAGTTGATGAAGTCTGCGAAAGTTTTTTTTTACTTTCTTCTATACGCTTCAAGAGATAAACTACAATATATCTATTATAATCATCATTTGCCGTTAGTATTTATCTTGCACCATCTGGAGTGGGGTTACAGCTTTCACTGTCCGCAAAGCTCAGTATGAACTAAATCGAGTATTGCGAAACTTCGTGAAGTAGATTTTCTGGGAAATAGCTGTCTGCATGCTTTGGCTGCAATACAATCCTCGCAATTTAATATACTGGAACAGAAAGCAATATTCATATCTTCAGCAATAACTTCCTTGTACATCCTTAAAATATCTGCAAGATTACTATGGCCTAATTTCACATTGCAATCATGAATGCCTTCTGCATGGATTTGTTTCATACAAAGAGCATATTTGCTTTCTGCTTTCTTTAAAATCATATAATCCTTCCTTAATATAACTAAAAGCTATTACATTATCATTTTTAACAATATAGCATTCCGCACCTTTAAAGATCACTTTATATATACATTATCAGTTAGCTTCTTTACGGATAGTAAATTTCCAGATAGTTGCGGAACAAAAAGTGCATCATTGAGCGTAATCTGTATTGCTTCATTTTGATTATTTTTATTTTTTCACTTAGCAATTTCCTTTTTCCTGACTAAACACTCTTCCTTTAGCCAAGAATTATTCACTCAGGATTCGAATAACTATCAGAATTGATGAAGGGGCTTTTATCATTACACATATGCATGGTAGCTCCAGAAGCGATACACCGTTAACTATGCAAATTATTCGCATTTGTAAGACAGTGCTGATTAAAACCTTGTGAATTTATTATGCCACCTGAATTCAGGGCTGCACTGACTTGTTGCATTTCGTTTAGCTTAAGTTTTTATTTCACATATTATCATACACTGACTACCAATAAGTATTTGGACACCTGTGATAGAAAAGAAAAACTAACTTTATTCAAAATCAATAGTTGGTAGAGCCTCCACGAGAGGTAATTACAGCGTTGACCCTCCGGGGCATGCTTTCCCCAAGTCTTTGTATGACAGCTAGTGGTATTTTCTTCCACTCGGCTTGGAGAAGACATAGAAGTTCCTTCACCGATTTTGCACGAGTAGTGCACCCCTGAATTCGGCGATGCAACTCGTCACAGAGGTTCTCGATAGGGTTCAGGTCTGGACTCTGGGCAGGCCAGTCCATTCGATGAACTCCATTGGCACCATACCAAGCCTTGGTTAACGTCGAAACATGACAACTGGCATTGTCGTTAGTATGTATAATTGTAAATAGTAATGTAAATAATATAGGACCATGGTCCTTTTTGCATTTAGTATTTGATAATATTTAATTTGTATTTAGTATTTGATTGTATTTGATAGTATTTATATTTAGTATTTGATAGCATTTGAATTGTATTTAGCGTTGGATAGTATTTGATTTGTTGAAAGTTACTGCAATTATTGTTTATTTTGTTATTGTAATGTAATGTTTATTATTGCCTTGATGCCTTAGTTGTAAGTTTGGCTTTCTGTCCAGGGATTGTACTGTCCGCGACGTGCAGTCCTTGGGAAGGGGGCAGTGTTACGAATTTCGCATTTATTTAGCTGTTTATTTAGAATTGTAATTAAAATTGCTTTATTTCCCTTTGCAACGGAGACGATTTTGAAGAAAAACCTACTTCGCAAAAGTAAAAATAAAAGAGCGCGTTCATTTAATATTTAATAAATAAATATCTGGTAACTGATGTTGCCGTCCATAAAAATCGAGAAAACAGGTTTTACCAGAAAATTCTAGTGAATAATTAAAAAGCTTATAAAAGCGGAATTTAAAACATCTCAGTTCAGTTGTAGCTGTTTTAAGCGAACTGTTGTTTACTTAATGCTGTTATGGATTGTAGAGAATTCGTTGTGAGATAGAATTAGTTTCTATGTTTTGAATTGAGTTCTGTTTAACGTTTGGGATATTGTGATATTGTACAAATATCTCTGAGGAAATATTTCAGCATTTTGTTTTATTTATTGTGAAAAGTATAAATTTCGTTAATTTTTTTTTTACGACTTATGCATTCAATCCGTCACGAACCCGTACGCACCGCAACGATACTTATAAATTACAGTTTTCTCATAAAATTTAATCAATCTAGGTAATACTTTATGCTTTATACATGATTCATCTTCGGAGGTCCATATTTCATTTTCCAGAACTCGTACTCGGTAGCTAATATAGTTTCATTATTAATCATGCATTATTTAATATTATTATGTTTTTATAAAAAATATTATTATTACTAATTCTATAACTCCTCTGCGTTTAAATTTTCTAACACTTTATTTGTGAAATTTCACTAATTATTAGAGTATCGAAGTGTTTTAGAATATCATACGAACGTTTGGAACAGATCTTCATTTAACATCAAGACATACCTGTTCCTCTATTTTAATTACGTCACGTTTTAGGACGATGAGATTCTTTGCTGGAAAGGTTTAGGTTCTAGTTATGTCGCTTCTTCTTATAAAAATAAAGGAAAAATAGATAACCGACGTATTGCTGTCACGTGCCAAATGTTACCTATCCATGTTCCCTTCAGCTATCGAAGGCCTTGACGTCATCACACCCGTAGCAAAAGTTTTGAACCTGTTTCTTTTTGACGTGTGTCACATACACTCTTAACGTTCCAAGTGGTATTAAATTCTCACTTCATGACAGCCTGCGCTTTAAGTTTGTCTTAAAATTGATTAAATATTTTCAAAGCAATTATTAATGTAAATCAATGGTACATTATCTAGTTACTTTAAGAATGTAACACAAATGCATTTGTTTTTTAAACTTAATTTTATTTTCTGTTATTTGATTCCTTATAAAAGTTTCGCATTATAAAACTGAAACGTTAAAATACTTTCATCAGGCTTTTGTGCTGATAATGACGTGATTAGTACGTTTAATCAGTCTTAATTTCTAAAACAGGTATTGATTATTGTACCATTTTATCGTCATCTTATATTATATTTATCAGTCTTTTTCCAAACCTTGTTTGTCATATCCTGCTCAGATTTCTAGCACCGACTCTTATTTGCTTACGAAAAGAATAAATTCTTGGAGGTGTGTTTAAATCGGAGTATTCAAAATTCCATCACTCTATATCAGTGTAGTGTTTGAAAGTTAAACGTTTTTTACATTTATCACAGTCTCACACATTTACAAAAAACTGAATTTTACTATAGTCTCACTATAGTTCTCACTATAGTCTCTTGCATTAAAATAGGCATTTCAAAACCGCTGCTACACCTCATATGCGATCGTAACTGGTCTCATTATCACCTGATCCGACTTCTTGCATTTATTTTCTGTACATAATTTGAAGCCAAGTCTAAATCAACCTTCATTCGCGCGTTTTGTGAGATTTCTTCGCAAGAATTTGAAAGCTGATTTAGATCAGACAACCTATATTTGAAACTTAATTACTTAGATTATGGAAATAGAAACAAATCTGTCCTTTCATTGGTTCGATCGCCCGAATAATTCTGCATTCTACTGCGTAATTTTGGTATTACGTAAGATGGAAACCTGATAAATGGAAATGTTGTGGGATTAAACGATTGGACTATATTTTCTCAGCTATCGTTCCCATGGTTACGAGTTAAACCAGCTGTATGTGTTAAACCAGCGAGTGTACTAGCGGTCTTGTACGGAATAGAAGCTTATTATAATGGGCTGTATGGGATGATCGTTACAACACAGAATCGTGTAGAAGGAATATCTTAGTGTTTTAACATCGGAATTGATGTAATAAACACCTGTAACTTACAGAAAAGGAATAAATAAATAAGTTTGATATCAAGCTGAAATGTTGAGTGGGTGAAGAAAAGAAAAGTAAAATTGAAGTGCTTCTTAAATATCAGCAGTAAAACAGTATCAGGGGAAAAACCACGTAGAAATGTCCCTGAAGAAATTAAAAAGCAAGTGTCAACAACAACGGTACAAAAAGTATAAAATCTCTTTTCTGTTGAATCTTTTTGTCTCAGAAGACCAAAGAATCTTGAATCTTTTGCATCTTTTTGTCTCAGAAGACTTACATTTCCATTTTCTAATTTAAATAAAAATGGAGCAGTTGCATTCCGAGTGCTCGAAATTGATCAGTAAAAACTAAAATGACAAACCAAAGCAATGAAACAAAAGTAATAACATGCACTTTCCAGATATCTTGCTCACATTTTATTTAAGTATTCGATTTCCTGGTAAAAATAATTGAATGCAGAAATAAAATATTAGAAAATCATTTTCAGATGAATAATTTTTAATGTCACAGACTTTTTTTTCTGCTTTTAATTCTGATCGCAAAAACAGATCCAGAAAAATAAATTCGTTTATTTTTGAGAAAATGAGATGACTGTTCTTTCTTTGCAAATGATTTTAAATTTGTGTTCTTTCATCTTTTTTATTTTTAATACTTGCACATCTGTGTTGAAAGCGAAGTTTAATTTTTTCACCGTGATGCGATAATTTTAATTTTTAATCAAAATTTTTAAAAAATGGGTGTTACCTTCATTACATAGGTGACCGGAAGCCTCATATTTTAAACTAAAGTAATAACTTATTCTGTTCTTTGTAAAGCAGGGAAATTAATTCAAGTTTAAGACTAACGTTTAAGCTTTTACCATTATAAATGTCCTTCACTTCTTTGTCTAAGGTAAAATGTCGAGGAGCCTAGTGAACTAGTAGCGACTTATCTTTGAGTTCAAATGGATAACGTAGACTCGAGAAGGGTTAAAATATCCTTTTATTCGCTCAAAGATATGATAACAGTTGGACCCTTCTTGGGCTTACAGAAAAGCCTCCACTCGGGCTTTTAACTCAGGATAAGAAAATAAGAAACTAATTTAATACTAACTAAAATAGACTTAGCCGAAGCTAGACACAAATATCTAACGTAGTTCGCTCTTAAATTAAATGCGATCATCAACAGGCACCTAAAATGCGGTAGAGCTTAACATAATTTATAGAATACGAAAAGAAATAGAATGCGAGGAAAGTTCTTCCAAGCAGAACTTTGCATGAAAATAAATTACAGTGCCAGTTGCAAAAACTGTTATAACTTAATTATGCATATAGACCAAAACAAACATTAAAAAAATGTGCAACTTCAAGCAAAAAATATGGTTTTAAGCTAGACTGTATACAGTTCTAGTTAATTTACGTGTCCTTGGATACTAGAAACTTAAGGAAGTGTCTAGCGACGATTTGCTGGTCTTCTTACAACTATAAAATATAAAATACCCTTTTATTCACTCAAAGAAATGCAAACAGGCGGCCCCTTTTTGGGCTTACAGGAAAGCCTTCTCCTTTACCTTCTTGGGTTTTAACTTAAGATAGCTACTAAAATATAACTAAGATAGATACTAAGATATAAATAAGAAACTAAAATAATTCTAACTGGCCAAACTTTAGCCGAAGTTGCACAAAGATAACTAACTGAGTTGGCTCGTAATGAAACCTCACCGGCAAATACTAACTAACACGTAAGACTATGACCTTACGTAGTAAGATACGCTTAAAGCATTGGCCTGGCCAGAAGGCACAACATGCTCTACTGAGAACTTCTGAGCTCTCCTACGGAAGCGACTGAACTTCCCATTAAATACTGGTTCCACTTCATTTACTTAAAACGCCATACTGTAAACTCATTCGGGTAGGACGTTGTAGATGGAAAACACGAATTTGAAGGAAAGGGTTTCAAAATTAAAAATGACTATTAGAAAATTAAAATAATCCATACAATTGGTATAAGTGAGTTTGTTCCTATCATGTTTCTAAGTAAATAAAATCATGAGTAAAACTAAAACCAAAGAAATTATATATACATATATGTGTGATTACAATGCAGTTTGGTTTCGTATGTACTGTTTTATAGTTTTTGTACCCCTTTATTTATATTACTATAATTATATCACTTACTAAGATAATAAAAATGTGATGTGTACACTACATAACTTCCTTGTACGGAATACTAAATTATACGCAATTTTCCTGTATTTCGTTTTAATATATTGAATTAGCTTCGATAGCACATAAACCGCAATAGAATAAATGCACTCTTTAAAGTTCACTATATTTATTTACCATAGCCACACTTCGGCGCGAGGTTCACTTAACAGCGTTGCGTCTCATTCATTTTATAACTCAGAGTGAGCAAAAATTATAGCAACTGAAGAATTATCACATGTTCTATTCAAATACTATAATAAATTTAAAATGATGTAAAAAAGGAATTAAACAAATAAAACAGAAACAGTTTTTTCGTAGACGATTTAGCGCCGCTTACCTAATGCGCATGCGCTACTAATTAATTCAGCTCTCACTTCGCGGTAAGGCAAAAATACCTAATAATTCAAAATATTTTCACTAAAAATTAAATGATATAGAAAAACATAAAACACTAAGCACAGTTAAAACAATTAAAAAAAATTTTTACAATTAAAATTACAATTTTTACGCAAAAACTAGCTAACTTAAATGATAATTCCTGAATGAATCAAGCATAATTTAATTCGTAGTAATAAAAGAAGACGTTACTTTGTTGTTGCGAAACTTAATTTCTCTAGATTGGCAACAAATCCACTATTCTGCTGAGCTTCAAATGTAAACAAATATCAAATTCGCTAACACAACCTTGTATTTGGCGTACATTCACTAAAAACACTCATTTCGAGGGCAGCTACAGGTCCCTCCTCATCAGGAGAGCAAAGCTGTATTTTGCTCTCCTGATGAGGAGGGACCTGTAGCTGCCCTCGAAATCGATTGAGTTTTTAGTGAATGTACGCCAAATACAAGGTTGTGTTAGCGAATTTGATTGTCACATTGGCGTGTGTCTCTTCCATTGTAAACAAATATGTTCGCTATCATAACCAAAAATTAGGCTTAGCCGCACTTCAAGAACTTTTAAATTGTTAATAATTCCACAGTTACTCCATGCAGGTTAACTAAGGGCATAAAACTCTTAACCGAAAGACAAGAACAACATAATTCAATTATTTTTAAAGCAAAAGTGCGCAGTTTACAAACTTATAAGAATAAAGAAACTGAGCTCACTGAGCTGAGTAACAGAGTGGCTATATCTATACATATATTTATATACTTTTGTTGCGGCCGATTGCAACCAAAATGAGAGGTGCACATATACATGTTATAGCAGTCCGATATACAAAATTTCAGCGTTCTGAGGCTACTCGTTTTTGAGTTATGCGAGATAGATACGTACGTACGCGCAGACGCCACGAAAAAAATCTCTTCAGAATCCATTTTAAATCAGTTTTATAATTATTTGGGGGGGGGCGAGTCCTTTATTCTGTCCTTAAGCACGGACGTCATCCAAAACATCATTAAATTACATTCTATAGCGGTCAAAATAGATATTTTCGTTGAAATACGGTGTCCGAAATTTTTCGCGATTACAGTACTTCCTTTTTAGTTCGTACAAGGAAGTAAAAAGGTCGATTTTCGTTTGTTTGTTTGTTTATTTGCTTGTTGAGAGTCTTCTAGACGAGTGAGAAATGACAACAGTGTCCAGAAATTCTTTCACAAACCACGTATTTTGGAAGTTCGTCAGTTTCATAAGACGTATATCTAGAAAGCACGATTATTTGATTATTGGACATTCTTTGTTCCAACAAAAACATCTTCACGACCGTATGGATCGCCAATAATGAAATTCATGTTAACTATATTTACAAAATTCAGGAATGTTTACAGAATATAATCCAGTTTCCAGGATGTGGCCTGAAATGTGAGACTGCTCCGCCCAATTCAGGGATGGTTGACTATTTTATATATGAATGATATTTTTCTGTGGTGTTGTTGATTGTAAAATAAGTTTGACATGTACTTGGAATGTCAGTGAAATTTTATTACCGCTAAAATATTCGTAAAGCAGAATGCATCTAAAAGTTATATTTATTAAATAACATGTTGTTGCCTACTACACGCTTTGTGTCGGTCAAAACATTATTGATTTTATAATACAAATCAAAATTGATCACGTCTGGAACCTCACGGGGTATTGGCAGATACTCGATTCCACTTTCTCGCAGAGTCCCTGCTAGTCATTAAATAGACCGTAGTTAATGACGACGTCGTATTTTCTGCAATACTTGAGATAGATGTTTCTCTGTGTGTCTAAATTAATTACAACGCTTTCGTGGCTCCACGCTGAGTCACTCTCAGTGTAATTCCTCTGTTAGCAGGTTACGAAGCTTTAAATTCCCAACATTTCCAATAACAGGACTCAGTTCAAACTAGTTAGAAACTCAAATTATTTGATTCCTTTGGTTGGCTGTTGATTATAATTTTGGAATTCATAATATTGTTATAAACACTATTTTCAAATGTGGTGCGGCTAAATACTGCACACGACTTTCATTTTATTAAGAAATATTACATATATTTAGTTTTAATAGGATTGCATCAAGATTCTGCTGAAATAGATTATCTGAATCAATAGAAGATATGGCTTTGATTATAATGTCCAGGTGACCTTTAAATAATATTTTTCTTAGACAGGTAAACTTATTTGAAATTTTTTGCATATGAGAAGCTCTGCCTGTTTTAACTTGGTAAATAATGCTTTTTCGTCTATACATTGGTTGAAAGTTGAGAATTTTGGAACATTATTTTAAATGTCTTCTTGAGCTTATAGCCAGTTTTATGTATATAAATTTACCAAACCTTTCATTCAGTTATTGTAATAAAATTGGTTTTTCATCATTCATGCATTTGCTACTAATGCAAAAGAAGGTGCTTTAACTATTTATTTTTTGACAATTATTTTTCAGTTTTACTGAATATTAGATTTTCAGTTAAACACCATCCTATTTTTCTCGCGTTATGGTTTAACTTCTGCTCAGACCAGAAAGTTCTGCAAATTGTAATGCATGCAGTTTATTTCGAAAATAGGCTTCAACCTTAGTTACGGCTTATTACAAGGCGTTCGGCTCATTGCCGTTTTCTCATTGAAAACTAGTTCCTGCGGAATACGTGATAGGCCAGAAATCGGGTACTTAGCTGTGCGTCTGGTAAGTGATTTAAAAGTTTAGCTGCACACTACTAGTTGCTTATCTTTAAACAAGATTTTTTTTTGTAAAAATTTGAGCTTTAACTATAGGGCAAGACATCTTACCATGAATAATTTTAAACATGTCATCGTTTAAACTATAATTTTCAATTGTAACCATGAATAGTGACTTTTGAATTTTATTTGAATTTTAATTCGACTTGTGTTGATAGTTAAATAGTTCTTAAGAGAGATAACTCCAAAACTGGTTACGATAGCTTTGTGTGCTGCCGTTAGATTGAATGTTCTTATTAAAATAGCTGAACCTAAAATTAATCAAAATTTTGAATTAAATTACTCAGTTACATGTATTTATTAATTAGGTTTCGATTTTTCTTTTGTGATATAATGAAGTTAATTGGCGTGATGAAACCAATTGCTGAATCTGTGCTGATATGAATTCTAATTAACTGTTGTTTGGTGAATAAGTCATGATATGTAATAGATTTAGTGGGATGGACTTCTAAAAATAGCTGATTTGGATTGCACTTTTCCCATTTTCCTTAAATTTCGTTTCTTTCACTACCTGTTTCTACAGCTCCTATTCATTCCCCTCATTCTTATCATGGTAAAAATTATTGAAAGTTAACAGTTCTGTTGAATGGATAATACTTAGCTATAGGACAGAGTGTAATTTTAGTATTGTCATAAAATTATTATAAACCTAAAGTAGAGCCGAAATGATACGAAATTCATCGTCACAATTTAAATCGCGTACCGTCGTCTCAGTTGTGAGCATTGGCCTGCCGAATCGTCATACTTAATGACGCTGCTATTCGACATGGGTTAAAAAGTTACCTTTCCTTTTACAGCAAATTTACAAATTACGTCATAAATTAAATTATTTAAAAGCAATGCAGTATATTTCTTGCATTCTTGCAGTACTGTATTTGAACTGTATGCTTCACTTCTACTACGATTTTTTACTTTTGCAGCGATCTAAAGAAAGCCTAACAGATTGCAGAGCGTAGTTACAAAAAAAAGTCTTTGAATAATAATTAAAATAATTATTAATAATAATTAATTAATTTAATAAACGCAATAAGTGTATTTATTATTCTTTGATAAAACGTAAGAATAAGTCAATTAAAATTTCTCAACATGCTGATGTAGAAATACTTGCAAACCTGCTGTGATGGCACAGACAGTGACGGAGGAAAAATAAACAAGCTTAAAAGAATAAACTTTCTTTCCATCACATTAAGAAATTCTGTTGTTGCAATAATTCTGTGGTGAGGTATGACATCAGAAACATATTTTAACAAGTACTAAATGCGATAAATTATAAAAATACTGTAGGTGTTTACATAAAGATTGCCAACTGGATCAAGTTAAATATAATTTGAACGATGCTGATTAGATATGCTATTAGAAACACCAAATAAATAGCTAAATAATCAAGAATTGCCTTTCTTTTCAAACGCTCAGTTTATTGGAATATAATATTAATGATAAATTAAAGACTGTAAGTCACAAAACATAGTAGAACGCTGGAATTTGTTTATTTGCTCTGCTGTGTCTAATATTTATAAAATTAAATACGTTATATTCTGCGTAGGGATGATGCATGCATGTTTCGTAGCGAAACGTAACACAGCGAGTGAAAACGTTAAGAAAGTCTTCGCTGTAAGCATTTCTAACTTCTTGCTAGAAATATTTACAGCGAATTTGCTGTTAAATATAGAATAAATAAATTGCAAAAATAGAATAAATGAAATATACATATTGCTTCAAATTACACATTACTTATTATGTGTAATGTCTATAATACTCTGTGGAGTAGCGTAATAATATATCAACCATGGGTTATATCCGGCGATCTTAGTTGCAAGAGGAGCGAATGACACATTTCAGTGTACTGTTTAAATTATTTAAGGGTACAGTGGACTTTAAAAATTAGTTTTTAAGTTTTTGTGCTTTCAACAAGAAATTTTATACATATACATATTATAACACCAGCTTATGAAATATATGTTCAAAATTCCAATTTATTTTAAATTAAAAAAATTTAAAACAATTAATTATTTTAATTAAAGATTTAAAATGTTCTTTGCTCGCTAATTTTCAATATTTTTTCCTAATGTTTCCTTTAAATTATTTATAAAGACTTGACAAAAGGTTTTGTGTATCCGTTATTGAATATGATGGATCAGAAATTTTAAAAAGGATTTTTGTGAACTTAAACCCAGTTTTCGGGAAAATGTTACCTTTTGTTAAACGTTATCACAAATTTAAACTTCTTAATAACCTCATATCCAAAAATGCATACACAGATCTACTGTAGCATATAACAAGATAGTTTCTTCCAAATATCATTCATTTTAAACTAAAAAGAAGACGCAGCATCATTTTCAAGATATACGATTAGCGGAAAATTTTGTTTTGAGAAAACCGAATTTAAAGGATTTCTTCAAACTTACCAGATAGTACATGGTCATGAGAAACAGCAAATTAAATTTAAATATGAATATGTAAACACTAGATAACATTTTCATATCATTTAACTAATTTTAATCTCCTAATATTAAATATGAGAAAAATAAACATATCGCAAATTGGTATGTGATTCGAAGTTATAGGTAGAAACAATTTATGCATAATATCCGATGAAACTTTTAAGATTCCCCCGCATCAAAATGTTTTACCTTCATTTTTTTACATTTACATTATCTTTTAATGCTTTACAATATTTTTACTATTTCTGTTTTTTTCCAAGCAGGTATATTTCTCTTTTTGCTTTGATTCAAGCGACGTTGATCACGCTTTTTTGTAACGAGTAGAGAAAACGAGTTTGTTTTCTCCTGTTCTACGTGTATAGCATTTCCATAACCAAAATTAAATTCATTAATACTTGTCAATACTAAGATTTCTAGCCTTTTTTAGAAATAAACACTTCTTTTGGGCAAATATATAAATTATAGCATCAGTAAATAACTGCTGAAATACAATTTTTTATATTTTCTCCAAAATTTAAAGGGCGAAGTTTACGTTGTGTACACGTTTTAAATGCTTGTAACTTCTTTAAAAATTAGAATATTTGAACTCGGTTTTTTGTTTACGATGTAGTTACGTATATGGAATATTACAAAAGTAAAAAAAAAACAAATTCAATTTTAATGTCCACCATCCCCTTAAACCATAACGAAACCATTTTCATGGACTAAGTGATTACTGTGAAGAATAATAACATTTAGTCCCAAACAACGGTCAAATCATTTGACCACTCCAAATATGCTTAAAGTAGTTGAAGATGGCCATGAGAACAGCTTTCAAAGTCTTTGTTTAAAATCTTTTCTGAATTCAAAACGCTGTTCATCAAACGAAGCCACTATCTTCAGTCATTCAATTGCGAAACTTTCAACTATCATTCGGACCTTACAGATGCAGATTATCAATAATAATCCATTAGTATACGCTTATGCAGCTGTAATTCTTACGTCTTGAAAACCTTTCCTCTGTTGTGTGTTCAGTCATTGTTTTCAGTTCAGTCATGCCATTTAACTACCCTTATATTGATCAGCTACTGAGGCATTACATATCGAGCTACAGTGTTTTCTGTTGCTAACATTATATTTCATATTATAGTGCATATGAAATGGGCATTCTTGTATGATTTCAACTTACTGCTTGAAGTTAAGTGACTAAACCTTAGTAACATTTAATTTGTTCCGGGTTCGATTCATGGCTGCTGAAACGGCTGCTTATTCCCGGCTGCTCGTAGTACAAAACAAATCTGTCTCTAATGTAATATTGATCTAGTACTATAGTTGAAATGCTACTTCGATTGAGAAGACATTTAGTTGTATAAGAATGTCTCAAATTTAGAATATGTGCGAGATACGTAACTTTCATTCCTAGAACGTTTCTGCCATGATTTTGCAGCGTTACTATGATAAAAGAAAACCCAAATAAGATTTTTACTCCTTTCGAAATTATGTAATATTATGTAATTGAAAATATTAATTAATATAAGTACTAGAGGTTCAAATTATTACTTTAATTATCTGTTCTATGCTCTCATTGTTTCGTCTATTGAACCAGAATATGTAAATCAGATATGTTTTAGGTAAGGAAAGTATCAAAATTAGGCAAATAAAAATTATCAGGCGACCGTAGAGAACTCCTCTGATTATTCCTGACGCGAACGATACTTTACCGGTTTCTTTTTAAGCTTAATGATTAGCGAGTTCACGAAGTCTTATTGAGCAGAGTACAGTGAATAAAATTGTGTATCGAAATTTTTAATCTGTTTGAAAAGATTTACAACAGCAGTGAGTAGCTGAAGTGAGAGTGAAACGAGGTGTGATAAATACCTAATTACTGAAAACTGCATTAAATTTTTCATCACTTGGTGATTATATTACAGGATAAGAAAGTCTTTGTTCACCTTTATCTATCTCACAGGAATAAACCCAAATAGAGCAGAAGAATATCCATGATTATCTTGTATTATTCTTTGCTTATTAACATTGGCATAAATGGGCATAGCCAAAAATATTCACTTACTGCGACTGCTTAGAAAGCTGATTTCTTTCACAAGATAATATTTTGGCTCTTCGGATTTCCTGACAATCAGATGGAAGGCGGAATTCATTTATTTTGACGAATATTCTCCTACAAAAATAAATCTTTGCTCGCATAGTCATACGAGATAGTGATTATTGCATAAAATGTTTCAAATGATGTGTTTACTATTAATTAAAGTTAAACTGATAAAACTGTACTTGAACTGGAAGTACAAAAGTATCGTACTATAATTTTAAATAATTTTCAACTACAAGAATTAATTTCTGAACTACTACTAATTTCCAGCGAATTTATAAGAAACTCTACAATAATTTTGATTATCTTAGTTGCAGTCAAAATTTACCCAGCGATTCCTCTCTAACGCAAAGGCCCGTAGCTCTAATGATTTTGTGTAGTTAAAAACGTGACGTATAGTATCGGTGATTATTCATGTTCTCGGAAGAATGGTTATCTGTAGCGGTTGTTGTCTACATGAGATAATTCCTGCTAGAGATTTTACTGTAATAACGAAAACGTCACGTGATATCATATCATGTTAATTATTTAGCTAGATTAATCTGCAAGAATTATGTAGTAGCGGCCACCTGTTTCTACTTTGCAGACAAATTGTAGATGTTTCTGTTATGATGGAATATAGCTATAAGTGTAATGCTTTGACAGTTTACTTCATCATGATAAAACACAGTAGAACTGTCTGTCTAAGAAGAAGGACAACTTCATTCAAGTCTTTCTAGGGAAGGCTAAGCAACTGGTGGATCTAAGCGTGTAAGCCGTTTATTGAGAAGCAGGGTTAATGTAGAAAAATAACACATTTTTCGTATCTATCACAAATTATTTATCTCATTTTTGTTTAATTGAAACTTTCTGGAACTCCAGCGTATATATGAAAGTTGCCGAATATTAAGTAAATATTTATAAAACAGCTATGTCATAAAATTCTGTTAGCTCTAAAGGATATTAAATACCCGAAATTTGAATCGTTCTGATGAGCAGCTGCAATATTCTAAATTTACTTTTTTTTTATTCGTGGGGGAAACAAAATTAACTGTTATTTGTAAGCTTTCAAGATACACAGATTTTAATCTAAAAGGAGAAAGCACTTTCAAAGTTTGATAGAAAGAAGAGTATAGTAACATGGCTTAAAAACTTGCTGCGTTAGAAGGAAGTTTTTAAAGTTCTTTAAAAACGTAGTCGATTAGAAGAACATCTTGTGAAGTTTACATGCCAAAGTTACAAATGTTATAAATGTACCCCATTTGTAATAGATCAGATATCAATGCGATATTCAAATTCTTCCTAAACATGTCATAGCGTGTTCATGCGAGCAGTCGTAGTGGCTATTCTAATGCGTCCAAACTTGTAGGAACAAAAACTTGGTCCTAAATTCCTCCACTCAAGAAATAGTCAAATGTGTTTAGTAGTCTCTGTTTTAAATCCGGACATCTTGGTTGCCAACACGTCAGAGGCGCATTCTGGTCTCTTGAATGGTCTTTCCGTCTCGGAAGCAGATTCCTTGTTCAGTATGTTTTAAGCGACGCTTGTACATCAATAAAATTTTGTTTTAGTATTATGGAATACACAACGGGTTTCTCTTGCCTGATTAGTAGCCATATACCTTGACTGACAGCAAAAGCGTTTGCAAGGTGCTAAGATCACATAACAAAACGAAAGAAGGAGGTTCGTAAGTTGGAAGATTTCCTCTATACGACGATAATAATTGCTTCCTAATGTAAAAAGAGTATTTAGTGTGGCAATTTCTTTCAGACCAACCCTCTGTTTTGATTAAGACAATTCATATTAATGTCATATGTCCAATATGGTGTTCATCTATGGACTGACAAGTTATTATCATGTATTCATGTTAAGTGACGTTGTAATTCATGTAAGTGACAAATAATAATATACCCTGTACTGTTTTTACATCACCATTTCTGTCATTGTATTATTATAGGAAATCTAAATGTCTTGGAGGCCGCTGGAGTGCACAGATCAAATCTCCGCCCAGCCAGCCGTCCTACTGCCTATACGTTGCTGCCTAGCGGTTCGTGGAGTTCTAAAGAGGAGGAGATTATTTTCCCAAGGACATTTCCGTGGGAATTTTCTCTCCTGGTGACTGTTCGTATTAGACCCGCTTCATCACCTGGTTTTTTGCTGCGAGTTCTTCACTCGGGATCATTGCAGGTAATGACATGAATTTTTGGTGACTTTAATTTTCTTTTATTTTTAGCTTGACAGATTTGTTATTATTTTTAGAAAATACTTGCGCGGAAAGCCACAAGAAACTTTATGTTTCATGATTTTTAATTATATGTACGTAAAACTGCTTTACATGCTAAAATTTTAATAAAAACAACAATAGCCAAACAGATTGATAGATATTGAAGAAATGACTTTTATAGAGTAAAGATATGTGATCTGCTATTGATCGGCGCAACTTATTACAGAAGTATTACAGATTATTATTATAACAGAAGGACTTTTAAATACAACGCAAATAATGGAATGAATGAAACAATGAAATGGTTATAAGAGAGCAAAATATATTATTATTCGAATTAATTCCCCTCCTCTGTAGTACTTGGATTTGCAGATACGTGTTCCAAACAACAGGCCCAAGCAGAAGACAAAAAGTCCAATTTAAATAATAATAAAAAAATTAGTATTAAATTTTATACTTCGTATAATAAAAGATTAAAGCATAATTTTACTCCTTCAAAATGGCTTATTATGTTAATTTATCAGTCTGATTTCCTTACGTATTTTTCTGATGTATTCAATGTAAAGGTAGTTGTAGCCGTTATTAAGTATCATTCTTAGACATGTATAATATATATCTATGCATAAATTTTATTTAAATTATTAATTTTTCCTGTTTATATATCAGGTAAATATCATATAAGAGAGATTATATACGAGTTCAAAATGACTTCCAAATAATTCGATCACAAAGATGAATTAAAATTAATTAAAAGTATTAATAATTCTAGCTAGATAAAGAAATGTATTATCATTATTTTAACTAGTGCTAGTGTACATTGATTAAACTTCTCAGTGTTTGATTCATAATTTTGTAGCAAATCTGAGAAGTATGTCTCTACTAGTCAAGTCCGAGTGAATAGAACTGTTCTCCATTAATCATAAATACCGTTATCACCTACCTTGTAGAAAATATGCCATTTTTAAAGCTGATGATGCGACATTTTTTTAATGAATGAATTTTTTTAATGACATTTTTTTAATGAAAGCTGATAATCTTTTTTGGTTATTTTTCGAATGGATGGCTATTTGGAAATCACATTCAAATCCTCTGATAAGTCAGCTAAATTTGGCGACAAACTGGAACTTTTATCGATACATAGCTAGATTTATAGGAAAACTTTAAATTCGGCTCTTATATGAATTTTAAATTTTGGCTGAATTTTATATTGAAAAATTTTATATCTTGGCTTGAAATAGGACAGGAAGAAAGAGAGAGGTCGAAACAAGTTCGCTTGCACGCGCGGTGGAGAGGACTCGAATGCTGACATAATTTGCCTAACCAAATGAACTTATTCTCCAGATTAAATTGCTTATATTATAGGTAAACTGTTAGCTGTATTTTTCCATTTTTTATAATGCAAGTTGTTCGTCTTTTCTGTGTTTATATATGTATATATAAATATGAAAAAATATCTTCCAGGTAACTGATCCAGGTAATGTATCAAACAGAACTGTAATCTTAAATGTTAGTGGCTTAAAAATATTTGAAAATTTGTTAAATTCATGAACAGAGTAAAAGCCTTGTGCAAAACGTGAAAATCAAGTTAAAATTATAAAAGGCCAAAATTTCGGTTACTCTCAATGAACAGAAACTAATTGACTTTTCAAGAGGAACAAATCTGTTTCCGTTCAAATGACAATAATTAATAAAAGCGATAATGTTTCGTCGCCTCTATTTGCAAGAACCACAAACCAAAAAATAATAAAGAAATTAAATTATTAGGCATATGGCTAAACAAATCAATTAATCAAGCCAAAAATAAAAACAACGAATTACATGTGAAGTATTTTAAATATTAAGCACATGGTCAGTTAGAGCTAAAAAAGAAAACAAAAAATGCTAAAAAATTAAAGCAACGGAAGTTTCTTGTTAAAAATATAGAACAGTGGGACATTCTAGCAAATATATATACATATATAAGATAAAAAAAGTGTATATTAGCTTTATAATTTAATTTAGTAATGGCTTCTTAATTCCTCATTTTTAATTTGGGTATTTCCTCACTGTGTTCTTAAAGTAGTAATAACTGTAACATAGATTAATCTAGAAATGACTGCGTCATTTCTGTGGCGTAGATTTATGCCACAGAGCTTGCGTGAAGCTGATGACGTAGTTTATTCAGAACTTAAACTAAAAATTTTGAGAACTAAATCCTTTCTGACCTAAACCAAAGCCTTTTTCTTGGCGATCTATGCCATATCTATTGAATAAATGTGCACTTTCAGCGTGAACTTCTGTGCTGGTTGGACGCTATTTCTCTCTCTCTTCATACCGTAGCAGCATTCAAAAATATAAATCTTCTGGAATAGTCACGATTAGAGTGCCAATGTTGCCGCAAATGGGAATTTAAATAAAATTAAAATTTAATCTGCCTCGACTGCCAAGTTTCCTATTATTATGGATTAGCTTTCTACGAATCAGTATGGGGTCCTCTTCAACATGAGTCTAAGGTCTACGCCATCAACATTTGCTACGTCTTTTTCTCTTTTTTTTATCACATCGTTTTTGATACAAATTTCACGGAGGTAAAAAATAAGTTGGCCTTTATATTTTTTGGAACTAAATTTATATTTAATTACGTTCCGACTTAGTACTTCACTTTGAAATTATTTTGGTCTTGCAGCTTCAACACAGATTCGCCTTTTATAATTTTTTATTTATTAACGTAGTTACTGCAATTATGACTATTCTTTAGAGTATACATAATTTTTACTACTCTTGAATTAACTGTGATTTTGAATTAACCGTGAATGTCATCCTCGTATTAGTCGGAAATTAATTGCAGCATGGGATACAAGAATCGGAAGCTGTGTGCATCTTTGCCCGGACAAGTGGTCAGCCTGTCGCAGGACCACCGGTGTTTAATCCCCAAGCGAACTTGGTACTCATTTTATCGATCCCTTCAAGGTATGAAAGGCTGAGTCAACCTTGCCTAGCCCGAGGATCGAGCCGCGGACCTGTGGTGGTGCTGCGCGGCAGCGTCACCGGGCCTTAATGGTCTCAAATATTCCAAACTACGTTTAAAAATTATTGATTGCAATAACTTGATATATTTCGGATTCTAGTAATGTCACGTAGACTCAAACATAACATGACATCTCCCGTCCCTGCATTTTTTATGTTTGATATAAAAATATGAAGTATCATATAAAGAAAACTTACTGTGTGAGCTTAGGGAGGGTGTTGAAAGCATTCTTAGTCAATAAAGTAAATAGTGTCTTATGTAAAATACCTTTAACGGTATAATAATTTACCCTGCCCCCTTTTTGGCTGCATGTTTAAAACAGATAAGATTTTGTTGACCATGCAATGACCAGCAGCAAGAATAGGCATAGGGTGCATAAAGTTGTCGCACTAATAGTTTCTAGCGTTAAACAGAACACTCTTTACCTGCAGGATAGAAAATGAAGATAGAGAAACGTATCTGAGTGATAACAATAGAGAAAAAAGTTGGAGAACAGTTCCCGAGAACTTTTATTTGAGCAATTGTTCCTTTCTCTCTACAGCATCACAGATAAAATGTATATCAGCAAGCTGTACATTCGTGTAGCGTATGGTTTTGAATCACCCTGTATAATAATAAGACATGTAAAAGCTTGACAATTGGCATGGTATTGTAGAATACAAACGTCAAGTTTCCAAAACCGATTTAAAATTACATGTGATTAAGAATGAAGTATTATAGCACAAATAATTTTGAAACTCAGCATATGTATTTTGCACAACCCTTCAGAATTAAGTAATCAGAAACAGTTATGGAAAAAATAATATAGCGCATACCAATGTATTAAAATTGCATCAAATTACCCATCATCGTATTTTATTAGCTCTTTAAGACATAGCATCGACTAGTTTCGTGCTTAAATCAAAACTTGCTTCAACTTATAGTTACGATGTTCCTCTTTACCAAACAGGTCTGCTTCATTTCTCAATATTGCTGTCATACTGGACCCTTTCTCAAATGTTATTGCGATATTGTTCCTTTTCTCGGATATTGCAGCACAGGTAGCAGCTCCCTGGCTATCAGTGGTTAGACTGAATCGGGTCTCATCTATGAAGAGACTATTTTCTCGCTGATGCTTCGTTCAGAGTTGATCTTCTCTTCACAGATCATTTGAGCACATAAGTGAGCAAGAAGCACACAGCGAGTGTAGACGAAATTTTAGAGCTTTATGTTTGCCTTTTCAGGTGTACAGTTGGAATTTTTATGGACGACAACTTTCGTCAACGGGTCTGACCTGTTGGATGATTTTTCTATAAATTGAGGATAATAATCGAACGAACCAGCCCGCTAGATCTTCAGACCTAAATATCTACAGAATATATCTACGACGCTATTGGGAGGGCAATTTTAATTCGCTTTCCTCCCTACCGGAGCACTCTAGGACTTGGAAACATCGTTGCTGCAGGAGTGGGATTGACTGTGCAGAGACTTACGTACTACCTATTTTCCAATATAAAGTCTCGTTGTGAGAGCTGTATGAATCTTAAAATGCACCGTATATCTATTAGCTTTTTTTTTCGTTCGATTTTGCAACCTCATTTTCAGAACATTTTGCGCCATTGAGGCTTTCACATCTCGCTCTGTACTAGTGTAGTATATGCGTTTTCGTAATATAGCAACCCCTGTTCATACCAACTTTGTTTAAAGTATGTAGTACACGAGTTATGGCAATAATCGACCAAATGTGAAGGTTACCTTAATTTTTAACACCAGATCGTGGTATACAGCATGAAAAATCCTTTGCATATACTGCCGTCTGCATTGTTCAATCATGTACAGTAATACGTATTGTAATAATGAAATGTACTTTGCATATTTTCTTGCGCATAATGAAGAGTGCAATATGATCTGTTGTCTAACATGTATGCAATTTTCCTTAAACCTGTACTCGTAGGAGTTTGGCCGATCCAGTTGTCGAGGGATTATAGATTGCTGAAATTGGTAGTCTTTGTGGGTTCACACGTAGGGAACGGGTTGGCTGCATGGCTGGTTTTGTGGTTTTCCTGATGTGTAACTTGAATACAGCCAGTTTTTGTTAGAAAATCCTCCACGAAGGCATCCTTGACCTTACAAGAAAATTTCACATGAGTTTTCTGAGTTTAAAATTCCTTAACTTCAAATTGAATCCATTGTCCGCAAAATTTCTAGTGGAAATTTGCTTTTGCTTTCCTCCCGAATACGACATAAAACGTTTTCGAACTTTATCTAGGATACCTTCCACATGTTAATGAACTGCATTATTGATAAAACTTTTGATCAAGAACAAGCTGCTTTCACGTAAGTGGGTATCAAACAATTATGCTCCAATTTTTGGACAAGGCAGTGTGTCGGTGACGCTAAACCCTGTATACCCAGATCTTAGAGTAGATTATAAATAATTTTTTATTAATAATTGTATTATTTCATCAAATATAGAAATATATTTCAATCAGTTATGAACAGTATTTATCGCAGTATTGTTTTCGAAAAAATGTTAATTTTTGTTCTGTGGTGAACGCTAAAAAACGTTTTAAAAGTCCTGATGTTTGCGTTCTTATTTTTAATATTCTGTTAATATCAAATTAAGAATTCACATGCTTTGCAATTTTATACTAATATTTATTTTTCATTTATGAATTCGTCTTTCGCTGATTTTCCTTCCCCCTTTTTTTGATAATTCGTATTTGTTTTAAAACCTGAAGTTAATCTAGAAATGTTTTATTCATCGTTCAAGAAGGAGCATGTTTAAAAATTAAAAGCCCTGGAAGAGAAAAACAACTCCTGAAAATGATTATAACATGGAATATTTGCAAAATGGAAAGTGCTTACAATTAATTAATTTTACGGAATGATAAGGAAATGTTTTGTGGTATTCAAAAATGCCAGATGTGATCATCTGCTACGACGTTGCCGTTAAGAGAAAAATAAAATATGTAATCATTATTTAATTGCATCACTAATTAGATTCGTAGAAAAATGAATAATTTATTGAAAAAAAACGGAGCAGAAATGGAAAGGTTTATTTACATCATAAATTTCACTAACAAGAATAGAATCGCTTGGCAGCCTTCAGCTGTTAAAATATAAAGGATGATATTGCATTTCCATTTCAAGCATTTTTCTGCACACTTTTTCTAACTCTTTAGTTATTTTCCTCTTTTTTAAATCAGTTGTTAAATATTAACAGCTAACGCAAAGCAAGAATTTAATTATTGATTTGGAAATTGAAATCTGATTAAATAGCGCTTATGATTATATAAAAATATTTCATTTAACAGTGAGAAATTAATAGATACCAATATTTGAAGCATTCGGTGTATGATTAACTCCTTAGCGCAGATTTAAATAAATATTTATTAACTGGGGTGAATGAGTAATTATAAATTAAGACTTTTAATGAGTTATCTATATCTTGCGGAAAATTTAAATACATTTTCAAGTACTATTCATTCCAGATGCTTATTTATTCATTCCGAATACTTAAAATTCTTATTCGCGTTTGGGTGGTTTGTTTTCAGTTAATTTGTAGTTGTTTAACAAATTGGATTTAAATGCTGTATAATTAGATTTGCTAATAATTCTGCCGGTAAACATTGTTTACTGATGAATGCTCTTGAAATATTACACAAATCTTATTAAATTAGAGTATCGTCTCTGTTTACAATTTTAAAATGTAAGTTACAAGTTATTAAATTGCGCTGCGCCTTGTCAGATATTAAATTTATTATTAAAGATGCTAAGTCAGTAACTAAGCGTTTTCTCAGGCTTAAAATACGTAGTAAGCATTCAATATGATATGAGCTTTCATACTAAAGCCAACCAATGGCCAAGAGCTCTGCTGATCAATGGAAGTTCGAGGAATTCGGCGAATGAATGGCTGCATTGTTTTTCCCCCATTCGTAAAATGAATTAACAAGTATTTTCCCCTAGAAATTTCTCTACGAAGGTTTCTTTTCGCTTAGGTAAATAACCATCGTGCGCTTTGCCGTAATCAAATAACTAAAACAGAATTACACTGCCTAACAATGTAACGAGTCTTTTTTACAAACAATTTAAGTAAATATGTTAATCAGTAAATTAACCGAAAAGTAAAATTTTCTGAAGAAAATTTTCAGATAAGAAAACGAAATAATAAAACATTTTACTCAATATTACAAGTTTTTAATAAAAGCAAAATTTGAAATTAATCTTCCATGAAAAACAGATATAAGAATACAGTTTTTAATAATATTGATGCTATTAAAAAACTAGCGATTTAGAGTTACACAGATTTTTTACGTGGGAGAACATGCATTCGTTAAATGAATTTTTAATGTATAATTTATATTGTAGAGACATTAGGTATTTTTTTGAAAGCAGGAGGGATGAAAAATGAGCAATGTCCTCTCCTGGACCCAAACGACGGACCTCTCGAATACGCGCCGAGCGTACTGGCCACTACAGCACAAAGGCAGGCTAAGAAGGTGGGAGAAATACCTTACAATGTGTTTAGATTATTATGTGCTGCTCTATTGGCGTAAGTGGTAGAAAACCGGTTGCCACAGCTCTGAGCAATAGAATTCCAGAGAAGGTACAGATATTTGGAAGTGCACAATGCGGATACTTAAAATAGTGTCGAACCGAAAGTCCTGTCGAGAGATTGGGGAAGATCTGTGAACCCATTGCCTAAGGGATTCTTCTTTAGAATTGGGACGGAACTGCGCAAACTCGTATTGCCACCTGGGTACTTAAGACTGAAACTAATGGCAGGCTCAACCTTGCCTGTTAGCCATGGTAAAATTTATGCGCGTGACCAGATGTTACCGTCAGATAAGTGAAATAACTCCCAACACAATATTATTGCATCAATATATTTTACATGTTTAGAGAATGCTTCAATATTTCTGCATATTAGCAAGCGAAGAAATTGTTTTGTGTTTCAATTGGGTTCATTTATTAATAATATATATCCGTTTAAGCGGCGTGCCTAAATTTTGGTGGTTCCACTGTTATTAAATTGTTGTTTTAATGTTTTCAACTGCAAGTTACGTGGCAGAAGATAAAGTAAAAATGCTGTAGTAGACTGGGAACGCCATCAAGTGGTTATTACATTATTTTCTCAGAAGATAACATTAACTTGAAAGTGCTCCTTTCTCGAGTCTTCTTCAAATAAAGCATTATGTAGAGCTAGAATTAAAGCAGTTTGAGCATTTCTTTTTAAAGTTTTCCGCAGTATTGTGACTACAACTCGTAAAATAAATAAAAAAAAACTAAGGCAGCTTTCTGGAATAAAATAAAACTAAAAGCCGGATGATCTTAGGCTTTCAAGTATATTAAACATTTAAACAAACAGAACTCTTTTCCTCGTAAGCTTCTTTCGGTTTTCATTTTTTTAAATTTTCGTTTCAGAGAGGATCTGCAAGATTAATGTGTCTTCTTTAAATTGCTGTGTATTAAAGCATTTGTGAAGGAAAAAAATATATTGTCACAAGTCTTTATCTTGGGTATGAAACATGCATCGCGAAGCGAGTACCTAGACGACAAAAGCTTAGATAGTTAATGTGCAACTTTTAACGCATTTCTTAAATGACCTAACATGCTCATTTTGCACCACCTACAGAAAACAAGTCATAATAAAACTCTTCAATAAATCAGTCTTATGGGTTGCAGCTTTTATGTTCTGATGTTTAACAGCATAAAAGTGGTTTTAAGTAAATGTTCATTTCGCATTCAAAATGTTTCAGAAATGATTCAGTGTTATTTCTTGGCAGTCGAGTACGTAATAATATTTTAAGACGTCGGAAAATAAAATGAGGACTTAATTCGAAAGTTAAAAAAGGTTTGAATTATTATAACAATATAAGCTTTATCACGTCTGTGGGCTTCCAGATTTACAGGGCATGAAGAATAAATAAGGAGTTTGTACATTAAGGAACACGTTACAGAAAAGAGGAACTTAAAATAAAGTATAATACATTAGTTTAAGTTAAACCTAATAATTAGTAGCGTAATATGTTGTTCTTATATGGATAAAAATTGCTTAAAATTAGGCAAAAAGGTAACTTTTATTTGATATTTATTTGAAAGGTAACTTTTGAATCTCAGTATCAATTTCAATGAGTCACAAATTCCTCTTTTACAAAAGGAAAAAAAAATAATTAAATTGACATTGCTTGCTTTGAAATACTTGAGTTAGTTAGTCAAAAATTCGTTAAAGGTTTACAAAATATGAAATCGATAATAAAACAAATTCCAAATTTGGGCTTCCATATGCCAATATTCGAGGTAGGATTACGTTATTCAAAATTTGATAGCTCTGGGTACTGCTGTTTTATCACAATGTGAGAAACATACATACATTTATGCAGATTCTTCATTATTTAATTTCTTCAAATATAATACAGGGTGACAATATTTGGTGGCAACAATTTGAAAAGTGAAACGGACATTCAGAGTAATTCGACGCAAACTTGCAATCGCAAAACGAAAACAATAGTCCTTCAGGGACAAAGCCTCTTTGAACTTTAAAAAAAAAGGTCTGAAAGATTTAAGATTTTAAATTACATCCAATGGGGCGTTTTTTTAACGTTTTATGGATTACCTTTCTTTATAAAATTCTATGTTCTTCACACTTAAACCATAAAATTCAGTTCAACAGCAATATAGGAAAATAATTTAAAATGAGCATATCTTTTGAATTTCCAATGCACAGTTCCGCGCGCTGGAGGTAAAAAGGTTTTTTTTCTGTAAAGTGTTGCCATTGCTCGGTTTTAAATCGTTGAGTTTGTTCATCAAAAATTCGTTCAAGTTCTATAAAATATGAAATAGATAATAAAACAAATTCCAAATTTGGGCTTCCAGATTCCAATATTCGGGTAGAAACGTACGTTATTCAAAATTGGATGGCTCTGGGTACCGCGTTGTTTTATCACATTTGGAGAAATATACATACATTTTTGCAGTTTCGTCATTATTTAATTTCTTCAAATATAATACAAGGCGATAACTTTTGGTGGCAACAATTTGAAAAGTGATACAGCCGTTTATAGTGATTCAACGCAAAATCGCAAAACGAAAACAATAGTCCTACGGGGACAGAAGCCCTTTGCACTTATAAAAAAAAAATAAAAAGGAATGTTTCAGCTTTTAAATTACGCCCAAAGGTGCGTTTTTTTATCATTTTGTGGGTTACCTTTATTTATTAAATATCATGTTCTTCGCACTTAAACCATAAAATTCAGTTAAAGAACAATATCGCAAAATAATTTTAAATTGAGCATGTCTTTAGAATTTCCTATACACACTCTCACGCGCTGGAGATAAAAATGTTTTTTCTGTACAACGTTGCCATTGCTCGCTTTGAAATCCTTGAATTTGTTAATTAAAAATTCGTTAAAGTTCTATGAAATCGATATTAAAGCAAATACCAAATTTCAAGTTTGGGCTTCCAGATGATAATCGATGACTCTAGGTGCCGTCGTTTTATCACAATGCGAGAAACATACATACATTTATGCACATTCTTCATTATTTAATTTCTTTAAATATAATACAGGGTTGCAATATTGGTGGTAACAGTTTGAAAAGTAAACTGACATTTAATGTTTCCGACGCAAAATCGCAAAACGAAAATAGTAGTCCTTCAGGGACAAAGCTCCTTCGGACTAAAAAAGAAAAATGATTTAAAAAATTTGCGAAGTAAGAGGAGCGACAACGGTTTTTCTATCAGAAGCCATGGGCGGAGTAAAGCAAATACTTGTGCCGTTTTTCGAGGAAAATGCTAACGAAACGTGAAAACTTAAAATATTAAAGACCTGAATGTTTTGTTTACGATGCATTAGAATACATAAAATCTTGCTTAAAGGGCCAAAAAACGCGACTATGTCATCAATGTAGTGAATCAAGAGCCAAAATGATAGTTTTGCAAATAATTTGACCTAAAAACAGTGCTATCCGTTACTCGTCCTTCAATTCGGCAATAACACCTACATTGAAAAACAATGATTTAACATGAAAAGAATCCAAAAGGTGGTTGGGCAAAACTATCTTTTAGTTTATCGAGGATTTAAAACTAATTTACTGTGTATATGTTGTTAGAAAGTAATGAGGAAATTAGAACTTAAGAAATAGTTGACTAAAACGTATAATGATATTCTTAAGTTAGAAACTACGAGGCGAAAAGTGATTCCAATTTTATGACTATGAGCATAACATGCAGCGTAATTGGCAATAAGCGGAATGAGCAACTTTTTAAGCTGAGTTGGGAATACTCAAAATGAGTTGCTTTTCAAACTGAGCTTGTGTTCAGTTTGCACTGCTCATTGCTTTCAGCATAAAAACCTTTTGCTCCTCCCATTTTACAAAAATGTTTTTGCTGGTGAAAATTAAAGTACCCCTATTTATCACGCTTCAAAATGATAGACTTTTGTTCAAAATCTGCTCCAAACTAACGCTTAATTTTTGCCTACTTTCAAATTTCAAATTAGCATGTTTTTCTTCCGTTAGAAACACTGTTTGGTTTACATCAGTGATGGCCAGTTGGGATAGCGGGCCCCACACAGTCGAGACTTCTATTTGATGCCGCGCTAGGTTAGCAAAATTTATTGTTATTATTGACCAAATTTGTGCATATTGTCATGCTTCTAACCATTTCAGGACTAACTTCATATAAAGATGTTTTGAATGAATGCCTCGAGAATGTTGATCTAACCGGAGTTTTATGCTCAGAATGCATCTTACGTTATACAATGAAATTTCAATTTCACGTATTTAGTTTGTTTCTGAAGACTGTTCGTGGCTTCTAAAATGTTCGTAAACGGAAATTATTTTTCCCTGGGAATTGATGTAAAATAAATTAATCTATTTCTGGGCCTCAAATAGGCGTTTTTTTAAATTTTGCGACAGTTTTTTACGCTCACATTCATAACAAAGAGAATAAATAAATAATGGAAATTGGTAAATATGAAACAAAATACGTAAATTCAATTTCATACGAATAAAACACATGAAAGTTTAATTTAATTCTCGCATACTAGTAAGAAGGAGAGTAGACAAAGTAAATGGAAAGTGATAAGAAAGATGTTTTTTGCTTTATTAAGAAATATTCTTCCATAGAATTCTGGAGGTTTACTTAATAACAGTTAATTTTTAGGGAAAACAACTTTTCTTCCAGTCTCGTTTTCACCCACGCTTTCTTGTCAGAATATTAATAAGTTAGCGCGCGTGTGTTCAAATGAAGTAGAAAGAAGTGCTACTTAAGGGATTTTAGAGCGTGTTATGCTTCTTGAAAGCCACGTTGCTATATTGAATTATTAACGATTAAACTGCTGTGGGGATGGCTTCTAGCAATTAGGCTTGTTTTCCGCCGACTTCTATGAGTCTGAGCCTTAAATTATCCTGTGACTCAAAAGACAAAATTTACTTTACTTTATTTTTAGTTACCTGTTTTGAGTTAAATATTTGAGTTAAGTGTTGGCTTTGTGTAAACCCAAGTGGAGCTATCTGTGAAATCATTTTGAGTGAATAAATGATTCTTTACATTCTTCTTCTGACTTTCTAATGTAACTAAAGATCGGGGAACATATGAAATAATTCTCATTCCCGGGCTTTTGATTTTGTCTTTTGATTGTCTCTTAGTGACACATCACTGTGCTAAAGACTTACTGGGCTTACATTTGACTCAAGATTTTGTTGTCTAAGTTTTGAAAAGTTTCTGAAGTGATACATGGTATTATTATAGAAAATATTTTGCTGTAGCTTGCTACATTTTATCAGGAGGTATTATTACATGAAATAGTGCATCTTACTGCATTTTGCAAAAATTTCGAAGAGTAAAAAATTTGTATTCATCTTTTCTTTGTTGCTGTTCCTGTGAATGTGAAGAGACTTTCTCCACAATTGTCTATAGTTGCTGCCTCTAGAGATGTTTCAGTTCTTTCTTGCTGAACTCTTTTTTTGTGTGATATTCTAGTAACTCATTCACGTCTTTATTGTTTATTCCCAAGCGCATGGTTTTGTACATAAACTGGGTATCACAGAAAGTAACAAATTCCTCAAAGTCCTTCAAAATCTCCGCCTGCAACGCAACCTGGCCATAATTTCGTCTTGGCTGAATTCACGGTCCTGTGATAGTTTTGTTAATGAGATTAAAGCAACAGGAAATAGTAAAATAATGTTTCAGGCAATCTATGAGTGTTATTTCTATGCCAGAGGTTACCTCGAAACGTCTGTGAAAATCATTTGTCATCGATGAAAATGTTCTTAACTCGAGAAATCCTTCGACACCGAAGCAATTTTTGTTCAGATCATTTATTTATTAATCGATCTGTTCACGTATAGAGGCGTTCGTGATCCAAGATTTAACTGTATTTCTAAATATAAGATAGTGTATGACATGAAGGCCAAAGATACAACTTAAATTTCTATCCACGGTACAGAAGTCGGGCTGCCATTGATTTTGCTGAACCTAATGTTTAAACGGATTTGTGAGACCGAAAGAAATCTTTATCGTTCACGCATCACTTTTTATTGTTTCGTATCGTAAACTGACATATATAAGAAAATGAAAGGCATTTTACAAATTTTTGAAGAATTCAAAATTTATGCAATGACTTATAGAAAAAATATAATGATATATAAATAGTCAAGATAATGCGGTTGCTATTTACTTGTTTGATATATCAGAATTCTATCTTTCTCAAGATTTTACAGCATTAATATTTTGATTTATGACCCAGTTGATTGGTTTTATACATCGTCTTTATGCGAAACCTTTTATTTTCCTACTTGTTGTTTGCAGTAATATTCTCCCAATTACAAAAAGGATGTAACTAACGTAAATATTCGCATTTTGCCATATTTAAAATTTTAAAAATAGATTTAGTAAAAATTAGGAATTCTAACTTTTTATACGGTAACCCGATCTCTATTGCTATGTTTAGCAAAATGTTCATGTTAAAATATGAATGTTCTATATTCATATTAAAAAATGAAACATAAAATGTTCCACTCCCGTGCGACCAACAGATATCTACACTCACGTTTGTGAAAATTGCAGCACCAAGAAGGAATCGTCATAATTGAATGCAATTTAATACACAGTTGAGTGGTAGTATTACAAATAAATGATTAAATGTTCAAAGCAAACAAACAAGAACAAGAGATCAGAATCAGTATTTTGTGTGGCCACCACGCGCCGCAATAAGTGCTGCTACACGACATGGCATGGAGTCAAACAAAGTTTGAATGTCTGACTGAGGAAGAGCATTCCATATCGTTTGTACGCGTACCCAAAGTTCGTCTGCAGACGCAACAGGACGAGGATCACGAGCAAGACGCCGACCAATGACATCCCACACATGTTCAATTGGCGACATATCCGGGGAACACGCAGGCCAAGGAAGAAGCTGTACCTGCTGCGCTGCAAAGAAGGATTTAACAATCCGAGCAGTATGAGGGCGGGCATTGTCCTGTTGAAATACAGCGCCTGGCAAGCTTTGAAGGAAGGGAACAGCTTCGGGCTGTAGAACTTCACGGATATACCGGTTGCTGTTCAGATTGCCCACAATTCGTAGCAATTGAGATCGTCTATGATATGCTATGGCGCCCCAGACCATAACTCCGGGTGTTCGTCCACTGTGGCGTTCGATAATGCACTCCGGAAGGTGGCGTTCACCGGCATAGCGTCTGACACGAATGCGGCCATCATGGTACCACAAATTAAAGCGGGATTCGTCAGAAAACACGACATGCTGCCAATCAGCACGCCAGTCTCTATGCTGATTGGCCCATTGTAGCCGCAGGCGGCGATGGTCGTGCGTTAGGGGGATCCTGTATAAAGGAGTCCGTGCGCGCAGTCCACACTGCAGCAGACGTCTACGAATTGATGAAGCACACAATGAAACACCTGTAGCTATTGACCACAGTGCTGCCAATTGTCTAGAGGAAGCTGTACGGTCCGTCCGCGCCATGCGGACCAGGTGTCTATCATCGCGAGCTGACGTCACATTTCGGGGTCCACTCCCGGATTTCCGAGTTGTCCGACACTCGTCCGTCCACTGCTTCCAAACGCGCATCACTGTGCTGCTGTTACGCTGCACACGAGAGGCTACTGCACGATACGACAATCCAGCTTCACGAAGGCCGATGATTCTCCCTCGTTCAAACTCTGTAAGTTGTTCAAATCTCGCTCTCTTTCGTCGACGAGGCATAAGTACAGATTGAGTTAACGTTTACCACTACCAGATAACCACCGATAACCATACACGCCTCGCTACAGCCGTCTATTTATTCGGATCCACCAGCCGTTCAGAGGACGCTGCTCAGCATACGCATGCGCTACGGATTTGCAATTCTAATCATTTGCATATCATGCGCTACTTTGCATCTCCTGAAAATTTCAGCTCACTCGCGTAAGTCCTTCATGGTGTTGCAATTTTCACAAACGTGAGTGTAATTTTAAAAGTTGGAATTTTTATTACCTTTTACGGCTTTCCTTGAGCAATCGAATAAAAAATAAATTAGAATAATTCGAAGTCTATTTTTTTTTCTTTATTGCCAAGCATGGTATTCGTTGGTGATTTAGTAGTATATACTATTATTTAATTTATAATTGGGCTACATTCGGTATTCCAAAGACATACAGTTAATTTATACATTTTCAAATGCTAAAAGTTCGTTAATAATATTTATATGCATTTTGTTCATTTTAGGATCATAATCATAAACTAATATCTATACAAAAAAAAAGCAATTCATTGATCTGAATTGTTTTTCTTTTCTTTTTTTTTATTATTTATGCAATAATGGCAAGAGTAGCGTATGTGACAAGACTAAAACTTGATTATGATACTAAATTTCTAAATTACATACTTGGGTCAGTTTTCGCTATGCAATAATTAAAAGACTTGTGCTTTATATTTTATAATGAGTTAGAATGTACCCTCTTATTGCGGGTCCCACAAAGGCCGAGCGGTTAAGGATTTCTGAAAGCTGGTGGTTCGGTCCAGGTTCGAGAGTTTGGTTTTCGTAGTTATCCCCATATGTTATCAGTTTCCTTCAGAAAGTCTTCCACGAAGGCGTCCCTTCCCTTCCCTTAGGCAGATAATCTTGTGTTTTGTAGTACTCAAAATCTTTTTCTTTTATGGCGGCAACTAGCAATTTTAGGTTTTTACCACTACTAAAACCAGAAGCGGTAGTCATTTCATTAGTGACAAGTGACAAGTGACGGTGGACGTGGGCACTGTCCCTTTACCATTAAGGTTAACCAGTACAGCACCACGTCCACCAGTGTCTAGAGTAGCACGGATGTAGGGGCCGCACGAGAGCCAACCCGAATGCCCAGACCCAATGCCTATGAGAACAATGAAGTACAATGTGTTAAACATAGCAAAATAACAAAATCGAAATACAAGATAACTGATATAGATACTATTTTGAAGGAAGCATACAGTCAGAATTAAATAACTGTAGGAGATGCGGGTTTAAGTCCTTAGGCATATTACTGGTAAAGAATTTACGAATATGATTAGACAATGAAGGAATTTAAAACTAAGATTAGCAGATTGTGAAATACAGGCTATATGGGCTGTACACATCTTAAACGACATTTCATTATGAGTCACCTAACCATTATGAGTCATTTAGTCATGAGTCATTATGAGTCACCTAGTCATTTCATTATGAGGCACCTAACAGACGGCCATCGTTACCTCCTGTGAAGGAACAGACAATTTAAATCCATGGCTTCTCTGGGATTCAAACCCGGGCCCTTCGATACGACAGTCAGAATCACTAACTACTTTCTATCTGGGCGACACTCAAATAATCTAGCCTAACCTAACCCTCTCATCACGAACATCCTCCCTTAGATATTCATCTGTCAATGAGACCAGTATTTCTTAGAGTAGAAATAAACATTACATTTCTAAGACAACCAATTCTCTTGCAAACTAAAATTATCTAGAACTTTGAGTTATAGTATAGTTAGAGAAGATTCACTGCACGTACATATTCTATAGAAATATCTTATTAATGTTTTACACAGACAGAGTAAGTGGAATCATTTGCAACTTAACGCAGGCAGACTATGTGGAAGCCTTTGTAAATGTAATTTTATGTTTTGTTTAAAGGCTATTATAGAATAATAATTTGTTCAGAAATTTTTCAGTTACTAAGCCACAGTAATTATGTACTAAAAGCAAAACATGAATAGCTAAAACAAATAACTGAGAATGCCAAAAGTACAAAGATATTTAAGATAAAAATTTTCATCCATCATTAAATACAAAATTCTTCGGAACTTGTGTATATATTGCAAAAATAGCTCATTAACTTTCCTCGGAAACGTAGCTAGAAGCATTTTCTGACTACTTAAATGCAATGCAATGGGAATTTTAAAATTATATAAATTCTTCCGGTAATTATTCTTTTAGCATAAACGCTGCTACGAAAATATGCATAGAAATTCCAGTATTTGAATAAGAACAGAATTATTGTCTTCAAGTAAATAATTTAGAGAATGTCGTACTTTTTTCTTTAATAAAAAACGAACTACTTATTTTGATCTGTGATTTGCTTTGCAATTCAAAAGAAGAGAGATAATTTTACTATATTTTATGCATTTTAGATTATTTTAAATTCTTTTATTGAAGAAGAAAGCACTTTAGAACACGATTCTCAATAGTTTATTTCCCGGAATTCTAAATACGGACTTAATAGTTTATTATTATCAAAAGCATCAATCTTTATATAATGACATTTTGAGGAGGGGAAGTAAAACGGATTCCTTTGAAAAAAAGCAAAACACACTTGCTCATTTGTGATCATCAGAAAATGGAAAGTAATTTGAATGCCTTGCCCATATCAAAATAATCCCCATGAAATTGACAACTGTCTTGTTTAACTCAGTAGTACCAGAGTATATGTTTTAACAGGATTTTGTAAGATCTCTTTCCATAATTAATTTCTTTTTAAATCGCAATTCACTGAAAGCATTTCGTTTTTTGCCGGCTTCAGTTAGGTGTTTTTGTTTATATACAACTGAAAATATTACAAGAAATTTGATATTTATTTTATTTTAAATTTTGAACGTGAAATGTACAGATGATTAGATTTCCTAGCATACTGATAAAATGTAAGATTAGATAACTATAAAATGTAAGATAGTAAGAATAGTGCATATTATAAAATGTAAGATAGTAAGAATGTGATGTAAGATTAGATTTTCTAGCATACTGATAATAATTATGGTTGTGCAGTTCGCGTACAAAATCCTAAGCGCACGGGTGGCATTTTAGCAAGTTACAGACTTTTCTTTCAATCGATAATCTATTTTATTTTTAACTTTTATACATATTTTATGTAATGCTATGAAGAAATATACTTTTATTCAACTTTTAACATCTTCCCTAGAATTTTTGAGGAATATTTGATTTTAAGTTATAAATAGTTAACACAGTACTTTCCACGAAAGACATTACGCAAAGATCTTACTGTATATTTTATAATACAGGTATTTTTTTCATTTTAAATTCTAGGTATTTGAGAGAAGTTGCATATTGAATAACAAGAGTAAATTAAACCAAGGAAGAGTCTTCAGATAAAGATTTACTGTCTACCTCATGCCAAAAAATAAATTCGAATAAATCCAGCAGAAATAATTATGGAAGTATTTTCTTTCATATTAGGGGGCGAAAAATAAAAATTATGATCACAATGTTTCTAAAACTCCGTATGTGTATTAAAAGTAATCAGTAGTAAATCGAAAGAAATTCTGTTTGAGAAATTGGAATAAAAAATGGATAATACTTATGAGCATCAGAATAATTGTATACTTTTCACATTTTGAGTGATGTGTCTTTGGTAGAGAAGAGTTTTTTTGCCTTTAATGTAATTTGATCATTATTATGCAGCCATTTTTTTAAAGAAAATGTGCTGAATTGCTGTGTGTGTAATAATAGAGAAACTTGTGCAAGCGTTATCGTATCTTCTGTCATTAAAGCACGAATATATGATTTTATATATTATAGACTATATATACATAGCCAAATGAGACTTTTAATTATTACTTCCAACCTTTCAGTATGGAGAATTCCAATTCAGATGTATAATATGCAACGAACAAAGTTGCTATCGAAGCTTATACACTAAATGCTTGCATAGCTTTGAAATGTTTGGAATCAGTGCATTAGGAAACGCAGTAATCCATGTATTTGAAGATAATTCTTATCTTTTATTTTCGTATTTTAGAAACCGCAACATTCTGCAAGATATCTATGCTAACTTTTGTAACTAATAATTGAAAATTGTAGGATCCTGTTTTCTCGTTTGCACGAGATTACATTATTATATTACATAAAGTTATTAAACATTGCGTTACATATATATTATTATTATTATTATTATTATATTGCATATAGTTAATAAAGTATGCCGTTTGGAATTTTCCTATGCAGTTGCAAAAAAATGAAACCAAAGGTATTATTGAATTCTTTTTTATATGCATCAAACTGTAATCGTTATCAAAAGTTCATCCTTCATCATCATTATCAGATTTATTTATTTTAAAGCACACGGCAAAATTCAAAATGTGCTTTTTGGATGTTTACTTGTATTCACAGTTTTAAAACATGGTATAAAGGAAATGATTTTTAGGAAATAGAAAAAGTTCTTCAAATATATTAGACGTTTTTTTCAAAATAAACTTCAAAAGCAAATCGTTCTTTTCTTTCTTTTACAAACACATCCATCGGCTGAATGAATTATGATAAGCACAATGAGTTTCCAAAAGAAAAATTTTTGCTTTTTGATTGATAGGAACTGGAAAAGTGGACATCTATTTATAAAAAGAAGGAAAACTTATTGTCCATCTTGCAGTTTATATCTAAATATATCTGTAACTAAATGTCAACTGTAGTTTTATTACATCTAAATGTAAATTATAGTTTTCAATCGGCAGTATTTAAAGTACAGAGACTTTTTCTTATTCTACGCATAAGAAAATTTAAGCCTTATGGAAATGAATGATCATGCTTACACCGTTTCATTGCTGTTTTCTAAACATGTTTTAAATTAAGGGACAACCATCCGCGCAAAAACAATAGCGAAAATATTATCGCCATACAGAATGCAAGTAAAAAGACAAATGAAACTACATAGGTTCATCGCCTCTTTGGATAGTGTTTTCACACCAGCTTTCTGCAGTTTCTGCGTTCTGCGAGAAGTAAGAACAAGTATCTGCAGTTCTTTGTTGTCCCGTTATGTAAATGGCAAGTTTAGACACAAATTTTAACGGGAACTAAGAAACAGATTTTACGCCGTAACGGAAAGCTTTGAAAGACTGTATGCGGAATTCCAGCACATGACAGCCAACAACCTGAAAAAGAGACTGCATGCCCAAGGAATTTAGCTAAATATACGCTGGGATAAGGAATAATTTCGTGAGATGTAACCAAACAGTACATGTTGATCTGTATTGCTAAGAGTTTGGAAAACGGAGAGACGAATGAGCATCTCAGCGCCAGCATTCGTTCAGGTGAAGAAGCATTCACCTGAGCCTTCAATCGTCATAGTGCCAGTTAAAAAGGCTGTTTTAGTCACTCGAGAAGCATTACCGGACGTTCGATGGGGAAGTATTACCCAACTCGGTATACTTATCTAACTCCACCCCCCCCGCAACAGACTACAATTTGATTTGATCATTGCAGTTCACCTTCGCTCTGTGTTGAGATATAGGGGGATATGAGTAAGACCTTCGTTAAATTTGTGTCTAATTTGTGAACCTCTACTTCGTTTTGTTTGCTTAAAACAATTAATAAATTCTCTGTTAAAAATCAAGCGGATATGTACGGTTAACATTTGAAAGCAAGACTAAATTTCAGAAATTAATGAGAGAAAAATTACTGAACTGCCTCACAGTGTCAAATTACAAAGGAACAAAGGCTATTTCACCAAAGTATGTATGAAATAAAACGTGCAAATCCAAGAAACACTACAATGAAGAATTGAAAAGTTTCTTTTAATTTTGCAGATAATTGGACATAGAAGAAGTAACATAAGCCAGAAGGGTATAAAAGGGTATACAGAAATAAATTTCACAGTAAAGCATAAAATAAAAGTTTATAAAGTTATTTCTGGGATTTCGTTGTGACGGCTTAAAGTGGTAAATTGCATAAAGGAATTCCAAGTGGTAAAAAGAAAGTTAAATTCATTATGTAGAAAGCCGCTATGACTAGCGTTGTAGTTGAAGGAGCTTTTTAGCTCGAGAAACGTTACTTCCACAGCAAATCTTCCTTCACTGTACAATTTTTTTTAGATTTAATGACTATAATTTTAACTTGGAAACCTTTAAGACAGTTAAATCTAAACATTATTGTAAGAACGTTTTTGAAAAATCATAGCGAGGCCTTCTAAAAAGTCAGCTGACGTGAAAGGTGCACATAATGTGTGGCAAATTGCGCCGAAGTGGTTAAATACCTTTGCCATTTTATATGATTTTAGTGATATTTTGGGATTTAGTTTATCTTCTTAATTTTAAATTAAAAACGTTTTATTCATATATACTAAATTGGATTTTCTGCTTTTGTAAAAATTAAAATATTTAATTAGAATTTGCTAGTCTGTTTTCGCAAAATAAAGAGCGAATCTTTTATTAATGTTTTTTTGTAGCTAACCCTGCTTTCATTCTTCTTCAAAACTTTCGCTTTCTTGCAAAACTTCGGGGATGATGTAGCGTCATTAGGTTATTTCGAAGCAGGAGATGTGAAAAATGCGCAACGCCCTCTCCGGGACCTACCTGAAACTCTCGAACGCGCGCATTTGTCTTTTTACTTATATACTTCCCTCCTTTTAAAGGGTGACTGGTGATTAGAGGACCTAGTCGCCAAATCCTGGTGGTGAGGAATTATTGTCCCTCACCTTTTAATTTGGACGCCACTGTAGAGTCATTAAATTGTTTTAAAGCAGAGGTAAAAAAAATGCGCTGCTGTAACCCGGGACTGAACCTAGACATCTCGCGTAAGCGCCGAGTGTGCTACCGTTACACCACGAAAACACGCTGGAAGGAGGGAGGAAAGGCCTTATAATGTAACGTGGATAAAAGCAGCAATGCAAGATTTCTTAAACTTTTAAACACATATCTTTTTCAGTGCGGAACAGAAAATAGAAAACGATAAAACAGAGAAATTTTGTGGGCTCCAGTATCTTAGCAAACATTTAGAAAAATCAGACATAATGTTGATTGATTTGGGAATTCGTAGATAATTAATACTTAGCATTTCTTTTCCCACTATAAAACAGGTCGAATGTTTGCAAAAATCCAATATTGGATTTATATCCTTTTATTTATTTTTTTAAAGACTTCTAAGATGCAATATTAAAAGCTGGAAAACTTAATTCTCCCACTGAATGTTAAAATAGAAAATTATGTTTATACATATCATGGTATAATCTTATCAGTAATATACCCTTACTATTTTTGTTGTGACTTTTCTTATCGTGATTTCAATATTATTGCTTAATTCAGTAATAATTTGTTTGGAACAGATCTAGGAATTATTTATTTTGGAATTTCGCAGGCTGTTTTTTAATTACTTGTTTGCATATTATGTTGCAATATATGATTCGGGCTAGTATTTATTATTTTTTGCTGCTACTGAATATTCTAATAATCGTAAGGAACTGTTCACGTTAGTAGTGAAAAGAAAAATATCTTATTCTAAACCGTCAGTCCATGATCATACTATAATGCTGTTCTATGTTTTCTATACAACTCAGTACGCCAGAGATATTTTTTATATTATTCAAAAATATATTTTTTTCAAGGCTACAGTTTATTACCTTTGCGACAAAGTATTCACCGCAATAAAAAAATTCTTGAAAAAAGTAATAGTAATATTCTTTTTTCCATGCTCTTTCTGTTTCAGAAAATGTTTTGGTTAAAGGAAACTGTTAGATACATAATAAATATGGCAAATAATGTGTCTGAGTACAGTTGATTGACTATTTGATAATACACTTCTTTTAACCTTTTGAAAACAAAAAATTGAATTAATTAGCGTTTGAACTTAGAGTCATGAGTATATATTGTTTAATTATTTTTCGTAACTTTTATTTGAAAGAGTGAAAAACCTGCCTATACAAATGAAGTAAGTACTCACATTTCAAGTGGCTTTAAGGGCTTAGATCTCCCCCCCCCACACACACTGACAGTGCTTACTGTTCAAATAGTACGTAGGAAAACACTAATTACATTCCTAATAAAACTTAATGTGTAGAAATAATTGGCAGTTTAGTATTTAGATCTCTTATTAAATGCTATTACTCGAAACGTTAAATGCAGTTAATTTAAGTGTATTTATTTCTTTCAATAAAGAGTCTAATATCTGTAATTTAGCTTTTAATTTGTGAGAGTTGCTTTTTTTCCTGCTGTTCTAGCTATTAATTAGAAGTGATTCACGGATTTATTCTTTCTGAAAAATTATTCATAATTTTTCATTTTATTATATCTGGTGTTAAAAAAGCAATGACTACTAAATTATTGCTTTTTTAAGCTAGGTGTTTTTAATAAGAGAATGGATATTTACGCTTTCTGTCACGTAAAAATAAAGCCAAATTATTTTTCTGTTGTTTTCGAAACTCGGATATAAATATACGCTAAATATCACTACTTAATGTAATTTTACATATTGGCTTATTAGTATTTGTAATTTTAAAATGATACTATTTTCTAAGGAAACCGAAATCATATTTATTTGCTAAAGGCTGACTTTTCCATTCTTATTATTTTATTGTTTGAAAATGGAACTTTAATGTATTGTTAATTACACTCACGTTTGTGAAAATTGCAACACCAAGAAGGAATCGTCATAATTGAATGCAATTTAATACACAGTTGAGTGGTAGTGGTACAAATAAATGATTAAATGTTCAAAGCAAACAAACAAGAACAAGAGATCAGAATCAGTATTTTGTGTGGCCACCACGCGCCGCAATAAGTGCTGCTACACGACGTGGCATGGAGTCAAACAAAGTTTGAATGTCTGACTGAGGAAGAGCATTCCATATCGTTTGTACGCGTACCCAAAGTTCGTCTGCAGACGCAACAGGACGAGGATCACGAGCAAGACGCCGACCAATGACATCCCACACATGTTCAATTGGCGACATATCCGGGGAACACGCAGGCCAAGGAAGAAGCTGTACCTGCTGCGCTGCAAAGAAGGATTTAACAATCCGAGCAGTATGAGGGCGGGCATTGTCCTGTTGAAATACAGCGCCTGGCAAGCTTTGAAGGAAGGGAACAGCTTCGGGCTGTAGAACTTCACGGATATACCGGTTGCTGTTCAGATTGCCCACAATTCGTAGCAATTGAGATCGTCTATGATATGCTATGGCGCCCCAGACCATAACTCCGGGTGTTCGTCCACTGTGGCGTTCGATAATGCACTCCGGAAGGTGGCGTTCACCGGCATAGCGTCTGACACGAATGCGGCCATCATGGTACCACAAATTAAAGCGGGATTCGTCAGAAAACACGACATGCTGCCAATCAGCACGCCAGTCTCTATGCTGATTGGCCCATTGTAGCCGCAGGCGGCGATGGTCGTGCGTTAGGGGGATCCTGTATAAAGGAGTCCGTGCGCGCAGTCCACACTGCAGCAGACGTCTACGAATTGATGAAGCACACAATGAAACACCTGTAGCTATTGACCACAGTGCTGCCAATTGTCTAGAGGAAGCTGTACGGTCCGTCCGCGCCATGCGGACCAGGTGTCTATCATCGCGAGCTGACGTCACATTTCGGGGTCCACTCCCGGATTTCCGAGTTGTCCGACACTCGTCCGTCCACTGCTTCCAAACGCGCATCACTGTGCTGCTGTTACGCTGCACACGAGAGGCTACTGCACGATACGACAATCCAGCTTCACGAAGGCCGATGATTCTCCCTCGTTCAAACTCTGTAAGTTGTTCAAATCTCGCTCTCTTTCGTCGACGAGGCATAAGTACAGATTGAGTTAACGTTTACCACTAGCAGATAACCACCGATAACCATACACGCCTCGCTACAGCCGTCTATTTATTCGGATCCATCAGCCGTTCAGAGGGCGCTGCTCAGCATACGCATGCGCTACGGATTTGCAATTCTAATCATTTGCATATCATGCGCTACTTTGCATTTCCTGAAAATTTCAGCTCACTCGCGTAAGTCCTTCATGGTGTTGCAATTTTCACAAACGTGAGTGTATTTAACTTATTATACATTGAAGGGAACTAATTATACTGTTAATTATTTCATAAAGAACGTAAATTCAAGTATATTTGTCTTTTCCACTAAAGTATTCCTTCGCTTGGTCACATAATTCTCATATATTTTGCCTTCATTAATTAACGTATCACTAAACTATTTCATAGTGAGCCGTAATGATAACTATTTTCTATTGCACGGCAAAAGTATTTTCTGCAGTGTTTGTTCTTTTAGTCAGCATATCGAGCTGGTAATGGGAAGTAATGAATTTCATTTCCGTATGGAACACACTTTATTTTTCAAGACCTTCCTCTCCAAAACATTTAATCAATCTACAGGGTCACCCTAATTAAAGATATGATAGACGGTAGCTTATCAACACATGATTGTTGTGATTTATTTTTCTTTTCTGGCTGTAACATTGGATGAAGTCTACGAATTTTATCATAGCCAAAAGCGTAAAATTGCGCCTAGCTTAAGCCAGCGATATGTTACAGATCACAGCTCGAAACTGATCAACTTTGCTTGAGTTTTAAAGAAGAATTTTCTGCGCGATGAATTCGAAGATCCCCAGCCGTCTTCTTCTTCCATCAGCTTCTCGAGAGAATTGATGGCTCGACAGCATAACTGCCGCCCTGCGTCAATGTCTTTTGGAGGATTCGAGCCCGGACCTTTCTGCAGAATTCGAGACCTATGGTCTGGAAGGTGATGGGTGACGGAGGACGGGGACGCCTGGTGTCTAACATAGGTAAGCAGGGATGTGTCCCGCGTCCTTCCCTTCTAGAAGCGACAACTCCCTAGAGCCCCAAAGAGGCTGCTCCGGGAGTTCTTTATGATTTAAAACATGGAGGTTACAGTGCTGTACAGGGGCGGTTTCAGCTTTACATAGGTGACAGAATTATATAATGCTGTGATTGTACATAAATACATATAAACATAAGCAAACATAGGAGAGAAACATAGAGAGAGAACGAAAAGAAGGGAGTTGAGAGAGGGAAGAGAAAAGAGGAGAAGAGTTTGAGAGTAATGAAAATGAGGAAGAATAGAAGAGAGAGGAGACGTTAAGAAAGAGCAGGTGGACATACACTAGCAAAAAGCAGTAACAGTTACGCAAACATAACATACATAAACAGCACATACTAATTTGTGAGCTATACCCTTGATATCTAATTATGTGAATAATACACTTTACAGAGGCAAATGTTAGTGCATTACATACATGCGATTTACTTACAGACGCTTATACTATGCTAATGTATAGAATATGTTACTACAGAAATTCTTGCAATACGCCGATGCGGTACTTGCAGTACAGCACTTACAAATGCACAAGTCTGGAGCAGATACACGATATTTACAGATAGGCTCATATTAGTATCTACAAGTACATAATTCCAACAAAAGCAAATACGTTATACTGTTGCAAACACGCAAGTACACATGCGCAAATACATGATGATTACAAATAGACACTATTACTTACAGGTGCATGATACTTACAAAAGGAGATTTGCAATACAAACGCAAATACGCAATTAGACATATACAAAACCCAAATACACATGCACATTAAAAATCATATGCGCGAATGCTGAGATATGCATATGCTTACAAAAACGCTGATACAGTTGTGCTTACAGTTACATCGAATATATTATTGTAAGGAAACAGCAGGACAATAGTTATGAATGCTGATATATAAATTGATAGATAAATTCCTATTATGTAAATAATGCTATGCTAGTATATGGTGATGTTGATAAAATAATAGCATTATTCTTGCAATACACCGACACAGGTGCTTGCAATACAATACGGATGCACAATACTGGAATAAATACAGGATATTTACAGATACGCTGATAATAATATTTACAGGTACACAATTCCTACAACAGTAAGTACACAATACAATCGCAAATACGCGAATATGCGATATTTACAAATGCGCTGTTACTAATACTTACAGGTGCATGATACTTACAAAAACAAATTCGCAGTATAAACGCAAATACGCAGTTACGCATATACAAATACGCAAATTCACATACGCATTAAAAAGCAAAGCTACAAATGCTGACAGATGCCCATGCTTATAAAAACGCTGACATTTTTGTGTTTACAATTACATCAAATATATTACTGTATAAAATAAAGAACAGGAGGGCAATAGCTATGCATGTTTTCCTACTATGAAAATATTGCTAATTTTAAAAATGCCTAGGTGTATGATAAGCTATTATAGAAAGGCTGAGGATATTGACACATTAATAATGTTATATTTGCAGTACACCGACACAGGTGCTTGGAGTGCAACGCTTATATATGCAGAATGCTGAGGCAAATACACAATATTTGCAAATACGCTGACACTAATATTTACAGGTACGAACAGTAATATTAACAGATACTAACAAAGGCAGTTACACGATACAAACGCAGATATGCAAATACATATATGCATTAAAAAGCAAACACACAAACGCTTTGAATTGCACATGCTTACAAATACGCCGACACTGTTGATTTGCAGCGTCATCAGATATATATGTTATTTATAAACAATCAGAGACGAAGAGATGATGAAGTACAGTTCTAAACTATGGAATAGCTGTAGTACAATAGCAAAGGTATCTAATACCACAGCAGTTATATGATTGAACAGTAGAACAATACCGTGGCATGATTACATCATTATGCGGTATTACAGTAAGGTATTTCATAATATAGTAGCACAATACAGTGGCGATATTACTAACATTAGCTTAATAGGTTGAATATTATACAGATGTTAATATAGTTGTCAGATATAATACACTGAATGCAGCTCTTACTCGTAACTTATAAACAATGGCACAATACAATATCTATACAATATATACATATTCGATATAACATTACACATATAGTAGCTTAAGAGTCAAACATTAGTACACTGAGTACAACACTTATTCATAGCATGTAGACGCTAACTATTGTCACTAGTCACTAATTAGTGGGTGCTTATAGACTAGGGCACAAATACTGGGGTGTTGTTATAAGTTCGGATGACATATATAATGACTTTCGTGTAGATTTGCATTGCGTTACTGTAGCAGGCAAATCTCTTGGCCATAAGCCGCTATTATAGGAATAATTTTACATATTTTGTTCATGGCTGCTTTGTTCTTGGCCAGGAATTTGCGAAAGGCCGTGAGGTTGTTTGCAGGTTTTGGCAGGTGGTAGTTCGTCGTAAATGGGCATTGAAATAGATAATGGTCCCCTTCGTCCCCGCGTACACCGTTGTCTGTGTTTGAAATACCATGACGATAGTAGTAGCTTGGGAAGGACCATGCTCGTTATAAACACACGATCGGCGAGATGGCCATTAAACGCTCAGTGGAAACTTTCGAGTAAAATTCAAAAGTTCTTCGGCCAGTCTCTCCTTGTTCCCAATCTTGCTGCCATATTTCCATTGCTTTCGCTTTCAGATCTTGTTTGAGGTGTGAAGGGGGTGCAGGTAAAGTAACTGCTCCGGCATTGTTGTTCTTGGCCGCCTCCTTTGCAAGTGTGTCCGCTGCTTCGTTCCTGACATTACCTTCATGGGCTTTGACCCAGATCATGTCGATGTGATCTTGTGGGTTGTTTTGTAAAGTCCTCTGAAGGTTGGCTATAAGCGGGAAAGTGTGGTTGTGATTGCTTAATGAGCAGTGAAGAGCTTTACATTTTCTTAGTCGTCGTTAATGACATACTGAGTGGCGCTCGTAATGGCTACCACCTCGGCCTGAAAACCTATGGTCTGGCAGCTGGCTACCCTACCATTAACTTGATTTAAAGGAATGGGTATCGCCTCCTTCCTCAGTGGCCGTGTAATTACAGTTCCACCAATGGCCGAGTAATTAAAGACTGTTGAATATTGGTAATTTGTCTCGAGATCGGACTGTCTGGCTACATGGTTGTTTTTTGTGCTTTTCCTTTGGTGTACGAGCAAGTTTCACTTAAAACGTCCTCCGCTACGCAATTCCGCCTTCCAGACAGGTAACTTTTTGTGCTTTGCCATATTTAAATAACAAAACCTTCTCCAGTCGCCTTTCAGATAGATGTTAATGGGGCTTACTGAATGAATTCAACGTTTATGGTATAGTGGTTATCATATCCAGCTAGCATTTGTAAACTTCCGGCTCATCTTCTGGTAAAAGATTGCTAATTTCTCAATCCCAAAACTTTACGGATTCCAATAACTGTGCAGATCCATGTGTGTTTCTTTGAACCTCAAGTCCACTACTAATTTTTTACACTGGAATCTTAAAATATTTTTCATCTTCTTTTAGTTGAGTGGTATTCAGTAATTTAAATATCTGATATGATTTTTAAATAGTCGATACTGTAATAAAAGTGGCCATTTTAAGAGATAGTCTGCTTTGATGTGCTAGTCAGCACGCCCCTTAAGATTTATTAATTATAATACTATAAGGTCACATTAAGGTTTATTAACTATAAAATTGTATTTATTAAGGTTTATTAACTATAAAACCTTAATCATGCTATTTTAAAAGTAGGTAAATATAGGAGTGCTTTTATTAATGAACCTTATTTCAAAATTTACTTGAGCTCCGTACTGTCAAGAAGAGTTATTGTATAATCGTTGTATTTAGAATTTTCATGATAAATTTTGACATATTACGTAGAATTTCAGAAATTCTCTAAATAAAACGTTACATATATTGAAACTTTGTAGCCGCTTTTTTTATGAAATTTATTTCTTTTAGTTTAAGTAGCTGCGCCAGCATTTAATTTCTGTCAAAATATTTCCTGCTTTCAAAATGAGGTGAGCATTTCCTGAAGTGTTCAATCGTAAACATTTCAACAACTTCTGATGAAAATGCTTAAATTTATATCCTTTCCAGACATTTCATTTTCCTGCGAGTAAAATAAGAAGCATTTTAGGTTTATGCTGATTATGAAACAAAAGCTTTTAGTTCGTTAAAACTTTTGAAAATGTTTGCACATTTCAAAAGTTATTATGTTTTGGGGAAAGAAAAATAAATAAGATTTTCTTCCTTGTCATAAATGAAATAAAAACATTTGCGGAAAAGGGAAATATTGTTATAAATAGCATTCCTTATTGAAATATTATATATAACGTTCTTTATCAAAGTAAAAATGGCGGTTTTCTTAATACAATGAATGTGTTTTGCTCTCACCAGACAATCGCAAATAAATTTATTTGTCTAAAAATATTGCAGAAGCGAATTTTCAATAAAGTTTCCGAAACTGAGTTAAAACGTCTGTTTCTGACATTCTAGCACACAAGCCTCGGATGTAAGAACTTATTTTTGCAATAACGTTTGAAACAAAGATTAGAAAGTGCTTCTGAAAATTAAAATTTAACTTCAATAATTTTAATTGCAATATTTCGAAGTGACGCTATCAGTTACATATTTCAATAAAGTCTTAGATATTTAATTTTTAAACTTAGCGTCTGTTAGCTACATTTTTCTAGTTTTACCGCACATAAACTGAAAGTTTTCTCTGAAAATATACGACATACATTTGTATAAAGAAAATTAACGCGCAAATTTTAGAAAAATAAAAGTGTGAATTATTTGTCTAAAATTATGTAAATTTTTTAATTTATGTTTAAGACTTACCTGTGGCCCTTGGAAAAGACCATTGTGTACTGGTAACTCATCCAGAGCTTATGTCTCGGTTAACAAGGTGACCACATTAGGTTTCCTTGATTTTTCATTATGTAAATCACTATGAGTTAAATTTCCTTAAAAGGTTTGTCACAAAAGCATTTCTGTTAAAGTTGATGACCCTTGCGGTCTTGCCATCCTCAGTTAACCAACTAATCATTTAAAAAGTTTGATTAGAACAAAAATAATGTAACTGAATCAAATAAATATTAATGATTGTTTTAAGGTTTTTAGCTCTTGGGGAAAGGAATCAAACAGTTTTTCCTTATCTCTCTATTCTTTATAAACAAGTAGTTTCGAAGTTGTGTATTCACTTTTTTCATGAATTCTTTCAATCAGAAGTAATAAAGTATATTAGCTTAAGCTAAAACTCGTCCTTTGATTATTTTACAATATATAAATTGTGGTTTGGTTTGATTTCTCTTAATTTAGCAAAGCACGTAAGTGTTGTCTACATAAGAAGAAGGATATATTCTTGGAGGACTTTATAACGGAAGATGGCTCCAGTTCACCTTAGGGAAAAACATGCACAAAAAAAAGGTGCAGTCAGCCCGTTTTATTTAAATTATTTATTTATATTGAAAAAAAAAAAAACTCTCCGGTTGGAATTGCATAAGAGTTCGAGAAGGGCTTCTAATGGAAAATGTCCATATGCCCATTTATACTTATTAGTTAGCTATTTTGTTTAGCAAGACATGCGAGGACAATTTTGATTAAGAAACGCATTCGAGGAAGACATTATGGCGAAAACTAGCTCATATTCACATTGTACATGAGGAAAACCACAAAAATTTCCCTGAAGCGAGTACAAGGGCCAATATTCAAACCCAGGTCGAACTGCTTTTGATCACCGATCTTACTTATTCTGTCGCTGTTGGCTTTCTACCAGTCATAAGTTATATGATTCAGTGAAGCAATATTTCCGCAAAGAATTTTTTTTTGCGAGTAATGAAATATATTTCTTATGCTCCAAACTGAAAAACTATTTCTTTTTCATACGCTGTGTCAGTCTGCTTTTGTAATATATCACCCACGTATTGATTGTTATGTACAATACCTAAGCTGACTCAGCACTCGTTCGTTGAAAAATCACAATGCATTCATTCTATTAAGGAAAAGGAAAAGAGCATGGAAAAATATATATATCAGCACATTTTTCGAAAGAATTCCCATGTCTGATAAAAAGATGTTTACTCGCATTTATGTTGATTTATTTCATTGTAAAAGCGTTCAGTGGTAAAAATATTTCATCACACCTTAGTACCATGTTTAAGGTTTTTTAATGGAAAAAACAATTGGAATTTCGCGAAGTAGTGTTTCAGTTTTCTTCAGCAGCTGCATGAGGTCATGAGTTCACTCTTGATATCAAAGCAATATTTCTGCGCTTGCAAAATTTGGTAAAGCTGACTTCATGGAAAATATAACAGATTTTTGTAAACAACGTACAAAGTACCCTTGGGGAAGTATCTCTGATGTTAATAAAATTTTTCATAGCTAAGTTAAGAGTAAAAATATAAACTTTTGCTTTTCTAAGAGAAATCTAAAGCGTGAAGTGTGAAATTTGTTGGGAAAAAAGCATTTTTAATATTATCGGAGAAAGTAGAATTCAATAAAAAGAACAAAAGCACAATTGTGACAGCAAAATGTTTATTACGAATCCTCGAATTTTTCTCCTTGACTCGACTTGCAATATTTTAATTTTGTATAAAAGATTAAGTTTTTTTTTACTTTGTATTTTCGTACATTGCATGTTGTTATTGCTCTTTGCGCGATCAAATAAGAATCCTCCTGAGTTCGTTGCTAGATTTGTATTTCAAATAATATACGTTCATTTTATAAATATGAAAACAATCAAGCAGAAATTGCTTACTTCACATACGGTTACATATTTTAAAATAGGAAAACGAATATATTTTCCCAGTTAATAATGGAACCAAGAAAGAGAACTATACTCCAGAAATGAAATTATAATATGAGAACTTCAGATTACTCACTAACACCTTGAATAATTTGTCCGTAAACTTCCAAAAAGTAATTAAAAAATTGTAAAATTCATAAGATTTTAAAAATTATGATCTTATTTTGATGTACATATTTCAGTTTGATACCTCTAACAATTTTAAGCTAAACAATTATAATTGGCCAACTTCGTTAAGAGTTACTTCATCATGAATTAAAGCTATAGAACATAAAATCTAATAAGTAAAATGAGCGGCTCGAAAACGCAAAGGGAAAATGGCTAAAGAAAATTCTGTGTCATCATTTGATAAAAAAATTAAGGCAACGTGAAAACGTATGAACTTATTTAATAATAAAAATTAAAGTAAATAAAATAATCATAGTTGGAAAAATACTTCTAATTCCATACGCATTCTTTTCACTGGATCGCTTGCTTTCGATGTTTGTAACAAATATTTCCCTCCATTGGTAATACTTTTTAATTTGCCAGGACATGAAATCCACGTATTGAAAATAGTAAATACCTAGATTAAGCCTTATTGAGGTGCTTAAAATTTCTTCTATTTTGACTATAGTAAAAAAGTAGCGATTTTACTCATTTCATTGCTCATGGTATTTAGGCGCAAATGTAGAGCATAAATAAAAACTTGTACCAAAGAATTGGAATTTTAATCAAAAAAAAATATATTAAACAGAATTTGAACTAGCTAGCGCAGGCTCTAAGGATCGAGACAACAAACAATTACGCCATTTTCTTATAAGAATGCAGCGGTTTAAAATTATTGTAAGTACTCCTAATAATAGTACTCTAAGCGAACCGGATCTTAATTCCACTAGGAAGACTGCCAGTAAATCCCGTGTTAAGAAGAAGGTTACTCACAAAAGAACGTACTCACAATCTGACAGTGAGGAAATCTACCAAAGATATAAAAAATATAAGTCTCAAACTTACAAAAAGATAACCCTACGGATCAGGATAACGCAGATTCCGAGGTGGAAACTCTTCAAAATAAGAAAATGGACGGATATATTCCTCCTATTATATTTCGCCCTTGAGTGAGATAAACTTAGAACATAAATTACAAACCGTGATGTCAACAAAATCAAAGGAAGCTTTGTAAGGTATGTCTCCCTCCTTCTTTGCATGCCTTCGTTGTGTAATGGTCAGCACATTCGGCGCGTATTCGAGAGGTACATCGTTCGAGTCCCAGTGAGGGCATTGCTCATTTTTCATCTCTCTTGCTTTCACAAAATACGTAATGGCTCTACAACTTGATAGCAAACAACACGCACGCACATTCGTATCGTAATATTCGTCGAAACATTAACGATTACAGGATTATTACTAAAATGCTCCAAAAGCAGGACATTCCTTTTCATACCTTCTTCCTGAACGATAATAATCCAATAATAAATTACCCAAGATTATGATCACTGAGAAAATACAAAAGGATTAACCGATAAAGGAATCCCGATGATTAAAATGAGACAACTTGTAAGGTTTTAGTTAAACTAGCAAAGTTTTATTTTAACTTTACTTTTTCTATCTGAACTCATTTCAACTTCCCTTTAGAATAAGCGCGCGTTTCAGCTTTATGCTAATTTTAAGTGGAGCCAACGACTATTTAAACGAAAGGTAGAAACCTTTCAGTGTGAGAGAGCTTTGAGTCTCAGACCACGGTCACTCTATTCAGCATTCGCCTGACTAGCTAGTATTTAAATTCTAAGTCGTAGCGCTTTTACGTGATTATTTATTGCAGTAATTCTAAGTGCGTCAGTATTAGTTAAATCTTGCTACGCACCATTTAGTTTAGAGACCAATCTCGCGTTATAGCTCTGTGAGCAACGACTATTTAATTTTTATTTAGTTTTAGCTTAAATAATTTGATTGTTCATTTTAGACCCAAGTGCGGTCTCTACTTTCTGTATCCCTCCCGAGTTGGGAAGTGGTTGTAAATAATTGTGATTTAATAAAAGAGGATTTTAAATCCCTTTGAAGTGCAGTTCTTCTACCACTTAATCACAATATTCCACGACAGAACATAGCTGCATTCAGCTCCCTGTTCAAGATCAGGATTTAAGGAGTTCACGAATATGTTTTCCAAGAATATGTACCGAACACTCAGTCCTGACAAACTCACAAACTTTAGAAAAGGACAGATCATCAATTTACCCCTTTACTTAAGATTAACGAAATTATGAGACTAAACGAAACACAGATGGTAAACAAATTTATCGCATTAAACCATTAGAGAATTAGACGTATACGTCGAGCCTTATAAACCCAGAGTGGGCCCAGATCTCTGTGCTTTCTGTTTTGAAAATCACATTGCAGGCTATAAGGGTGGTAAAAAATATCCGAAACTGCATAAAATCACTAGAGTTCAAACTGAAAATAGCCCCAAACTCAGCTACAAAAAAAAAGACTTTTCTACATTTGTAAGGTATTTCTCCCGTCATCTTCGCATGCCTTCGTGGTGTAGTGGTCAGCACGCTCGACGCGTAAACGGGAGGTCCGTGGTTCGATTCCCGGCGAAGGAGTTGCTCATTTTTCATGTCTCCAGCTTCAAAATAACCTAATGACTCTACACTGGCACCCGAACTAAAAAGGTGGTGGATGATGATTCTCCACCACCAGGATTTGGCGATTGGGTCCCCAAAACCCCAGTCGCCCTTTAAAAAGGGGAGTATGTAAGGTATTTCTCCTGCCATCTTCGCATGCCTTCGTGGTGTAGCGGTCAGCACGCTCGACGCATAAACGAGAGGTCCGTGGTTCGATTCCCAGCGAAGACGTTGCTCATTTTTCATGTCTCCTGCTTCGAAATAACCTAATGTTTCTACACATTAACCTAAATAAAACGGAATAAACTACTAAAATTCCGTTTGGAATGACACGGCTGAAAAGTCAAATGAAATCTCCATCATGGAAGGGCTAAAAAACCAGCTGTGGAAGGCTGAAGAATTTTAAAATGCTAAATACATCCTACAGAAATTAGAAGTTGACGCATCTGAATATTTCATGAGCCTAGACTTTGAATTTTAATTCAAAATCCTGCTATTGAGACTTTTCTATTAAGACTGCTAGACCTTTCCCCAAACACTGGATCGTGACATCGATTGTGGTCAGCTTGAAAATTTTGTGTTGTGAGTTCAAGACTATGTATCGTCAATTTTGAGAACATTGCTGAGTTGTTTCAATGCCTAAATTATTTTACTTGCAAATCTACGAATTTTATCATTTCGACCACAGTGCTTTAATTCTGACGATGTCAACAGATGAAAGCACTGACTAGACGGAAGACTGACTGTGGTTTTCACCACGGGTGCCGGTGTTCGTACCTTAGGACAACCCTTGAGATTTTGGAAAAAATTTTCACTAGTTGTATATGAATAGAAAAGTGAAGATCCAGTACGCGTCTTCACGTTCTGAAAAGCGCGGAGGTCATAGCTCTGAATAGCGATTCCAGAAAGAGAGATACGATGTTCTCAGCAGTGATTCCATTCCTTCGTCCATGGTTCCAACACGCCGTACATCTGCGGGATGAGCCCAGGGTAAGACTGAGAAATGTTTGACTACCTGATGCACAGATCAAGCCATAATGCGGGATGCCACAGCCACACCGATGGCTAAGCTTTACATCCCCCCAGGCGTCGACGAAGAGAACTCTGCCAAGCTACTGGCTAGAATCTGGACCTAGGCAGTCTCGGCCACGGGATTATACAAATTACGAACGTTGTTGTCCTGGAGGCCCCAGGAAGGTCACTTATTGGCCGGCCCGGTGGTCTGGCAAGTCTTAGAGCAGAACGGCTCTAGTAGCCCGAGGTTAGGCGTCCCGGGTTTACTGGGTAAGGTCCCTTGGCGACGGGCAGCCCGAACGAATGGTAGATATCAAATTAAAGACCAGTGACGCCCTTGAGTCCAGGTGCGTTACGCTGATACCTCCAAGGTTTCGGGAAAGGGGTTGAACACCTGCTGCAGTTCTACGGGAATGAGGACCCTTAGTGCCATTCATTTAAGCGGAAAGGGGAATATTTAGTTAAGTACGCTTTACATTATTCAGCGGAACCTACCCAGTCAGCTTGGTGTTTATGGTGATATTTGGTGTCACACAGAACTATTGGACGATTACTGGCCGAGGATGGACTGCATTGTCATGAAGTCTGTCACTCACTGTCCTGTCAACAACGTTTCCCATATCCTCTTATCCATGACAGATGTATTGCAGCGAACTGGAGTCGTATCATTTTTACCAATGAATCCCGGTTCTCGATTGACACAGACAACGGCCGCATCCATATGTGAAGGTGAGCAGGCGGACGCTACTCACTCCGTGGCAGTGAAGAGCCACATGCTTCCATCACGCCTATAGTACCTAATGGCTCCACACATGATTCAGATGTCTGTAAACGAATTATAAAAAAATTAGTGTTTAGCCATCTAACGTTATTCTTAATGATTTCGTGAACTTGATCGATTTTAACTGGTTATCTCTTTTGTAGAGATACGGCAATATTTTTACATAAATATAGTATTGTGTATTTTTATTTGAAAGAGTATGTTATATCCATTTCAGATTTTATGATGTAAGCGGTGTGTGTTTCAGCAAAACCAGGCTACAATAGATTAGGTTGTGACTTCACATGTATAGGAAAACGAATGTCAGCTGCAACTGAAATAGTGCTTTAAATGGAACAGAAAGATGATGGATTGTTGATATTGAGCTGTCTTGAAATAGGAATCCAATAAAATTAATTTGATGAATGGCATATATAATATGATATCAGATCCTTTGTTGTTATGAAAATGCATGTATTTTCAATTTAACAGATGTCGAATACCAATTAAATTCTTATATGCTATTAACCGTATTTTAAAGACTGGAAGAATCATCAGTGAATAAAATGATTGTCTAAAAAACAGTAAATGAAAATAAAATTCTGGTATTAAAAAGTGATTACAGTGTAAAAACACAGATTGCTCTAAGTATTTTAACATGTTTCGATTGATAAAATAATGAATGTTAAACCACAGTTATTTTCTGAAAGTATCGGATTAACTTTGAATATCAAGATATAGAAAAAGAAGTCGGGAATTTGAGGTGCGGTCTGAACATAAACTTTACAAAGATTAGCAATTTCTTACTGGAGCAATAGTATTCAAATGTAGTTTTAAAAGGTAACTAAATGTGAAACGTTCATTAGAATATACAGGAAAAGAAACAAGACTTAATGACGTGGGGAAACGACTTAAATGTTTTGCTTAACTCTGGTATTTATAAATTGTTTCTACAGCAGTAATGAAAACTTGAAATTCTCATTTCAGAAGTTAAATTTAACAAATATATAAAAAGAACTGTTGAAACGATTACGAGATTACTCCAAAAAAGAAGACGGCGATAAATTCAGTCTTAATGTAGGTAGGTCAGAAAAGTAAAATTAGGTTTCATGAAACTGCTACTAATTTTCCTTCCTAACCGAGAAATGTATACAAAAATAGAAAGACTGCAGGTCTCAGTGAGTTTTAAAGAAATCTATCTCAAAGACTGTAAACATACATCACACTTGAGAAACGTATTTCAGAAAGTTATACCTCAAGACTTGGAAAGAAATGAAGTGAGTTTTTAATATGCTATGATGTTTAATTTCTTAAAACCTTTATTAAAGGACATTAAGAATCACAGACTGAACATGAAGGAACTAATAGGAAATATTCGGAGGCTGATTATTTATTATATTAAGCTTAAATATGTGTTGTTTATTTCGAGACGAGAGAAGCATAAAAATTTTCTAGCGCCGAAGTTGGCTTTTTAATCCTCTAAATGACATAGCTTTTTGGATCTATTCATGAAAAACTGTATTTAAACAGACTTCCCCCCCTAAATTTGTAAAATGAATTATATCAATCTCTGTTGTCATAAACTTTCATTCATCACTTCGATTATCAGAGAAAATAAGAAAACAGAATATTTTTTATAATAAACAACAAATGACAAAAAAATGTCAAGACCGGTTAATAAAGTTGAATAAGAAAGGTAAGTACTTTAATCAGTGAAATAAAAAAAAGGGGGGGAAACCTTAAAACTAGAACATAGCTATTAAAACGTAGATAAAACTTTATTAAAAACTTAAAATTTATTAGATCAAGTTTTGAAGGTAGAAAAATATTAAATAATTTTATAGAAGCTCAGGTATTATTTTCAAAGCAAATATAATAATTCACCGTGCGAAAAAAACTAATGTGTCTTGAGAATGATATTCAGTCAAGTAACAGATGAAAGGTATCTTGCGCAATTAAAGTCTAACACAAAAACACTAACTTCTTAATAAACAGCTGACATGTCTATAGTGTACCTGTATTCATAAGGTTTATTTTAATTAATAGACTCACTCTTCTGATAAATCTTTCCTGTACCCCTACTTTTTTGTGCACCCCACCAAAATATATGCGTGAACTCAATTCAAATAATAACAACCAAAAAAAGAAAAATCTGAAGGCTTTCAGATTTTACATTACGCCCAAAGGGGCCTTTTTTTAACGTTTTGTGTGTTACCTTTATTTATTAAATCATGTTCTTCGCACTTTAACCATAAAATTCAATTCAACAGCACGCCTATAGTATAACAGCAATATCGCAAAATAATTTTAAAGTGAGAATATATTTAAAATTCCCGATACACAGTCTCGCGCGGTGGAGATAAAAATGTTTTTTTTTCGGACAGTGTTGCCAGTCCTCGCTTTGAAATCATTGAGTTTGGTAATCAAAAATTCTTTAATGTCTGACAAAATATGAAATATATAATAAAATAAATTCGTAATTCCAAATTAGGACTTTCAGATGTTCGTATTAAGTGGAGGATTGCGTTATTCAAAATTGGATGGTTCTAGGTACCGCTGTTTTATCGCAATGCGAGAAACATGCATACACTTATACAGATTCAACTTCTTGAAATATAATATAGGGTTGTAATATTAGTTAGCAGCATAGCCCGCCGTGCTGAAACCCTAGTATTGCTGTGCTACAAGCTGGTGATGGTGATTTTGATTGATACTATGTTAATATTCACGGGATAGCGGAGCTAGATTTTTAGGCTTTAAACTGTGAGTTATAAATAACTTAGATCATTTCTGCCTGTTCAGCATGCAAGAAATGGAAGTTAAGTTTTTTAACTGATTAGTTTCCTGTAACTTCAAGCGGAAATGAAAATAAATGCTTTAGTTTAGTTTTCACTTTGTTGTTTTTCTTCTAAGTTTGAAGGTAAAGGCAATATGGTAATCTTTTTGACAGCCTAAGAAGGTTAGACTAATTTTTAGATTGAGCTAAAATGGGTTTACCTTTATAAGTGGAAGGTGTTCATAAGTTACGAATACTGAAAATGCATCTGCTATGTACGTAATTACTTGTTCGTATATACGATATCATATCTAGAACTATCATAATAAATATGTATTATTTGTGTTGTAAAACTGTTTTTTTTAGATAATTTTGTTTTAAGTCCTTGTTAATACTGACGAAACCCACATTATGAATATTATCTGAATTCTTGTTCATGTTTATATTCTTGTTAATGTTGACGTATCTCATAAAATTAATATGTGTCCTGAAGTAGTCTATTAAACCTGTAATTTTCTATGATTCGAAAACAGGAATAAGGTTCTTAATATTGCGAATATTGATAGGAAGAAGTACCAGAAAAATAGTCAGAATCGTAACCATAACAGTGAGAAACTTTTAAGACAATTTTCTACAAACTGACTAAGTAAGGGATCACAATATCACAAAACGTGCACACACTCTCCCCCGAAAGAAAAAAATTAGGTTAGATTATTTAATGAAATCAATCAAATTGAGGGCCTATGCCTGCGGGGAGGGATGCCTTCGTGAGTGGTTTTTAAGAGAAATTAGTTCATATCCACGTTACACAAAGCGAAATTCATGAAAATTTATATGCAGCCAAGCCAGTTCGGTGCGATTCCAAGGCGGAACGATCTACCAGTGTTCAGCGACTTTACTGATCACGCCACAACACAAACATTAAAAACATTAATCACAAACAACAAGAATCAATATTAAACAATTAATTTTAAAGGTGAACCCGGAAATTCTAATTCAAAGCTCTGAAGAGAAACAATGTCATTAAAAGTACTGATATTAAAAAAAAATGTTGTTATGGTTTCCTATCAGTATGAGCTGGTGTTAGGAAAATTATTCTGTTGTGAAATCGAAATGACTTTTTTCTTTTCGTTTTTCCACCCCCTTTTTGGTATTTTTCATTCTTTTCCCTTTCTTTTTTTTCTTTTCTTTACACAATCATAAAATATTCATATTCGAAGTATTCTAAAATAAAAATAGATTTTCGAAATTTTTTAATTGTTGTAATATATATCAAAATCGCATTATTCGTTTCCCGACACCCTGGTCACACGCAATTTATGAAATTTTAGTAATATTATGTGTTGTAAACCTTCATCAGTTTGCTTTCCAACACATTTCAAATCCTGTCATTCCACTAAACAATGCTCGGCTTCATTTTATTCTATTGTTTCTTGTGTACTCCAAGCTTGCTTCTCCATGTCAGTGCTTTATCAAGAACTGAAGTACTTAATAGCAGTTACAATGGACAGAAGTTTTTGACATCATATTTTTGACCAAGCGGTTAAGAAATTGTCATCTCGGCATAAGAAAAAACATTCTTTCGTTTGGAGCAATTATGAAAATTTAGTAGTCTTCTCTTTCTTTCTGCCGATTAGTTATAAAGGCGCATGTATTTTATAGAATTTTAATCATCGTGTTTGTTCTTTCCTATGAATAAAATTCGCGCTTTTGTACCTTAAAGACCCTCTTTCAGATACGAACGCTTGGGGAATCAACAATATTCTTTAACAATGTGGCTTAATATACAATGGTCAAATAAGGAGGAGTGCCTTGCAAGTTCGGACTAAGGAGCATGGGACATATGTTCAGAGAAACAGAACTTCATTTACAACATTACTGCTTAAAAAAATCCTTCATTTACAACATTACTGCTTAAAAAAAATCACATTTTCAATTCTTCTGCAGCTAAATTAATACTATTTAAAAAATATGCCCATTAGCAATTTAGATATCTTAGATATCTAAGATCTATATTTAGATTTTTTAGATCACATTCGTAAAAATCTTTCAGTTTCAATGACTGATCAAAATTCTAATACATCTGTAACTTCACCTTTTCAAGAAATTCGTTTGTTGTTGCCTTCCATTCACTGTTTTCCAAACGCTGACACTAGTGATATTGTTTCCTCTCCGTTTACTCGAACTTTGTCGAATTTTTGTCTGTTATTATCGCGTGTGGCGATTTTTTTTTACCTTTTTTACTTCTGAAGAAGATTTTCTTTAACCTACAAATGTATAGTACTGCAACTTTATGTACGTTACGCTAATTCTTGTTGATATTTTTTATTTTTAACATTGTTCTTTATTAATTAGATTGGCTTCTTATCGTAGATTTAGGTAAAAAATCAAACTAACTTTTAAATATTATTTTGATGTCGTGCAAATCATTCTTTAGTTGATAATACCAGGCGTTCCACGCATAATTTTCTGTTAAAATCTTTTAAATGATTCATTGTGAAAGTTTCTGACTGAAATGCACAGAGAAAATAAGATTAATTCTGTTCTTCTGTTGATGACGTACGTAGTCATCCGGAGTGCCTTTGAAACCCTTAGCAGAAATTAAACCTCTTTAAGCAACTTAATACAATGGTATGATTTCAATGGCTCAGAAACTGGCTATATGCTTTACGTTAGATCAAATGTCCTTTGAGCCCTGAGACGGGAGAGAAAGATAAAAAGTGATTTATAAAATTACAGAAATTCTGTGAGAGGATTTTAAGAATAAAATATCTCAACTATGAAAATATTATATGAGTTCTTTTATGTAGGGATTATAGTCACTTTTGGAGCTTACTTTCTGTGAAAATATGAATGATTGGTTATTATGACTGTAAATGATCACTTCATGTCGGTTTCTTAGAATTATGCATTTAATATGCATAAAATTTTCAGGTCAACAAATTTTCAGGTCTTAAAAATGTTTATTTTTAAACAACTGGCTTTAGATTAACTAGTTTCATTGACTAGTATATTATTTGTATATAGCTCGTGAGAAATTAAAGTTTTCGTAATTTTTATCTGTTTTATTGATATAAACATAAAAATTTTTATTAGAAAATTGTAAACACATTCACCTTGTAATCACTTATCGCATCTTCACAAGCATACTCTAGCGTTTTAAGTAGTTAACATGTTCTCATATTGTAAATGGACGTTATAGCTTGAATCCCGACGAAGGCCCAGTTCATTTTCGTTTTCATTGGCTTTAAGAAATTCTAATGGCATTTACAGATGTCCCCAACTGTATATGATGAACGAGTGCATGCCAGCAAATGAACTTGGTCGACTGAGTACCATATCTCTCCATAGTTGCCTTTTAAGTGGACAGAAATTTAAGGAATTATTGCATGTACCCATGCATGTTGTCTCTTCGAATGTTGGCAAGGACATGATGGAATTTTATTTGCTTTTCCGTTTCGGTAAAGCTAATAGATTCTGTAACCGCGCCCGAACTAATATTATTACGATTATTCATCACTGCCTGGATTTCGTAAACTGGGTAAGTGGAGGAGAGTATAAGAAATTATCACATGTCCTTGCTGTTAAGGTGGGTAACGTATTTAGCCAGCTACTAAAAGATCCATGACTAGGGTTTTTGACAGTTGATTTTTGCCTTTCTTGTTAAGAAAAAAGTTAATAAATATCTATAACCTAAAATAATTATTTTACAGTGAAGCGTTCTGAAGTTTCTAATTTATATTTAAACCATATACTGAAAAATGGTAAAGACCTATAATGACTAGCTGCAATTTTAATAGTTTTAGGAAAACACTATGCATCTTAATCATGAAATTTTAGGTCATTGTGTCACTAGATGGCTGTCATTATATATTATTAAACCTTGAAACTCAAAATTGCGGCATAAATAAAATATTCAGTGGGAAAGTTGTTAAAAGTCAATGCTTTCAGTTCTAAGAGAAACGTGAAATAAAGAATGCATTGCTTTTGAAAAATTTTGTTTGTTTTTCACAGGTTCTCAGAAACCTCTCTTTTTGCAGCTTTCACCTTCTTTCGTAAAAACAAAGCTCCTTTTTTCTTATTAAAGGGAAAAGAGTCTTTTTGCTTGCTCAGATTTTATTTATTTATTTATTTAACTCTGCAGTACTGATGCATATGCTAAAGCTTTCTTGAGAAGTTGTATATGCAGATGTATAGTTTTGCAACGTGTAATCACCTGGCGTCGTGCATAGTTGCTCAAAAGCAACTTCCATTCAGCATTGTTAAAACTTTAAAATAATCTTTTAAACTGATTATGGTATCATTCATGTCGAATTCTAAAATACAAGACCCAAAAAGTGTTTTTGTTGTCTGTACCGTATAGTACCACTGAAATATTCCTTGACATAATATGTTCTAATGTACAAGCATTTTATGAAATGTTCAAAATAATACATATTCATATAAAGAGCCATATTTTATTTTATTAGCCAGGACTCTTGCGCGGTTAAACTTTATATTAATCTCGCTAATGATTGCTGCCGAATTTTACGAGTTGTTCAAAAATTTGGGAACTTTCCGTTATAGAGAATTTCATTTGATGAGCATTTAATTTTCCCTTCTATTGTATCTGACTGTTAGTTACTGATTAAAATTAAATTCCATTGAGTATAAAAATTACAAAAAAAAATACAGCAAAACAATAATAACTATTTAAAAATTATCGCTAGTTTAAAAATAAATCAGTAGTTTCAGACTGCTGCATTCTTTTTGATTTACAAATGAAAATAAATGAAACATTGTTAATACCATTTCTTATTTATGAATACAGTTCCCAGATATCATTTTGAAAATAATATTTTTATAATTAAATCAAAATGTTACTTTTGTAATATCATAATTCGGAATTTGAAATTAATTTGAATTTCGTTATAATTTCCGATTTTATATGAAATTTGCTAAATTCAATTTAAATTGGCATAACTTCGTAAAGAATTACTGAAATTAATTTTTGTACGGAATACTTAATAGAAAATATTCCTGAATTATTTTTATACGAAACACGCAAAATTTATATTTTAGTAAAATTTTGCATTTAGTACAGGGCAGTTAACTAGTATTAGTTCCGTACCTTTAGTTCCATACAATTTGCATTAAACGTTTTTTGCTAATGCAAAGAACCGTCTAAAGGAATCTCAACCAAGCGGAATTCACACTTGAGGGGAAATTCATAATTTCATCTGGGAGGAATTTCGATCAGCCATTTATTTATTTACTAAAACTTTTGTTTTAGTTTATGAATATTAAAAACTTCTTTTATTCAAGTTTTGGTGTTTCAATATTTAACAATATTTTTTGTACTTTTTGCAGTTTAATTCATCTATAAAATATATTAAAAGTCATCTAAATTAATGTATTTACTAGTCACTGAATTTTGAAAAGGAAGGGGGATGATATTGTAACAATGGTGAAAGGGTGCAAGAAGTGAAAAGATTTGAGAACCACTGGTTTGATGACTAGTGGTTCAAAGCTTGCAAAATTTCACTGATGTTAAAGAATGCAATTCGCATGAGGCACTTGGAACAGACCCTCGAGAATTTTTCTCCAACAAGCCGATTGAAAGGAGCTGTTACTGTGTTGGGAGAATGTTATTGTTTCAGATAGGGAGCACATAATTGATTAAATTAGTTAAATATTTATTTTTTCAAACCTTATTTCAATAAACGTGATTACTTTTGAGATGATCTTATATTTCATAAAATATTACACGTTTTTGTTGCAAGAATTCTAAACCCTAAACATCCAAGTTTTTTTTAATATTAACATATTTTTTATGGTAAATTTTTCTTGCACTTCTGTTATTATTTCTCCCTTCCCCAGAAAATATAAATGAAGTATGTTTAAATATTGAATGAGAATCACGTTCCAGAGAGAGATTTGGTAACCTCAGCCTGCCGTGTTAAAACTCTTTTGTTGTTTCTTGCTTTTGGCGCAGTACTACGGTTCTGGCCTAGTGAGTTTTATCTTTGTTAAAAAATTATGTTAGATTTCAAGAGATTGCGGAGCTGATGTATAGACACGCTTAAAATAGAAGATCGTAAGTAATTTTATTGATTGTTTGTCTAGTTTATCATGAGATAAAAGGTCATTTTATTAACTCTTTAATTTTCCTGTAATTTCAAGAAGAAGTGGAGAATATTGACTTTTAATGTGTTTCTGTTGCTTCAGCAGTTTAGGCTTGAAGTTTTATAAGTTATTGTAACTTAGTGCCAAACACAAAGCCTGGCATGAAACCTAACTAGATGGCGACAAACCTAACGGTACGTAAGCTTTCATGAAAAGGATAAGTATTTTATTAAATCAATGACAAATACAGAGTTAAAGACAGACATAAAAATACAAAATACATTTTACAAGATTTATTTCAGCACATGAGACAAAACATTGTCGATTTCATTTAACTCTATAGAAAATATCTGCGTCTTTTCTTGCCAGGCGCAGACCTCACCAGTGGCCGAGTGGTTAAGGCCGTTGAATACTGGTAGTCCGACCTGCCTTGGGTTGGAACCAAGGCCAACAGGCTGGTTGCATGACTGGTTTTGTTGTTTTCTCCATGTGCAACGTGAATTGGAGCTAATTTCACTCAGAAAATTCTCTACAAAGGTATTCCTGTTCTTAGGTAGATAGCCGTCGCGGCTTTGTCTCACTCATATAACCTACCTAACCTAACATAACCACAGGAATTCTATGACAAAAGAATCTAGGTAGTAGCAACCAGTGCTGCGCTGCTGTTTATTTTACCATTTTGCACACATCATTCCGTATCAGGATCAGTTACATTTTATTTGTGGTTAACTTACTGTTATTTATATCCAGTAGCTGCCAATTCATCTCCTAAACAACTTAGGACAGAAAATGTCTGGATTTATTTTCATTCTTCCCGCCTTTTTCACAACGACGTTGGACAGCTGTTCATGATACGTATTTCGCTACTACGAAGACCCGAAGCGGTGGTAATTTTATTACTGAAGCATCTAAAAGGCTGCCACCGTTACCTTTTATGAAGGGATCGCAGTAGGCTTCCTTAACCACTATAGCGTCTGGGCGGCTCATGCGTAACAGGTTACTGCATTTGCCGTTTTGGCGCCCATTTGGTTACTCTTGCACTGTTAAAAAAGTTTCCTGGTGTTTTTAAAATTTACAATGGAAAGTTTTAATCAAGTAAACGACAAAATGGAATCTTTTCCGTTATAGGACAAAAAAAAAATTTTTTTTTCTGCAGGGGTGTATGCACCAGCATGACTCTTCAAACCAGAAAATATGCTTTCATCATTTCATCGTTAGTATCATCTGTGATGGAAATTTCATCTGTGGCGAAAGTTTTCTAAGCATGAGAACTATATTTCTTAGATTAGTCATTTCAATAGACATGCCAATGTTCAGGTATCTCTCCACTTAGGCAAATAGCTCAGATGTGCTTTGTCATAATCTAATAAATCCAAGCCTTCAAATATATTCCTATATTCTTTTAAAATTACTTTTGATTATTTTTATGTTGGGATGAAGATATTTTTTAATTACTAAATTATATATGCATATAATTAAAATGTAGTATAAAATACGCTAATTAAATATATTGGGTTATTAAACTATTCTTGCTTTACCGTTACCAAAATCCAGTGATGGAACTTAAAAACGTATAACTAAAATAGAATAATAGTGTATTACGTTGACAAAGCAATTCTAAAGAGAATTTAAACTATCAATAAACTATGAAGCTATAACACATTTTTTATTTCGAGAAAATATGGCATATAAAGGCAACGAAAGAATTACTTAAATTCTTCAGTATTTTATAATGTCTAAAAACATTGTATAATCTTTTACATAACTTTTCCTCTTTGTACATAAAGCAATAAATCACTTTAAACATCTATGATGTGTAAAAATTCTTCCTCAGGAAGAAAAATATCCGGGACCAATAAAAATATAGAGAATATTTTAACGCAAATGAACGCCTTGCAGAAAGGGTAATATCTAATGATTTATATCACGGCTGACTTCAAAAACTTATGGGAGAATAACTACTACAAAAAAATCGAAATAAGATATCGATTATGAACAACTTAAGGAACAGTTGCTTTTTATCCCATTGGCGAAGTATGCATTGACCTACCGCCCAAGGTAATCGAGTACGAAAATCAAAAAGTATCATAATTGCTTTAGTTCATTTTCTTTTCTGAACAAGAAGTAATTACTAATGATTTCCGTTAGGCACAGTGTAGTACCTTTTTACTTACCTTCTGGAAATGATAGTTGACGACAGATAAGTAATGACTAGCTGCTTAAAATTAAGAATACCCAACTTGAGAGGGATAATAAAAGGTAACTCCTTTTCTCTGAGATAAACCTGCTTTAGAACCAACCTACTGTTCTCAATGAATTTTTTGGGAGCATGGAATGTTTTACATAAAATACTTGTAAGAAAATGAAAGTGAAATGCTTAGTGTGAAATAGAAATGGTAACAGTTTTCAAACATATTTATTTTTGAAATTGCAGTTTAGCGTTAATTACGAAACGAAGCCTAGAAATTATAGAAGAGGGTCACCAGAATTTTGCCGTATATTCCGCTTTAAGTATGAGGGAGAACAGCTCTGGGGATAAATACGGGGGTCTTCCATCTTTCTTTCCACGCTCTCTACAGCCTTCTAGAGAACTTTGGGCTCAACAGTATTTTAAGTGTTCCCATGCAACAAAGACGATGTACACTTAACAAATCCATGTCTTTTTCGGAATTCGAAACCGGACCCAACGTTATGGCAATCGACTTCCTTACTACAGCGTCGACCAAGGATATAGACTTAAAAATAGAGGGAAAATACATTACCAAGATGACCACCAATCCTATGACTTAGCAAGTCTTTTGATATATTTATCATTCTGGCAGATGTTATCTATTACTGGACCGAGGATTTTCCATCCCTCTCAATTCACGTAAGAAAAATTTCGGCTCATTAGTATTTTAAGTATCCTCATGGGGCGCAAACACTCTGCATTTGCAGACAACTGTGTCTTCTGAGGGATTCTAACTCAGACTAAATGATTACAGCAGCCATCATCGCTAACCACTACGTCGATCAGGACGGACAAGGGGTATATAGTAAATAAATTATTTTTCTCACTTAAAGGAAATAAAAATATTATACTTTTTATTACATTTTAATAATTTTCCTAATTTTCAGCAATTAAAATTTAGAAATTTTATTTTAAATTGCACTTAACTTTAGCCTTGTTGTATTCAAAATAAAAACAAACAGATTTAGTAATATCTGATCGCTGGAAATGCATATTCCATTTAAAATTTTTTGATTTTAAACTTTGAAGATTTACAAGAGTATATTTTGTGCAAGGTTAATGCTTCAATCATAGATTATGAATTGTCAAATATTAGTTTACTTGAATGGTTCGCATTTACATAACAGTTGTGGAAAACGATGAAACAACTAATCTTGTTTTGCGGAGATTTGGATTCTGCTCGCATTACACCAGTATTCAGCGATCTTATTCGCTCGCTCACTGGTGGACATTTATTTCAAACTTTAATTGATAATAAATTCATCTATGTTCTTATAATTTCGTTAAACATTTCTTTTGCAGTAAAATGTTAATTAGATATAAAGGTACTCTCTGAACCAATCTAGTGCCCTCTTTCCGATATCTGGAGACTTGAGGATAAAATTTGGCCTTAAAAGTAAACATCATAAAATAAATTTAATTTAAGGGAACTAGCTATTATTTGCTTAGGAATTTTAATTAATCTTTCAATTAATTTGTCGCGTTTATCTTAAACCAAAAGCTGCATAAAACAATTTGAGAGACACATTCAAAAACAATTCACAGAGTAAAGGCAATGGTATACAGGATAAAAATATTTAAACTTGGCATATATGCAAAACATTATGATTTTTTCTTTAATTTTTTTTAAGTAACAACGTCATGCTTAATGTCTGAATGAACAATTAGCATACGGTCACCATTTTGAGTGATATATTCGTAATGCAAGTATAACATTCATTCAATCAGTGCTCGGATTCTGTTGTGAAGAGGTCCTGCAGATCCCAAAATTTTGCACAGGATGCCTGTTGATTTTGTCTACGTGCTGCTGTGCATTACTATGTTGGGAAATATCTTTAGGTATTCATGGAATATACAGTAATGAAAAGAAATGCATCCTTCATAAACACATTGAAGTACTGTCATTGCTTCTAGGGGGCAGCCGCTTCAGATGGTGATGGCTTAAAAACAACGCTTCCACGCTCTCAAGCTGCATGATACTAAATAATGACAGGAAAGATAGTCCGGTTGTCATTTTTACATACACTTCTCATCGTTATTGAGAAAAATTCAAAATGAACGCTGAACGTCATATTGCTCAATTTAACACCTCAGATAACCTTGATGCGGCCCAATTCCAAGCGTTCGTTGCGATGTTTAATGTTAATAGGTCAAAGCTTGATCAAAACCCTTACTTAGCTTGACGAACAATTTAATAGCTTGACCAAAATCCTATCTTAGTCAATCAATTAGAAATTTTTTGCATTCAATTTTATCAGCAGAAAGTGTCGGTTATGGATTATAAGGCGATTATTGCATGACATCGACCTCGTCTGTATCTGCGTTGTGCATTTGTGTTCCAGTTCTTAGCTGACGAATCACATTGCCATCTTCTAATCACTATCTCCAAATTGTTAACAGTAGCTGTTACATCACATTGCGTACGTTTCTTCCGCAATATGATGAAAAACAGCTGGTTGTTGGTTAAATTTGCAAGAAACGCACCAGTTAGGGAAAGTTTCATGGTCGGTGTCTTAAAGATATAATCACTTCATTTTAACACGATAAACAAGCGAGATAGAGATTGATATATAGCTGAGTTTTTTTTCCTGCAAATTTAAGATTAACGTCTGCGTAACATTTTTTAATCTGTGTTTTATTTGAACCCTCTTGATATAATTTATTGATTTTATAAGTATCATTACTGTTTATTGATTTTATAATTATCATGGTTGTTTTCCGCTCAATACTATTTTTTTTAATTATGCCCAAAATGCATTGGACAAAAAAACAGAAAATTTTGGCTTACTGAAAGTACAAAATTTCATTCATTACTAATATTTTATCTTCTTTATCAATATTCACTAGCAAAGTCTTTCATTTTTAAAGACTGCACTAATTCCTCTTGGCATTGAATCGACACAGATTTTTGACATTTTTCAATAGGAATAGAATACCATCTATTTTACATTTCTTTCTAGTTTCCTCAAATTTAATGAATGATGCACTTTCGTTTTATCTTTTAGTTCACGCCCAAAAATTCCCAATTGAATTTACGTAAGGTGACTGAAAAGTCATGGGAGAATATTAATCCTCTTTATTCGAACCAGCTTTTTGTCATTCTTGCTAAATTCTTCGTATAGTGATCTCGTTGTCTTGATCTTATGCATTTCTGTTCATTTGGAAATGGTTTATTTTTAATAGAGGAATCTTCATTATTTGTTTTATTTTGCATTTTTGCCATTTTTCCTTGCTTCAGGGAAGACCAGAGTTTTCGGGTGAACTGCTAAGATTAAGAAGTAAATTAAAATGGTTGATCAGGTAATTCTAGATATAGAAAAGCAAGGATTTTCTTATGGAAGAGGAATAGTAATTAGTTCCGACGTTTCCTCCTTCTGAAGACGTTATATAAGAGTTGATTGGATTCCTTAGAAAGGAGATTAATAACGTTTCTTCTGTTAATCATTTCAAAAAACTGTTCGCAAGGTTTCTGAGTGCTTTCAATTTTGCTTTAATGTTTTTACCTCATTTTGGATATATCTTTATATTGTTTTATTCATGTTTTCTCGTGCAGAATGTTTTATACTATGACTTTACCACTTTTTCTTTAGACAGAATAATTATGATTCCTTTTCATACTTAACCTTGAATTTATGTTTATTCGCTTTTTTCCTTGTCGTATGTATATATACTGAATATACTTTGATAACACTTTGTTTAAACGGTGACATATATGTTACCCGATAAAACGAATCATGATGGTTTTTCTTGAATATCAAGTAGCTCTTGGATTTGTAGAGATCTTTTTTTTATTTAAATGTATTTCGTTAAATAATAATAATTCAGTACACATGCACATATTTAAATATTCATTGAAATCTAATTGGTAACAGAAGAAGCTATGGTCATAAATAAGCAGCAGCGCAGTGGCATACGAAGGAAAAGGCATAAATTATGATACAAATGTCAGAAAACAGAACAGAGAAATAACAGTTCTGCTCTATTTCTGTGGTTTAATTAATATTTTGGCTTGTAGAAATTTAACACTATTATTGGCTAAAATAATTTTTGCATTATGTTCGTGCATGCGTCACGAGCGTTGTATAAGATTATTATGACTTTGATTAGTTTTAAAATCACACATTTGAGAAAGATTTATCATAAGCCTATTACTATTTTTAGGATAGAAAAGGGAATAAACGAATTAAAAATAAGATTTAAGGGTCCATTGCAGATGAAAGTTAAAATTTCATCTTGCATATGTATGTGTAATAAATTTTGTAAATATCTTGATGATTAGAATATAGCTGCTTTGATATGTAAGATGGCATTCACAGACAAACATGGCTGAAGACAACAAAATATAAGTTATTTCTGGACAGTTATATCTCGACACATATTCTCAATCACACATCATTATTGGTGCCCTATGCACCCCATAATTTTATATACTTTATCTCATCTTTAGAGGGTGAGCCACAGCAACGAAATGCCACGTGCTAGCAGAGCAAGAGGAAAGTGGAAAGTAAGTTCACGTTCAAGCAGACGTGAGATATATAGCTAAAAAGGTTTCTTTAATCTGAATTGGAGATAAAAATGTCCGCATTGCTACGCTTATATAAGATGGTATGATCTAGATTAATTTTGATATGACGCACTTTAGTTTTATTAGGACGAGATGAGGAAGTAACCAAATTAAAATGGGACATTAAAAGGACTATTATCAAATTAAAGTTGGAAGTTTATTTTAATATTTTGTACCTTACATATATATAAGATATAAAGTATGATGGAAATTTATTAGCAAATTAAACGCAGTTGTAACAAATTAGCAATAGACATTTAAATATAATACAACTCCCTTTCATTTCCGCAATCTTTCCTTTCAGTGTTCACACTGCTGTTAAATTTTGCCCAATCACTATTCAGAGCTAAAACAAAGAATTTCAAGCTTATAAATAGTACTGCAACTAACTACGTCTCCTCTTTTGCTAACTAATGTCTATCTCTTGTTTCGTTGCTTCTATTTATTGTTAAAAATACAATGCCTTATAATCCAAATTGTGTGTGGGGGGGGGGAGAACCAATCAAAATTTCTTTTGTGTGCTGTTCCATGGCATAGAGTAATCAAGAAGTAATAAAGATAAGATATATTTTATTAGTCGTCAAATGTTCCCGGCATCTTCTACTATGTAATGGATATTTCAGTGATCTTCTGACTTCAGTCCACTCGTAAATGCAAAATAATTGGTGTCCCTAGTCAAGCACTCATCTAAAACAAAGTAATAAACTTTGTGTAATAAACTTTGATTTCCACGGCCTTTCTTTTATATGATAAATATGACTGAACAAATAACATAATTATGATAGAATTATGACATTATATGCTGCTATATGACTTAAATAATGATATAATTTTATGACGGAACTAATGACATGATTATGACTGAACTACGATATAATATACTATACGACTGGTTTAATGATACAATTATATGACTAGGATTTTTCGTCTTATTTTTCTGATTTATAAACATATATACAGTTGCTAAAGTGTACATTAAGAAAGCCTGAGGTTTTGTTAATTGATTATGTGTTCAAATGTTCAGTTTAATGTGCTTTTAATTCGAGATTAATGATGGCTTAGATTGCCCAAGTTTCAAATGATCATTAATCTTCAATTCAGAGCTGGAGCATGTCAGTTTTTGTGTAACAACTAGTCATTAGTTATTCAACCTACATCAGAAGAGAATAGGAAATAGAAAAACTATAATGTAATGAGTTTTCTTGGTTTTCAATATAAGATAGCAATATAAACACGAAACAAAGACCAGCATGATCATCAACATTCCGTTTATAAAACTGAAAAAAAGGAATGATTGTCTTTCATGTATAGCGGTTAAAACGGGATATTAAAGAACATTTCGTGTACCTTATTTCTTTCTAACCGCCATAAAAATCTCAAATTTTCGATCGAAAACATTTTAATTAAATGAAGTCTTTTAACATTAAAGCTCACGAATGCAGAAAAAGGAAGAATTCCGCTTAGGAAGGTTTTTTTTAAGTTTCTTTTTACTTTCAAATAAGTGGTGACCACTGATCGGTAAGAAGACAGTTCACTTCACATACAAAATTAAATGTAGTAACGAGGTTTTGATTAACTAGAAAGGTATTTTAGCAATAAATGTAAATATCTCTTTAAATAACGTTTTTGTATTCTCATAATGCTTTTAACGCCTGATGGAAAATGTTATTTTTTTTTCTTTTGATAGATTCTCATTGCTACATTTAGCTCTGACTCATTATGAGATATAGTGATCATGTAAAACAATCTGATATTACTGAGAGATAATGAGATTCGAAAATGGGAAAATGAGGAAGTGACGATTCGAAAAATAGTGATAGGTTAATTTTATTGCAATTTCAAAGGAAGGATACAGATTGGGATTTAATTCAGATTGTAAGGACAACATAACAGAACAAAGCACGTGAAATATAGATTGAAGCGAAACAATTAGGTAATAATGGTTCAAGGAGATGATGAAGTTCAACATAATATATAGTTCTGCTTCAAATTCGATGCAATGTATTTTGGTATGCAAATAAATTCATTGGAGTTTGAATGAAAAGTAAACACTCTGATGCAAAGTTCAAAATTAGTCAAAAAAAAGCAACCAAAATTGACGTTTTTCAATATTAAATCATTCGAAGTTTTACGTAAATAAATTCAGTTAAGTAATTACATCCCGATACGATATCAAGAGATCTTGCTCTTAAATTATGCATTTTATTTATATAATTAATATACATCATTTAAAAATAAAAATTATTATTCATACACGTTCAGAATTACCGGTGTTAACTCTTTCAGGTTCTCCTTCTGTTTCAAATCAAAATATATTGAGAAAGTCAGGATGTCAGAAACGCCATCTAACTAATTAATGGTGACATTAATTCAAAAACCCACAAGAAACCTCAAGCAAGTTATTAGTATGCTTATGAATTTTAAATAAATAAATGACTAGTTTATTCACGTACGGTAAGCAATAAGCGACGGAGAACGTGGGCCTTGTCCCTTTACCATTTGGGTTAATTAGTACAGCACCACGTCCAACTTTATCTAGAGTTGCCTATACATTGGCAATTACATTATACAATGTAGAGTTACAATTGCTTTAGCAAAGACCGTTTACATTATATATCTGGTTACACTTAAACACTTGCATTTGATTATACAAGTCCTGGTTATACATTATAGATTATGGATTATATTCATTTCTATCCTACATTTGTGCCTTAGTCCGGTTGAACATATGACGCATTACATTACCATTCACTTATGGTAACGCACTCAAGAAATATTTGCATAAGGAGAGGTTTGCATTTGGAAAAGATTTTCTAATGAACACTGCTTCTTATTAACGTTACGGCCCAGCAGCGGCAGAGCGGCAAGGCCGCTGAACACTGGTAGTTCAACTTAGGCTTGACTCTAGGTGAACGAGCTGACTGCATGGGCGTTTTCTAGGTTTTACCCATGTGTAGCATGGATATGAGCTAGTTCTTTTACAAAGTTCTCCACAATGGCGTCTCTTCCCTTAGGCAGTGAAACCTCGAGTGATTTGCCTTATTCCAATAAACAACACCTTATTCACGTTACACATGGGGGAAAAACACGAAAATGCCCAAACAACGGAAACATTTTTCAGGTTTGAAATTCTTTCGAATTACCAGTATTTAACAGTCCTACCCAAGTTTAAGCGAGTGAATTTCCAGTTAGGTTTATAATTCTGTGGATAAAGTAAGCCATCAGCCTAACAGTTAACGCATATATTTGAACTAACCTGTTGGATAGTTATCGCCTTTAATAATTATTTAACTATAAGCACAAAAGCAAATCAAAATTAAAACAAAAATTTATTCAAATTTTCTTGCCACTTACAACCGAGATTTCAGCACAAGCTAAAACGATGAGGTGGTACTAAATGCATTAGAAAGATGAGGCTATTTTACCTTGCAACTAAATTTCAGATATTTATAAAACTGATTCAAAGTTAAATATCTGGTCACTCTGCACTATCTTTAAGGTCGTAAATCTCTTACCAGCAGCCACAATTACTATTTTTTAACCTACCATAGATGCAGCAGGCGTTAGTTATCAGCGGAATAGTGGAGATGTCTTGAATATGCTAGTTACGTTTAAACGTTTAACTGGGCCGCATGTCTGTAAATGTATGTAGCATTATGGCTTGAACAAATCCTGTGGTATGAGGTGAGAAAGAACAGAGTTAATTCAAAAATCTAACTGTTAGCAAAATTTAAGAATAATTGTTGCAAGTTTATAATGAGACTAATATAACATATTGTAAATTGTTACATATTGTTACAAACATAATTAATATTAATTACATATTGTTATAAACTGTTGTATGATTATTATTTGGAAGAAACTCTGATACTACAGCGTACAAAAGTGTAGCTTCATACTGGAGGCATCAGTGAAATAAATGCACAGCTCTGTGTTGAATGATTAAGTGATTTCTTCATTAAATAAGTGCTCATATCTCTATATAATGCCGATTTACGAAGAAATTATATCAAAGCAAACGTTTTGCTACCATGTAAGTTTGCATTTTGAATAGCTATTTCAAATGTAAGACTTTATGTTTTGTATCTTTAATTTGTGTGAGACTAATTATTAAATTATATGACTCTCGTCATTGTTTATCTTAAAATCCTTTCATATATGAGAATGAAATACACATACCAAGATCAGATTGCAGTTTATTTTTTATTTTATAAATTTACACTCACGTTTGTGAAAATTGCAACACCATGAAGGACTTACGCGAGTAAGCTGAAATTTTCAGGAAATGCAAAGTAGCGCATGATATGCAAATGATTAGAATTGCAAATTCGTAGCGCATGCGTATGCTGAGCAGCGCCCTCTGAACAGCTGATGGATCCGAATAAATAGACGGCTGTAGCGAGGCGTGTATGGTTATCGGTGGTTATCTGCTAGTGGTAAACGTTAACTCAATCTGTACTTATGCCTCGTCGACGAAAGAGAGCGAGATTTGAACAACTTACAGAGTTTGAACGAGGGAGAATCATCGGCCTTCGTGAAGCTGGATTGTCGTATCGTGCAGTAGCCTCTCGTGTGCAGCGTAACAGCAGCACAGTGATGCGCGTTTGGAAGCAGTGGACGGACGAGTGTCGGACAACTCGGAAATCCGGGAGTGAACCCCGAAATGTGACGTCAGCTCGCGATGATAGACACCTGGTCCGCATGGCGCGGACGGACCGTACAGCTTCCTCTAGACAATTGGCAGCACTGTGGTCAATAGCTACAGGTGTTTCATTGTGTGCTTCATCAATTCGTAGACGTCTGCTGCAGTGTGGACTGCGCGCACGGACTCCTTTATACAGGATCCCCCTAACGCACGACCATCGCCGCCTGCGGCTACAATGGGCCAATCAGCATAGAGACTGGCGTGCTGATTGGCAGCATGTCGTGTTTTCTGACGAATCCCGCTTTAATTTGTGGTACCATGATGGCCGCATTCGTGTCAGACGCTATGCCGGTGAACGCCACCTTCCGGAGTGCATTATCGAACGCCACAGTGGACGAACACCCGGAGTTATGGTCTGGGGCGCCATAGCATATCATAGACGATCTCAATTGCTACGAATTGTGGGCAATCTGAACAGCAACCGGTATATCCGTGAAGTTCTACAGCCCGAAGCTGTTCCCTTCCTTCAAAGCTTGCCAGGCGCTGTATTTCAACAGGACAATGCCCGCCCTCATACTGCTCGGATTGTTAAATCCTTCTTTGCAGCGCAGCAGGTACAGCTTCTTCCTTGGCCTGCGTGTTCCCCGGATATGTCGCCAATTGAACATGTGTGGGATGTCATTGGTCGGCGTCTTGCTCGTGATCCTCGTCCTGTTGCGTCTGCAGACGAACTTTGGGTACGCGTACAAACGATATGGAATGCTCTTCCTCAGTCAGACATTCAAACTTTGTTTGACTCCATGCCACGTCGTGTAGCAGCACTTATTGCGGCGCGTGGTGGCCACACAAATACTGATTCTGATCTCTTGTTCTTGTTTGTTTGCTTTGAACATTTAATCATTTATTTGTACCACTACCACTCAACTGTGTATTAAATTGCATTCAATTATGACGATTCCTTCTTGGTGTTGCAATTTTCACAAATGTGAGTGTATATTTTAAAAATATTTCTAACCATTTAAATCCTTAACAGTAACATGTTCGAAATGCTAACTATAGTTTGAAGCTTTCAGATTTCACTTTTTAAATTTTATCTCGAATAATATTACATTTTATGCAAGAAAAGGGAATTTTTTTACAGGAAGGATAATCTTTTTCATAATTGTTTTAGGTCGTTTGTATAAAACTGTTCGGGAATATTTTAGAAGGTACAATTTCTTAAATACCTATCACATTAAATTTACACCTATATTTATTAATGTAATTTTTAAAATAAAAATCATATTAAAATATGTTATAAATTATGCAAAAGTGGGAACTTGGATGTAAAAATTAAATCTCTTATGTCTTATCCTATTTTATTTAAATCTTTTAATATACTAGAAAATACACGTTTTGTTCAACTAAACAGTTAGGTGAAATAGGTCATTCAACGGAATAAAAGTGAATATTGCCCATCAAAAAAAGTTTAAATATTGACCTTTATTTTTTTAAATAAACGTTTTTATCCTGACTTTTAAAGTCTTTGATATAATTTTTATTCAAGGTGTTAAGTTATTACTTCTCGTAAAAATGTATTGAAGAAGTTTAGAAGTTTATTCAGAGCCTCCAGTGATATTAGGTGTATAATGCCAGCTTTTATTCGCTGCTGAAGGATTTTTGTTGGAGTTTTCTTTACCAGCTATCCATTTTTTTATATCGGTAAGAATAATATTCTTCTGTAACTAAAAAAGAAAAACAACTTTGTGAAGGATTTTTTTAAACTCAGTTTCTCTTACGGATAATGCTAAAGATATAAGCCTGGTCGGAAATTTTCCTCCCTTCGGCTTATATGAAGCGAGTTTAAAGTTACTAGGATTGTCTTACTAAAAGTAATCTCTTATTTCCCATTTAGAAGTATTATATGGAACTGTATTGTACTAAGTACTATACTTTCGAAAAGGAACATTACTGTAATTCTTTTACAATTTTGAATAGTTATAGAAAATAATAATATTCGCTTTTATGTTGTAAATATTTATACCGCTGATAGCTATTTAACAAATTTGTCGATAATGTACGCAGACATAGTGACATAATAACAGCATAAAATCTTTCGTATGTCAAAGTAGTCATATGTAAAATAAATTTTAAAAAATATGCGCGTAAAAATAGAATATAGGCATAGAATTTTCAAATACGACCAACTAATCTTTAATTAATTTAAAGTAATAAATTAACACACCATTATTCCAATGTGTACATTTGTTTTTGTCAAAATTGTTTTAGGGTATGCTTTATTACACACTGAGAACTAACGAAATTAGCTAGGAATGCGTAATCGCGTACTCTTAGCTAATTTCGTTAGTCCATAGATTTTGCAAATATAGTATCACCGCACTAACTAAGCAGTTCCGTGCCAATTTTGTTAAAGAAAGCCACGAAACGTTATCAGGGCTCATATTTCTTTTTATCTGTTTAGCGAACATGGCGTGTCCTGACTGGACAGTGAGTTGATTGCAAACTATGTCCCATGGAGTGTAGCAAAGACGACAAGATGAGAAGGGTTAAAATTCCCCTTTATTTTTTTCGCCTTTTCACAGTCGCTCTCGCACTTCGGGATACAAAGACCAACTACTTGTGGTCTGAACGTAAAAATATAAGACTGCTAACTAACTAAAATTTAAATAAAAGCTAACTTTTAAGATTTTACGCAGATGACTAGCACTAAGACTGGCCTTTTGAATTACTACGCTTGTAGTACGCAAACTGCGGAAAACTACAATACGTCTTTAGCTTTCAAGAGGACTAAAACCTTTGGCCTTAAAGGCGGACAGTAACTGATGGCAAGCTCGCGTGAAGACTTGTGGCAAGATGGCTGACTCTTTCTCCTTCTACTACGCTCTTGGCAAAAAGTCACAACTTAAATAGTTAAGCTTTAGCAAGTACAGTTTGCATAAACATATTCACGCGTTAATTCTAGCCGGAAGTAGCAAATGTGAGATGATAGTAAATAATAGTTTTAAAATCAAATAAACGTTAGTCAAACTTAAGATCCTTACAACATTATCAAGATTCTCACCAACCCTAAAACGTGATGACTATTTTGATATATTTATCATCCTGGCAGATGCCATATGCTGCCGGATCTAAAAATCTGCTACCCCTCTTTTTCCACCACCAAACAACTCCTCTAGGTAGTATTTAATTGCCGTTATGCCTCAAATATTATACTCTTACAAACATTCATGCTTTTTCCAGAATTCGAAACTTGGCCCAACATCGGCGGCCAGCATCGCTAATCATTGCACCGATCAGGGCGGCAAGTTTTACAAATAGTTAGATTTGAGTTAAATTCCATTCTATATCTACATCCTGACTGGATCTTGTCACAAAATTTGCTTAGACCAGGGAGTGATGCAAACTTAATGGCATGTGGCATAGTTTAAAAAGAAGGTTAATCTTAATCCTACAATATGTTGGAGTTTTCGCTACGTCTTTTCTATGTCTGGTTAAATACTGTTTTCTGCTGTGTTTATGAACGTGCTGTGTGTGGCTAAAGTTAGTTAATCGCTGAGCGGTAGTAAAAGTTTTACGAAATTTTACGTTAGCAATAGCCGACTGACAATTTAGTTATGGATTTACAACCTTGCTTGTAAGTAATTGAACCTTACTGGCGGGGCGAGTACACTGATCTTGTAGTATTGTGTTACGATACGTTTATCTTCGTGTTATCATTTTTATTGTAATTTACGAGGAGTGGATGAATAAATCTTTATTTGATTTCAAATGAACTTGTGTTTGTGTTGATAGTTAAATAGCTGTTAAAAGCAATAACTTGTCAGCATGTTAATGTAACTTGGTGAATATTTATTTATTTATTTATAACATGCTTTGCCAAAAGGCACTACGCCGTGGAGAATTTCTTTAGCGAAACTGGCTCGTATTCACTTTACACATTGGGAAAAGCACACAAACGCCCATGCAGCTAGCCTGTTCGCTGGTATTGAACCCGAGTCGAACTGGTTAGAAGTTATGTTAACTACTTAATTTATTTCAGTCTCACAAGTTACCGAAATTACGTCTGTATATCCAGTTACATGTTGGGGAATTATGCACTTTATTACGTGCACTTCTTATTTGAATTTGCAGTGAAAGCTTCAAAATGTTTATTAAAATATCATAAAGTGGCTGTAAATATCGTAAAAAGACTGCAATATAATTTCATTTCATAAAGTGGCTGTAGTGCTATTTAAGTTTCATAAATCAAATGGATTTTAGAATGATTAAAGAGTTGTTAGTTTTTTTCCAAAACAATATAACGGTAAACTATCATATTTTTTCCAATCCCTAATTGGCGAACTATACGCTTTAACGAACAGGCGTTCTGGTACCAAAAGGTTTGTGGTCTTTTTAATGTTGTTATCATTTATGATATTTTAATTTTACGAACATATTTTGCGATCCATAATAGCTCATGAAATGGAGACTGTGTTGCATCTTAAAATGCATAACTGAATCTTGTGCCTTTTGAAAAGTTATAAAATATCTTGATATTTGTTAAATTATAATTATATACCAATGCCATAAAGTAAATTCCTGTTGTTTCGATTTTTTCACTGTAGAAATTGACACTAGATCACGGAGCTTTCGCAAATGCAAATTTTCTCCAAATTCATGATAAAAAATTATTTTATGTATCTTCACAATATTTTATTATTTAAGATGCTTATTTATCCTATATTATTGTTACTCTTAAAAGCCCCCTCTACCGGAAGCTACTGGGAAGTCTTCATTCAAAACTTATTTCATCCCATTTTTAAAATTTTGGAATTTTGGGTTGACCTACAAGTAAACAAATGTGTAAATGACGAGAATTTTTATTTAATTTCCTATCAAATTTAAACAAAACTTTCGATTTTTGTTCAGTGTATAGAGAATTTTATGTTAATTAACCAGTTATTTATATAATTTCAACCTATACTATACAGTCTCCTTTTCATATTACTCACACAAATGCAAATAAGCAGCCAGTATTATTTTGATGTTTTTGGATTTTTAAAACATAGTATGTTTCTGGCTTTTCGTGCACAGTTTCTTGCCAGCTCTGATAGTTGCAGTTGTTCGACTTCCTTAGTGACGACGTTTTTGATTCTAACGCTCAGGTACAGTAGTAAGCAAGCTTCTAGTATAGTAATTAATTGTGTAATCTTTGACTGAAGTTTAACTTAAATTTGACTGTTCTATTTTATTTTGCATCACCGCGAGTTGTGGACATTGTAGAACAATAGCGTGTCATTGTGTTCTAATTCTGCTTAAATAAAAGGGCTATTTTTAATCTTGTCACGACTTTGTCGTTGTTCGGATTTAGCGATGATTCGATTCATATCTATTAGTATTATTGGACTAATTACCATTACCAGATCAAGTGAAACCCTACAACTGAATTTTTAAGTTTCACATTAAATCACAGACGACTTCACATTAAAGACACGACTTCTGCAATGCTTGAAGCCAAATTGGTCTTTTATTTAAATCATTATTATAAAGCCAAAACTGTCCGGGAGCCTGGGCCTCTAGCAAAGCAGTAATAGACATAGACTTTCATTGGTGCATTCTGTCATCACACATCGCCATTAACAAATCGAATAACAAATCGTTTTAGTTACCAAATAAAGATGGCGTTAAGAAACCAAATCAGGTCGCACGACACGATATAATCTATTTAATATGTGAATAGTATTTATTTTTTTTGTAAGATGTAGAGGTTATTTCATTCTTAACTGCAGTATCGTATCTGGTAGAAATTCCACAGTACAACCGACGAATGAATGACCGTCACTTTTTCATTTATTACTCATTTATTTATCTATTTTATTTATTTATTTATTGTTCTTATTATTATTATTTATCCTAAAATATTTTGAAACATGTGCAAGTAGAAAATAAATTACTTCTGAGACAATTGTATGGTGAAGGTAAAACATTATTCTGACTGATAATCAAACGGTTAAAATAAGATATTTGGTAAAAATCGTCAAGAAGCCATCAGATTATCAAGAATTTACAAGAGGTACCTGAAATGTTTTCCTCTGATAAATGCGGAAGGATACAATTGAAAACATCGCGGAGAAAGCAATGTAAGGCGAAAACATCCTCGTACAAAGCAACGTGGGAGGAGAAAATTGAGGAAAAGTTTCCAACTCTAAAACATCGTGGAATAACACATTGCCGAAAAAAACAAAGCGTTTCAGAAACATCGCAGTTTTAAAACATCGTCGTAGAAAATATCGTGCTAAAAATAGAGCATCTACAAATCATCACATGACAAGAAGATCACGGGCATGCGTTTTTCAGGCTTTGAAATTTGTAAATGTATATTCGCGTAATGATTTGTGAGCGCTAGAAGGAATGAGGAATATTTTACCTACTTATTTCATGTTTTTGAATTACCTAATAAGTTTTTGCTGAGAAAAACAAGAAGGAAACTTAGACTTTAAAAAACTGGAAATGAGTAAAACATTAATGCTACGCATAGCAGTAAATAGAAGTTTTAACTAACATAGCAAACTATTAAACTAACATAGCAAACTATTAAAAGTAATTAATAAATTGGAGTTTTTCTGGAAAATTATTGGAGTTTTTGGAGTTTTTCTTGAAAAATATAGTCTAGAAAGGAATATAAGCTGAACAAAGTGAAAGAAAATTATTTTACAGTTTGATAATTAATAAAACAACTTAATATATGTGAATTCGGGCAGTTACTCATACTCCCTTTCTAGTCATTTTTTACTATATTTTTTATAAAAACTACCAGAGCTTTACAATAAATATTAATTGAATAATGACTTTTAATAGTTAATTATATAAGTTTGAAATTCCTTTAACTCTTGTGCGTAACATTAATTTCTACCACTTTCCAGTTTTTGAATCCTTCTTGATTTCTTAGCAAAAATTTATTAATTTTTTCAAAAATATAAAATATATAAGTAAAAACATTCTTCAGTCCTTCTAGCGCTCACAAGTCATTTTATGATTGCACACCTACAACTTTTGAAGCCAGAAAACACGTCTGCGATGTTATCATTATGCAGTGGTTTGAAAGATGCTTTATTTTTTACCATGCTCTTTTCTACTACATTTTTTTAATTGTAATGTTTTTAACCGTTTTATTTTGGATGGCGATGTTTTCTCTTTGCTTTGCGATGTTTTGCGCGACGATATTTTCGCCTTGCGTTGTTTTCTCCGCGATGTTTTCGACAGACACCGCTGTGAAATGGATATCCAGGTTGAACTGATTTGAAAACTTTTGTCCAATGAAGTGCAGCGTAATCGTCAAGTTCAGAACTGTTTGAGAAGAATATTGCACAATGCGATGACGATATTGCTACTATCAAATTCTTTCAGAAAAACTCAGATGAGTCAATGATGAAGCGTTAAGGTAACAACTTATTGTGAACTTTACCATAACCAATGCTGGAACATAGCTGGAAAAGGAAAGCGTAAAATAAACACGTTGAAATGGGAGACACAAACCTTATTGATCAAAGAGACCTGTCAAGGAATCTTCATCTTCGATTCTCTGATATAGGTCCTGAAATAAATTACGTCTAGGAGAAGAATGAAAGGAAAGGTTATATATGACTTTCCTTTGCAGAAAACAATAGACCGTTAACAATAGGATATTTTTAAATTCTTTCATTAATAGCACAGCTCTCTTAACGCTGACAAAGATATATAGAAAATACTATAAACTCAACAGGCCGCAAATTCTTTGAAACACTCATGTAAACAAATACATTAAATAACATCATATAAAGCTCATTTTTAATTTTAATAAATATATTTTAAATCGAAGTACATAAT
>KK113712.1:642736-656031 GCA_000611955.2 Stegodyphus mimosarum
TATATACTAAAATTTATATTAAATCGATATCATTTTAGGCCTAGAATATTTGAAATCATTTTATCGCCTAGAATATTTGAAAAGTCGTACTTTTTATTACTTCCTTTTGTTAATTGTGAATATGTTACCCTTTTAAAAATTCCAAATACGAATTTTAAATTCTTAGATTTTAGAAAATATTTTAAGAAATGAACCTGTGTTTGACTGTTTACTAGCAAGGATTATATACAGTTGCATTTCTCTCAACAGGTGGGACTTTACATCAGCGATACGCTCACTTTGGTTCTCTCAGACAAAGACGACATCAGAGTGAGTTTCGTAAAGTCTTTGTTCGATAATCACTGGCATCAGATGGCTTTCAGCGTTCGAAGGGACACTGTGTCTTTCTACTTGAACTGTGAATTCAATGGCAAGTTACCTTTGCCTGGCAAGATAAGACCTTTCGGTGGAAAACCAGCTACTATCATTATTGGAAGCACTGGAACTGATGAAAGGGAGGCTTTTCAGGTAACTTGGGAAAACAGGCTTAAATATAATGCATATTTTAATGTCCATATATTTTACAACTCTCTTTGGCTTTTGAGACCACCTTTATATGCTTCTGAGCTTAATAATGTTTTGTGTAAGACTGCCTTCTCGAGCACATTCAAAATGCTTTTTTACCTCCGTTTACGCAGTAAAGGAAGTATACTAATCACGAAAAATTTCGGGTATCTATTTCAATGAAAACATATATTTCCACCGCTCTCGAAACTGTTTGAACGATGTTTTTGAGTGACATCTGTGTGTACGGACAGAATAAAGGACTCTTTTTTTTCCAAAACACATTGTGAAATGGAATTAAAATGAATTCATAAGGGATTTATTTTGTGACATCTGAACGTGCGTATGTACGTATGTATGTATGTACCTCGCATAACAAAAAAAAAACGATTAACCTTAGACTGTTGACATTTTGTAAATGGCACTGCTATCATATCTAGTTTTGCACTTCTCTTTTTCATTGGAATCGGCAGTACCAAACGTATATACAGGGTATTCCAGGATTATTGGGACAAAACTGGACCGAAATGATCGTAAATATGATTTAAAATGGATTCAGAAGAGAATTTTCTTGACGTCTGTAAGTACATTCGTATGTATCTATCTGGCATAACCCAAGAACGAGTAACCGTAGAACTATTTTGTACATGAGACTGCTGTAACATGCAGTTGTGTACCTCCCTTTTTCGTTGCAATCGGCTGCACCAATCATACATATATTTCCACTCTGTTACCTGGTTCGATGAGCTTAGAATTTTTATGCTTATATGTTGGTAAATTGCATTTAATGCTTTAAAAAAGATTGAAGTATGTAGTTTTTATGCTCCACTACTCAGCTCTGTGAGCTCAATTATTTTTATTCTTGTATGTTGGTAAATTGTGCATTTGCCTTTTAAAAAATTATTGAATTGTGTTGTACTTATCTTTCGGTTACTGTTTTTATGACTTTAGTTAATCTGCATGCAATAGTTGTAGAATAATCAACAATTTAAAAGTTTAAGTAGCGAGTTAAGCCTAACGAAGGGCCGTTTGTTTGCATTTGATACTCAGTAGAATAGTGAAGTAAGTCAGTTTCTGCACTTTCACACTCTCAGTGTCTTTTTGCCGACTGGGACCAAAGATAAACTTTCAGTTTTTGCACGGAAAAGTTCTCTCTTCTTGCCCGCTAGCCAAATTGCTTGTTTTGGCATTAAAACTGTAATTTAATTCTAAAAATTACTTTTTTTAAACTACATTTGGTGTTTTATGCTTTTCGGCGTTTAACAATTTTTAATGAAGATGTTTTGAGTTTTTATATTTTTGCTTTGTCGCGAAGTAAGAACTGAATTAATTGAATGAGAAATTTAAATGTAATGAAATTTGAGGAAATAAGTTTAAATAAAATAGAGCAAAAAATGTGTATAATTCAATCGGTCATACTAAGAAGGCATGTGGTATCCACATCAGATTTTTTTTATTAATTGGGGGTTCTAAAGATATCACATTGTTAGGTATTAAAAAAATGTGATGCGTACATCACATGACTTCCTTGTAAGGAATATTGAATTATACGCAATTTTTCCTGCATTTCATTTAAACTTATTTATTCTAGTTTCATTGGATATATATTTCTCGTTCAATTAATTCAGTCCTCACTTCGCGACAAAGCAAAAATGCATGAAACCTCAAAATAGCTTTATTAAAATTTAAAAAATATAGAAAAATATAAAACACTGAATACAGTTAAAACAGCTTAACAATTTTTACAATTAAAATTAGAATCTATATGCAAAAACGAGCAATTCGGGCAGCGGGCAAAAAGGTATATTTTTTGGTGCAGAAAACTGAAAATTTAATTTGATCCCACTCAGCAAAAAGACACTGAGTGTGCAAAAACTGACTTAATTCACTATTCTACTAAGTTCCAAATGTTAACAAATATGACAGCTATGGTAAAAAATTAGGTTTAACCGCACTTAAACAACTTTTAAATTGCTGATAATTCTACAACTATTGTATGCACATTAACTAAAGGCATAAAAACCGCAACCGAAAGATAAGAACAACACAGTTCAATAGTTTTTAAGCGACAAATGCACAATTTACCAACATACAAAAATAAAAATAATTGAACTCACGGAGCCGAGTAACAGAGTAGGTTTGGTTCGGTCGATTGCAAGAAAAAAGGGAGGTGCACAACTACATGTTATAGCACAGTCCTATATACAAAATTTCAACGTTCTGAGGTTATTCGTTTATGATTTATGCGAGTTACATACATACGTACGTACGTACAAACGTCATGAAAAAAAAAAAACTCTTCTGAATCCATTTGAAAACCTTTTTGCAACTCGTTTTGGGAAAAAGTGTACATTTACTTGAGATGTCATGCAAAAGCATCGTTAAATTGCATTCAATAGGGTTCAAAGGGGATAATTTCACTGAAATATGAAACCCGAAAATTTTCGCGATTACAGTACTTCCTTTACTTCGCACAAGGATGTAAAAAGGATATCGTTTTATTTATCTAATCAAATATTCCCTTTCACTGGAAAATATTCTGATGTATAAAATGGTAAAAATTAGACTAAAGGAATCAAGTACATTATTTATTTCATATTTTAAGCAGTGTACTTAATAGCTTTGTATTAACTTTGCACATTTTATTTTCTTCAATAATTGTTCTTAACTGCAATACGACAGCAAAAGAAACATATGTGATAAAATTTTGTAATAAAAAATCTTTGATATAAAATGTATCATGTATAAATTCAGAATTCTTCTTCGCGAATTAAACAGGGTAAATTAAATAATAACAAAATAACTGAGTACGAGGAATGTTATGAATAATAAATTAATTTTTATTTTAGCTAATATATCATGATTGGTAGAGAAAACATTAAACTTCGCTATTGCGGAGAGTAGAAAGGTTTAAAATTCTTCATCATTATTCATAGACTGGCGAAATTATAAAAACTGTATGGTAACGGTAATTTATTTATGGTTCCTGCTTCATTCTGCTAAGCAAAGTTATGACTTTATAATAATTAATATAATTTCTGAACCTGGAAGGAAGAGTAAGTTCAGGAAAAGAGTAAAATCACCATTCAGGAACTAAAATAGGTTAAACATTACAAGATTTTTTATAAAAAGAAAGAATAATGTAATATTTAAATTTTATCTTTAAAGAACTATTGTAACGAACGATACGTGTTAGCCATTTTAGCGCTACAACTTGGGAAAACAAATCACATGATAATGGGAGTTAATTCGGAATTAGAAGAACAATTAGGTTAGGTTAGGTTATTCAATTATGGCAAAGCACACGAGGGCTATCTGCCTAAAGGGAGGGATGCTTTCGTGGAGGACTTTCTAAGGGAAACTGGCTCGTATACACGTTACACATGGGGAAAACCACAAAAAGGACCATGCAGCCAGCCCTTTCGCGGGATTCGAACCTCGGACCGAACTACCAGTGTTCAGTGTCTTTACCGCTCGGCCACTGGTGGGCCCTAGAAGAACAATGTAAGCAATACGAAAGCAAGCCGCACTTCTTTTAAATATGTTATAAAAACCGAGGAGAAAAATATTAATATTAAGTACAATGAAAACATCTAGTGCGATAAGATTAGTTCATTATGTCAAAGAAAAAGAAAGTTATATCTGCCGAAGGTACGGAAGGATTTTGTAGAGAACTTTCTGAGGGAAATGAGTTTACATTTTCGTTAGCCGTGGGAGAAACGTGATAAATGTTATGCGGTCAATTTGTTTCGGCCAGCAAAGAAAGAATTCAGGTGCAAAATAATATATCGTGAATTAAACAGTTTGGTGACTGATAGATTGTAACCGCCTAAGACAACATAATTCCAACGCAATTAATTTTTATTGACGTATAAATTCATTCTGCTGCATGAGCTATACAAAATATACGATCTTTCATGCGAAAATTAGAGTCTAATGAGCCTAGAGTAAGTTTTATCCAGTATTGATTTAAATATTACGAGTAATGTTACAAGCACAAATGTTTTAGTGAATTTTAACTCTTTCGACAGATCACAAGCAACAAAAGTTTTGTATTATTTATTTTTATTATTTAATTTTTTTGTATTATTATTTATATAGATACAACTAAACTATAAATGTGTAAAAATATAAGAATGGGTTACATTTTATCCACAAAGCTAATTTGCCGTTAAATATTTTGATTGTTTTTTCTTGCACCTTAAAAGGAAATAAATCATTATGTTTATTACCGTTTCTATACTTTTACGTTTTATCATTTAGAGAGATCTTTTCGTAATTTCCAGGAAAATAAATTACAATTTTATTGTTGAAATAAATGTTAGTTTATGTGTTTCTGGAATAGTAAGACGCTCTTTAGAGCTCCTCTGTGCTCAAACTAGTCTGTTTTAACAGCCCCCTGAGTATAATACCTCAGCAGCACCGCACAGTGAGTAATTTACTATAATCGCTCAATCTCGAGCTGTAAAGTTAAATTAAACCGATACTTCCTTCGCCCTAGAGCTCTCCGAGCGACCAAACGAATTTAATGGAAGAATCACGCGAAGCATTAAGCTGTGAAAAGTAATTTGTGTAAACTATATCGGAAGTACAATAATCTACGTAATTTATTGGTATATTCGTTATCTCAAAATCATTTGCAGTATGATTTTAGCATACATCTTTCGTGACTGGTAAAATTACTTTCCTGACTTCGCAAAAGGTAAAGTTACTTTATGCTAACTGTAACAGTTAATAATATTAACTGTTTTAAATAACTAATTATATTCAAATTAAAGCAAAAATTTTAAAGAAGTTTAAAGGAAAGCACTTTTACCTCTTACTTTGACAAAGTTTCAAATTAACTTTATTATATCTCGTAAGCTACACAAAAATTAATTTAGATATGCTTCAACTCAGCGATAAGCACCGTAGATATTATTATGAATTAAACACTAACCCACCACCATAAAGACTTCTAAATTTGTGTATGGAGTTGCGATTCACATTACGTCGTCTCATCACATCTATTTACCTGCGAGAGTGCTCCTCTAGCCCTTCTGTGACTTTCTAACTAGTATCATAATGTGGACATTGTCACTATCTGGTGGGAATTGAGGATACCTAGATGAGTTTTACTGGTCTGAGGGGCACAGTAAGAATTCTTTGAAAAGCGTGTTGGCGACAAGAATATTCTTGGAAAATTTGTTTTTATGCATATTTGAAATAAAAATTCAAATATTCAGTTGATCATATAAATATTACAGTTCCGAAGTTTAACAAGAATCACATCAAACCATTACAGAGGCTGGTTCACATAACATGTAGTGATATTTTAACTGTGACATGGAACGAAAAGTGCTTCGAAATTTCCCTGCGTGTACGATAAGCGGAGTTTATTTCGAATACTAAAAGTTCTACCTCTGCTAGGAAGCGAGGAGAATCTTTAATATAGGAGAAGAAAAAATATCCCAATTCCATACTATGTCTAGAAGTTTACGCTTTTTTAACAAGTCCTTGATCTAGCTGTGCTCATTTAATAAGTGCTGTATGTATGCGGTGACATTATACTTTATTACGTATTATTTACTGGTTTGTGGATAATTCTTTCAATTATTTTTCGATACCAAATAACTAGAACTAAAGATTTCAGTTGCTAAGTTACATTTCCCGGAAGCATAATTCACAAGTGCGCATCAGTATCTCCACTGAGGAAGGGGTTTCTAAAATAGACTAGAGTTCTAACTCACGGTACAGGTAAAAGCTAATTTATGCAAATTGCACTAACGCATTTAGGAAAGCTTCTGCCTTCTATGTTTACAAAGAATATTCAGAGGATACGCCTGGAAGCATTTAAAGTCTTTAATAGTAATCCTAAATGTTTTGAAAAATTTTATTGAAAATTTAAGAACATGGAGTATAGTGCGCGTCTGTCTGTTTCTTTGTTTGTGGCTCTTCTTCTCCGGAACGGCTTGGAGTTGAGTTTCAAAAGAGGTACCCTAGATTCCAAAAATTCGTAGGAAGCTATTTCGACCATTCTTATCTTCGTACGGCTTGAATCAGCCGAAATATTAATTAAAAATCCTGAAAACGCTAATTTCCGTACTCATTTTTCCGAGTGGTAACAGTCTCGCACGCTGGAGATAAAAATCTGCTTTATTTCGAAAAGTGTTGCCACTGCTCTCTTTCAAATCGTAAAGTTTGTTAATAAAAAATTTGTAAGTTTTACAAAATATGAAATAAAAATAGCAATGCAAAATATTAAATATATTATTATACAAGGTCATATTCTGACGTTGAAGAAAGCATGTGGTTTCATGTGACGTTATTATATGTCGAACATTTTTCATTAATGTCTGTATTTTAAATAAATAGTTGCTGTTGGCAACTTTTTTGTTTTTTAAGATTAAGGTACGTGATATGGTATGTTATTGCCGCGGTAATTCTTTTATTGATATTGAGAAAACCTACTTATATTACACTATATCATGCCGTCATACGTGTACATATTAACCTGAAGTATCCAAAGATTTTGTTTCTTGGTTTGGAAGCAAAATATTTATTTACGAATTGGTTGTTACTTGGAAAGAATGAATTCATTTCATTCATATTCAAATGCTTGGATATACTTTCTTTTCAAGTGTACATAGAACTCATAAATTTTGCTTTGCTCACAGCTAGAAACACTGTATACAGTACATTAAATTAATAGTTCATTTTATTTTCAGTACGCAGAACTTATAAATATTGCTTTGGTCGTAGCCCGCTAGTTATATTATTAATTCTTGAATAGTTTGAATGATATGATTAAAGAACGTTTTGTATTCCACTAATGAAATTTCAAACAAATAGACACTATTGATGGAAATAATCACTTAGTTATTTAACTTTCAATTAAATAAATTTAAATAAATATCTGTAAATATTATGTACTGAACCTTCATTCATTCTTATTTGTGCATAATTGCAGTAATAATATATATCTTAATGAAAAAATAGTTTAATATTTAAGCATTAGTATATCTGCGACCAGACTTTTATCTAAGAAGTGTATCATATATAACAGATATGCAGTTATGTTTACAAAGCAATTATTTCAGTTTTTCATTGGAACTAAATTAATTTAGAAACTGAACCCATTAATTGTCCCATTTATGTAAGATGGTCCAAATCAAATTTCTATACCTACGGAAGCTAAACATGTTATTATAATTACTGAAAGTTTATTAGCATTACACTTCAATTTTGGAATGAAGTCAATAAGAGGGATTAATTAAATTTTTATAATTTCTGATAATTTTTATTCGCTAAGAGTAAAGTGTTCGAAATATGTGTTTGCAAGTTTTATAAAGAACTTAAGAAAATTTTATAAAATTTAAATATATTTCTGCAGTTATTATTATTAGTTCAAAAGGGCAATTTGTCCATAAGGACTATTAATTTCGTTTTGGCATTTTGCGTTGATCCACTAAAAGCGTTGTTTCACTTTTCAAATTATTGCCACCAAATAGTATCGCCCTGTATAATGTTAAAGAAATTAAGTAATGAAGAACCTGCACATATGTATATATGTTTCTCGTATTGTGATAAAATAACGGTCCTAGATCCCTTCAATTTTGAATATTGAACGTTTCCACCCGAAAATTTGGCGTCTGGAAGCCCAAATTTGAAATTTCGAATTTGTTTTATTATCGATTTCATATTTTGTAAAACTTTAACGAATTTTTGATTAATAAACTCAAGGATTTCAATGCGAGCAATGGCAACGTTACACAGAAAAAACATTTTATCTCCAGCGCGTGAGAATGTGTATCGGAAATTCTAAAGATATTCTTAATTTAAAATTATTTTGCGATATTTCTCTTATCCTGAATTTTATGGTTTAACAGAACATGATATTTAATAAATAAAAGTAACGCACAAAATGTTTAAAAAGCGTCCTTTTGGACGTAATTTAAAATCTGAAAGGTTTCAGATTATTATTATTATTATTTCTATTCAAAATCACATTTATTCTAATCTTTACGGTCTGAAAATAGGTCATTAGGTCATCCAATTCCGTTTTACAACTATTTTAATTGAGTTATGAGCTATAAAATCACGCATGTGCAAAAAATTATATCTGTATATTGCATCATCACTTTGGAGAAGATAAAAGGATATTAACTTAAGATAAAATTATATTAATTTGAGTTAAAATTATCAGTTCGTTAAAATTTAAAGAAATTTTTTTTTCCTGAGCTGTTACAATAACTAATCTTAGTGTACGTTAAAACACTAATTACGCTAATTCTAATTAATTAATTATTCAGTTCCTTTTTAATAATTAATTAATTATTCTAATTAATAAATAAAACGTTATTTTTAATTAATATCTTCCTTAATAATTATTCAACGTTCAAACTAATCAGAAGCAGAGAAGACAAACGCGCAATTTTTATGAGTATGTAACAAAAGCTTCAAGGTTCAGCTTAAAGGGTTTTAAGATTCATTTTCACGGCAAAGTAGGAAATGTAAGGAAAGTTAGCAAAAATGATATCCATATTAGCATTATCATTTACTAGTCCAAAAAGGGCTATTAGTGTCGGAATGGGATTTTGCGCTGTTTCACTGTAAACGTTGTATCACATTTCACATTGTTGCCACCAAATATTATACCCCTATCTTACTTTTAAAAAAACTAAATAATGGAGGAGCTGCATGTATGTATGCATGTTTCTCGAATTGTGAAAAAATGACGCTTCCTAAAGCCATCAAATTTTGAATAACGTAGCCCTCCACCCGCATATGTGCCCCCGGAACTCCGAATCTTGAATTTGTTTTACCTACTTTATGTTTTGGAAAGCTTTATTGAACTTTTGGTTAACAAATTCAACGATTTGAAAGCGAGTAGTAGCAACACTGTTCGAATTAATTATTAATTTTATCTCCAGCGCGCAAGACTATTCGGTAAAATGTAATGTATTTATCCTTCAATTTTAGTTAACAAACTTGATTGCTTGCAAACAATGAGTTGCCACAGCGGAAATAAAATACTTTTACTTTTCACGTGCCAGCGTGTTGCCATTCAGTATAGCCTAAGATACTTTCAAATTTATTCTGGAAGATTTCTGAGTAATAAACTAAGTTATTTAAAAGTAATAAACACAGTTTTTAAGCATATTGTTTTCTATTTTTTAATATGATTGATTTAAATAAACATGTATTAAAATCATGAGATATATTATTTAAAGTATTCCGTATTTTTATGAAATTACATTAGCTGGACTCATTAAAATCACATAGTTTTTCTTTTTTATGCTAACTATTTTAGGCGGATCGCCATGCGAACGGTTAGTTTTTAAAGTAATAATATAGCGAAAAGTATATATGGTAACCTCTAACACACTGTCGGTTACTGTAAAGATATACTATTCTAAAGCTTCTAGGAAAACTGAATATTATTATGATTAACTGAGAAAAGACAGCAATAAATAAGACAGCAATTAATATTGCATCGAGAATTTAAAAATGGGTTAACATGAGTGAGTATAAGAGCTGACTGGTAGACTGCGAGCTCCTTAGAGCGTAAAATCCCTAACAAAACATTTTGGGACACCGTTAAAACATGAAACTTTTCAGATTTTTTTTTCTCTACATGTTGGAGGTTTTACAAGCATCTTTTGATACTTTTCAGAAACCATCGACACATTTAAGATTTGTATTATCCCGAAACATTTATGTGGTAAATGCGTTCGTTCAAAAGATAACGCATGAGTTGTTATAAACTGGCATTTTAAACATTTTAAACCCTAAAATTTAAACGCAAGAATGGGCATCGCTTTCGATGATGCGACGCTATAGGACTAAAGGTTTCGGCCATTCCTGATGAATGCATTCAGTTTCAGACTCCCAACCATTAAGGTAAAAAAATATGAAAAAAATATATTCAGAACGGCATTTAAAATTTTTTACCTATGTAATCTTACAATTTGTTTTATTTTGTTTAATGTGCAATACTGTTAATACAAATAATTTTAAATGTATATTATCACTAAACTGATACGCTGAAGGTTTCATCAGTTACCCTGTAGTTAAGGGCTATTGAGTACTACATTTTGTTACTTTAATATAGGCATTTCAATGCCTTTTTGCCCTTCCTTATTTAGGATTGTAGTGGGTGTCGTCATTACCGTACAGCACATAAATTCCTCGTCCCATCTGATATAGTAGTTTGTAGGGTTCCCCTTATTTTACATAACAAATCATTTTAAGTTTGATACCTTTCCTGAACTCCTCAACTTCCCCTCGCATTTCTTCGCCGGAATGTAAATTTAAGGTCAACTGAAGTGAGTATTTAAACGGGTGAATCTCTTTGTCAGAGCGTGTTTTCGCTAGCCAGCGCACGTTTCGTTGCTTATTTCGCTGTTAGGCCAGTACGCCTTTTGGCCACTTCGGATAATTTCCAAGCCTGTTTGTTGAGTCAACCTAAGTTAACCGTAACTTAAGCTGCTAATCCAATTCTATTTTAGACTGATGAATTGACTGAATTGATTTATGTTAAGAACGTTTAAGTTCCACCGCAAATGGTCAGTGTTATTGTAAAGCACGAAGTACGTGCGTTTCTGTTTTGAGTTGAATTAATAAAGAGTTACTTTCATCCTTCTTCTGTGCTGGTATTTAATTCGGGCCTGTGCGAGAATTCGCCAGGTTCTTTTGTAGGATCTAGTTGAGTGTATGTGGAATAGAATCGACAGATCTTACAAGTAGCTTTCATTCGTACGTTTTTTCACGAAGCGAAACACGCTAAACGGAATGAATTGGTCTGGGGGGTGGCAGTGATTCGACTACCTGCCGCCAACTATTTTGATGGTTACGAGGCAAATAAGCAGAGAGGAAAAATAACCCTGAAGTACTTATTCTAAAGTATCAAGCTACAATATTTCGATCCAGAGTCGAAAGATCTTTTTATTCACGAGTGTTTTATGGTGTCTATCTTAAAATAACGTGAATACATATCAGTTTCATGTAGATATTTCTCCACACGTTCAGCTCTTTACGCAGATAGTTCTATATTTTTTTCTCCTAATTCAAATAACCTAACCTGTTTTGAAATAACCCATCTTTACTCGTCTGGATCCTATTCCTAAAAACTGGATAAAAATAAAATGTAATGCTATCCGTAAGGGTCTATGAATTCGTCCTCCTCTGCATAGTACCTCTAGGCCTCTAATGTGTAATGTGTATATGTAATGAACATGTTAATCATTTTATAACCATTCATTTAAATGTAATTTTAGTATCATAAAGCCGTTTTTATGCATCATTAAATAGCTATTATCGTCGCATCATTCTGTTACCCTTTAGTAGTATATTAAAAGATATTGTAAAGTAAACATGATGTATTACAGTATCCTCCTAATGCATCATTACCGAGTACGATATTTCTCCGTAAAAGTTCATGTACCCTGTTTTATGTCATTTAAAGCATCACAAACATTTGCTGGGCATTTTGCAAGCCTTATTAAATGCCTTCAAACGCGATGAATTCCAATGGATAAATTACCTCGCTCTTTTTTATCCTTAGCTGCAACTGTCATTTACATCACCAGAAACGCGTAATAAAAACTATCGCTTCTAACGGCCGTGCTACGACCTCAATGACAGGGCGCTAAGGAGTGCTGCGAGGGTGAGAGGTCACTGTCATAGTAATTATGCTTTCAACTGGCTCTTAGAAGGGGTTGAAGGGGCACGAGAAGAATTGGATTTCCTATCAGCATTACAGCTGTGTTGATCATAAAGTGGGTTCCGCTTGCAACAGACAGCTTGTCGCCCTATTTCTTCAAATGCGGGTAGAGGGAACGTTGTCAAATTAGAAGCTATTTATCAGAGCGGTTGTTTTTTTGGGTTGATGTCTGGCTCTGTTTCTTTTTCAAAGAGAGGTTCTTATTCTGTCTTGCAATTTGAGTGCGTTGGGCTTATTTCTTGTTCGTTACGTAACCCTTTTTGGCACGCTGTCCAAACGGTGTGGTTGGTTGAAATACAAACGGGCTTCTGTGTTCCAATGCGTTGGAGCAACACGTGTTTTCTCCGTCAGAAGAAACTGGTATTTAAAAATAAGGGCGTACATGCATATATATCTTAGCCTGCTTTAACCTTTCTTTCTTCTCTCGAAGTGCAATAAAAATGAAATTTACTTTGTATTAAGCGATGAAATTCAGTTTGGTTAGTTTGCACAATCAAATTATGAACAAGCTTTGAACTATGAAACTGTAAACAAATCAAAATATGAAAAAGCTAGTGCAAATACTTCGTTCTGATATGCACATTTTACAGTAGTCTAAATAATTAATTTTGCAATAGCTTTCAAATAATATTATATAATTTATAAAACTTTCAAAATTTATTAATTGCAAATTATTGCGATACGATTGCTGTAGACTTTCGTGTGAAGCCGATATACTGCTTTTTAATTTTTGCTACTGAAATTTGGAAGTCGGCTTGAATACGGCTGATAAATATTTCGATCACAAAATTGAATAATTGAAAAGTGTTAATAATTAAAATAATTGAAAACCCACTGTTATTTTATCCAATCCTAATACACATTTTCAAATTTCTGAATATCAGTACTCGATGAAGAGATTCCTGACAATTTTCGGAAGTTTCTGTTTCTTAACATCGTTGTCATCAATATCATGTTCAAAGAGTTACGGATGCAAGGTTTTATTGCTTTCTGGCCTATTTCTCGAATACATGAGGTTAAGTTATTCAAACATGGCAAAGCTGATGTC
>KK113712.1:657663-677535 GCA_000611955.2 Stegodyphus mimosarum
CTAATATGATTCCACAATCCGTTTCCCAATATGTGCTTGCACGAATGTCCAGTTGAATAAATTAAAATTTTGACCGAATTCACTAAATAAAAGTTATCTTTACTTTTGAAACTGTGAAATTTTTCTAATAATTCATTTTCGTGAATTTATGCATTTCCAGTTTAACAAGTGTATTTGTTTAATAAAAGAAATGCTCACTTTCATTTCATTCAAAATCACACTGTTAACTTAGCAAAACCTTCAGCCAGTTATAGGTACGAAAAAAAGAAAATCCGTTAGAATAATAACTATATTATGCAAGAAAGTTTCCGAAGCGTGGAAAAGTTATTACTTACTCGAAGTAGTCTATTTTTAAAATTTTGTCCTTTACTTTTTTTTTCTTCAGATACATAATCTTTGCCGTTTTGTTGTTTTCAGTCTTTCGACGCATATTCGTTTTCGAAGCATTAAAACGTTTAAATAGATCGCGCTTTAAAAAAAATTCTATCCCAATTTTCTCAGGGACATAAGCAGACAAAAGATTTAAGTTTTGTTGTTTGTTTAGATTAAATTTATAAACAGATTTGCTTGCATGAGTTAAATATGCGAAGCGTGCCAAGCGCCTAACTTTTTCTTGGGGTTGTTTAGAAATTTATGCGACGAAAGCACGCAGTCTTTGATTTATGTTAATAAACAAGTTGCGTGTTTAGTTTTAATATCGAAGTTTAAAGCATTTTGTTATACAAGAATGATAATGCATGTTTTTGATTAGTATTCTGTCTAGTTTAAATCTGTTTTGATTAAATACTAGAAAATAAAGATATACGTAACTATAGCATTTATAAAAATGTTTTATGAAAAATGAATTGAATGGATTCTACCCTTTTTAATTTAAAAAATATTTTACTAGTTTGTTATCTAATAACATCATTATTGATTAAAATATTATAAGTAAAAAAATAGTTCTAAATTTTTGAAGCATTTGTTTCTTGAAAACATTGAAACAATTGTCCGCCAACGGCCGACCGGGAAAGCTTCTGAAAATTGATAGTCTGGCCTGGGTTTGATTCCAGGCGAACGGGCTGACTACGTGGCGTTTTCGTGGTTATTCCCATGCATACTTATTCCCATTTACTGTAGATTTGAGCCTCTTTCCGTTAGAAAGTTCTCCACGAAGGTATGCCTTCCATTAACCCTTTGAAGGCCAAATCGCCCGCGACGCCCTTCAATTCAAACGACCACAACCGCCCGAAACGGCCGCGATTGAGATGCTGTTTTCTTCCGTCTCCCAAAAGTATGCGATAGCAGGTGCAGTTTCCCCAAATGCATTGTTTCAGTTTATTGCAAATAGCTTGTCCTAAAAGGTTAACGGAATCTTCTTTGGTAGGAAATAGTAAAAATGTCATTTAAAATCTTCGCACCCTTTTGTGCATTAATGTTCAGGGAGGGGCGAAACGGACGGGACGTTTCGATATTTTACGGATACAGGTTAAGGAAGGCTTCGATTTTCCAAGGATTAAGCATATAGTGCTTTGCCAATACATAGATAGTTAAAAGGCCTGAGCAGGAGAAGGTGACGTCACAGCAGAAGACTGATTTGCTCGTGAGTGTGCCCCGTATTCACGCCACTCGTTTACAGTTCCTGCTTTTATTGTATTCATTTCACTGACTGTTTATAATTTATAGTAAAGTTCACAATTGAATTTTTAAGCTTAAATCTCATATGTTATTCGAGGTAGCCAAGAAGTTTTTTTAAATTTTTATTACACTGAGAAATACAGGAAATGAAAGCTGATGGATAAATAAGAACTCTAATTTTCTCTTCTTTGATTGATAAAAACCTGGTCTGTAATTTCTTTTGTAGAATAGAATTGAAAGAATTTACCTTAGATTCGGCTGCCAAAAAATGATGAATTTTCCTCGATGAAGTGACGTTATGAGATATAGCACTCAGTTTCAAATTTTCGTAAAGATGTAAATTTCGAAATTAATTTAGTGGAATATTCATTAGCATAATTTATTATTAAATGAAACTAAAATTGATTTTTACTGCTCTTTTTCCATTTCATTTCAAACCTGCAGTTCTAATTTAAGTAGCAGTGTCAATTTTGTTCGCAAGGGAATAAAACATTGCCTATTATGGTAAGTTCTGCAATGCGCTGATGTTTTTAAAAGTTTGAAGTTTTCGATTTTAGGGGTCTTTTTAGTTACATCTTTTCTTTTGGTACAACAATTTTTTAGAAAAATATTTAAAGAAACTCAAACAATTTCTAATGTTGTTTTGAGTATAACGGCCCCATAAACATTTATGTAAATGATAAAACAGTTCTGAGGAAGTTAACTGAAAAATAGTGGTTGAACAAACTAAATATCCCTGATTATGTGCTTTTAAAAAGAATGGTTCATATTCAGGCGAAAGTAATTTTTTGACTGCAGTGTAAAAGTAACTGACATGTATCAGATTCAGTAACACTGGGAATTAGTGTAACTTTTTTCTTAAGTCGTTATATTGCTCGTAACTGCTCTTCTTTCAAAAATCATTTTTTCCTAAATTAGATGAATAATAAAATAATAAAATAAATAAATTAATAAAAAAAATCTTAACCAAACGGAGGGATTAACGGGCTTCAAAAAATAAAAAAGTGACTTTTAAGTGATATACAAGCACTTGTATAAACACACAAACGTAATGCAAATTTTTGCCAAAAATTTGGCAAAATAAATATAACTTGTTGAAAGATATTAATTTCATATTAAAAAGACTAATTTGTTGAAATTATTTGAAATTCTAAATCTGCACAAAAGTCTTTATCAGTTTAGAACACATTTTTATGTCTTGTGCTAATAACTGAAATATTAGTTTTTATTTTGCGTGCATAAAATATTACTTTTTTTTATTTTACGTGGGCAAATCCTTTGTGGTGCGTGTTTCAAATTGTTTTCTTTTAAGTTTTATGATTTAGTGATAGTTTCATATGTTATTAGAAGAATTATTTAAAACGCCTTCAGTTAAAAATCCAAATTTAGAGTAGATTTTCAACATAATTAACGTTTCTTTGCATTTAATCAATTTAAAAATTCTAGCGTCAAATTTTATGTTTTCGCGGTAAAATTCTTTTATCTCTTTTTCCAGAAATACATGTATGAAAAATATATGTCCTTAAAGAAATGAAATGCGGTTCAAAGCATTTTTGTTCTTTCATCGATGTTTTTTGTAGTACCATGCCTTAAATATCAGTAATTTTTTCACGTACTGTTTATTTGTTTCATCTATTTTCGTGGGATTTTTATCGGTTTTATTATTACTTATATTATATCAAGTAGTTAAAATTAATTGAAATTTCTGTATTATTACTAAATTACGATGAAATAATAGCTTAGCAAATTCCTTTTTTTACACAATTTGGCTTTCCCATTTTGAACAGCTCATTTTTACAATTTAATTTAATCATTCACATACTGCTTGAAAAACAAATAACCGGGCATTCAGAGGAAAAATAATTACATACAGTATTTATATCTTTAGATTTTCAAAATTTCTGATAAACCTTTGATAGAAAGAAATTTTCCGAAATTTTAATTTAAAATTCGGTTTACGAATGCAAGGAAAAATCAGAATTTAGAAAGCGAGGAAGTAATAAGCACACAGATTAGAGATTCATCGCTGAGGCATTCGTTTGAGCTTGTGAGAAACACTTTCTGCAACTTCCGTCTTCTGATCGTGACGTCACTGACCAGCTAGCCTCTCGTGCTCAGGCCCTCTTTGAGATGGTGTTTCCTCTGACATAAGCAAATGAACCAAACCACTGAAAGAGTGGCAGTTACAATATAACGAGTCGGAGTATTTAGCATTAAAATTATTTTTAAAAAAATACAATAATAAAAAGAACCTGGAATTTGATTTTGATATGCAGTTTCAGATTAACACCGGAAATAATTTCGAGCTTCTAAATTTAAGAAATAGTTCTCATAAATTAAAGATATAAATCATAAAATTTTATGTTTAAAATGAGCTGTTCAAAATGTGAAAGCCAAATTGTGTAAAAAAATAATTTGCTAAGCTATTATTTCATCGTAATTTAATTCCACATGGAGATTTGTGTACTTGTTTAATACGAAAATGATTCAGTTATTCATGATGCACCTGTGCACTTATTTCAGTGGAGCAGACTTGCAACTTCATACTTTCACCATACACTGGTGTGCAAAAATTAAGAACGAGACGGTTTTTTCAATATAACTTTGTACAAAAGCTTTCCAAATCAACACATTTAATACCGTAAGATCCCCAATACGTAAGGACATGAGTAATGTAAGCAACACTTACTAAAAGAGAAATCAGAGGGATAAAAAGAAGCTTTATTGAAAAAGTAGCATGGAGCGCAATGCGACTGAAGGCCGAAACATCCCTGTGATGGGTGTCCAGCAAGAAACATCCGGTCTTTAATAGGGGATATGATCTCCCCTGACTGCTAGGCAGGTTTCACATCATTTGTGCATGCTGGATATGTGGTTGTTAATGAGCTGTTGAGACACTGCTGCTCGTTCCTCTTGTAGCACTAATCGCAGTTTCGGAATCGTTACTGGCGATAGGTTACGTGCTGCCACGGGTCTCCCCAGTAACTTCCATACATGCTTGACGGGATTTAGATCCAGAGACCTTGCCGACCAATCCATGTGTTCAATATCTTCACTCTCCAACAGCTCTTCGACAGTAGCTGTGCAATGAGGTGGAGCGTTGTCGTCCATGAAGAGGAACTGAGGACCCATAGCCCTTGTGAAAAGACGCATGTAAGGAAGAAGAACATCGTTACAATAGCAGTCCCAGGTGACGAACCTCCTTGAAAGATATGAAGGTCGGTCCGGCTACCAAGCATTATGTCTGCTCGAACGAGAACTCCGCGACCTCCAAAACAGTCCCTTTTGATGATGTTGAAGGGGTTATTGCGTGTTCCCCGCTCTGTCCAGATGTGTATTTGTCTAGAATCGCAACTCAGACTAAATCTGCTCTCATCTGTAAAGAGTACTCGTCCCCATTCATTGTCTCTCCAATTCCAGTGTTCCCGGCACCACAGAGAACGCTTTCTCCGATGGGCAGGCGTTAGAGGTACGCACCGTACAGAGCGTCGCGCAAACAGACCACCACCGTGCAGTCTTCTGGCCACGGTAAAACGCGATATCGTCCAGTCGCCTGTTGTATGTCTAGCGATTTCTCCCGCTGTTTCTTCTGGCCTGTAAGGCAATATACCGGTCATCTGTGGGTGTGGTTCCTCGTGGACGACCACTACTAAACCCCCGGATAGCTGTTCCAGTAGTTTGAAATTGTCTCCAAAGTCGTGAAACGATGCTGTGAGCAATTCCGAACTCTGCAGCCATACTTGTCACACTGCGGCCTTCCTCCAACTTCCCAATGATTCGACCTCGGGTAAAAGCATCCAGATGTCGTCTAACCGATTGATTATTAGCCATTTCTCGCTGAGGCAGCAACTCGGTGTGATTTTAACTGCTATACGGCGTGCAATCTCTTTCCAGAAATACTAATCTTACACCGACAACATGCTTTATACTACTCAGACACTCCCCCATTACGTCTACCTGCATATCTGCGCATGTGCTACCGTACATCACCTTACTTAATCTCCTGATGGGTCTTTCTGTCCGCTCTGGCTTTTCGTTCAGCTGATATGCTAATTTTTCGACTTCGTCCTTAATTTTTGCACACCAGTGTATATGAAAATCCGATATACGATATCACAAAAAAAAATCCGCGACTGTAAACATGAATATCTGGAAGAGAATTCTTGCGAAGTGTTTATTATATTTATAAATATGTAAATGTGATAATAATAATCAAAATTTCTCTGCTCGTGGCGATGTACCAATAAATCTCTTTGTATTAAAAGGTCTGTGTATTATTGAATATTGAATGTTGAATATATGAGGTCGCAGGATAATAAAAAAAAGAATTTTTTTAAACCAGATACTTGATGCTCAGAAAGTACGACCTTCTTAGAACGTAAATCAAAACTTCGAAAGTTATTTGCGAACTGAATCTAATCGCAACACAGTGATATTGATGTCTTGTCAGATGAAAATGTGAGTTTTAACAAATCTTCAACTTAATCTAATTTTAACTATCCTTTTTTACCATTCCTTTAAAGAATATTTTAGTAATAAAATCTTATTTTCTGTTTCAACAAAAAAATAAACAAATGAATAAAAGAAGTTTTTTGATTAAACATCGTTTTTCTAGATAGATGTAAGATTATATAGTTGCTTACTGCAAAATTCATTCCTTTTACTATATACGTGTATACAAATACTGATAAGAAAGGAATTTGGAAAATAAATTTCAAAATACTGGAACAGATATTTTTTATCAGATTTCTTGCCCTTAATGTTTTGTAATACACAGCTGGAGAAATGTTTATTTCGAATTAATCTTTATTGAGATAAAGATGTCACGCTGCTTGTCTGCTTGTTGTTGAATGTAAAGAGGAGGGGGTGAAATGTATTGCTAAATTCCAGATGAAACATTATGAGAGAAAATAGTTAAATTATTTCCTCTGCAAGCTTATAAATGTCATTTTAATGCCTAAAGGCTCGTGCAGTAGTTCCACATACCTTATCTTATTTATTTCTGACAATTTAACATCTGTCGAGGAAAGTTAATTAAGAAAGATGTTTTAATTAAAGACTAAAATGTCTGGCATGTACTTCTGTAAAAGCATAAATTTAATCCCACATTTCAGCAAATTTAAACCAAATTACTGTCTTTCATTTGGAATTTAAGTACGAAGTGCATATTGAGAAAATAGTCTTTTCTATTTAGAAATTTCAAAAGATGAATGCGTCTAATTTATGCTGGAAATAAACTAAAATTAATGAGAAATAAGGAAAATGAAATGCTTCATATGATAATATCTTACTCAATTTTTAAATGAATTCAAATATAGGCGGCCTCCGACTGGCGGAAACAATACTTTTTCAATAGAGCTGTTCTTTTAATTTACAATATAAATTTTTTGCTCGATTATCAGTATTACAATACAATCTTTATATCACCCTTCTGGTGTCGTTGCTGATATAACACACCAACCGGTATAAATGAAATTCTCCTGTTTGGTGTGCAAAACTGCGTAGAAAAAAATTTAAAAACAAATTTTGAGTTCAAAAATTGATACTTTAATGAAGTCAGGATGCTTTTTTCTTTCCTTTTCCCCCTTCAATTGGTGGGCACGTAGCCGACTTAGGCTTGGCCAGTACTGAGGCCAGAAGTCGTGGCCACTTTATTGTGGAAGTACCTAATAGGTGAGTCACGGTTACCTCGTATGAAGGCATGGACAATTACAGTCATGCCTTCATCGGGATTCGAATCCGAGCCCTTCGGTATCGGAGTAAGCTCCACTAACCACTATATCGTCTAGGTGACAGAATGTTTTCTAAATCTTCAACCGTTACTGACAACCAAATATTTCCTACCGACTATTTCTAAACCTCATAGAAGAAGAAAAATCGGAATTTTTTTTCTCTAACAAGCAATTTCAGAAATTCAGATATCATTTAGAAATTTCAGAAATTCATATCATTTTCCTCCTCGGTTTGTTTCCAGCGTTCTATTTTAGTAAGTACTCATACCGTTGGACTGTTATGCTTAATTTCAATGCACAATTCACTGAGTTATGACATATTTTTAAAAAACAGACTTTGTTTTAAATATATTTCCAAAGTATAGGCTAATACAAATCTAAAATTAGACATAATTGCAACTTTACTCTGGGGTAAATTTTGAATAGAATCTTAGCGATTTCTCCAAAGATCGACAGGATTTTATTCAAAATTTACGCAAAACAGAAGCTGTGTGTATTTGCCTAATTTTTAAGTTTTACACTACGTGTTTCTACTCTTGAATAAGTTTAAGGTAGACAGTGGTAAGTAATGGAGTTTGGAACATAGGTTGCTATAGCCGCCCAACCGGTAAAGTGGTTAGCGTCACTGACTGCAGTGCCAAAGGGCTCGGGTTCGAATCCCGGAGAAGGCATGGATGTTTGTAAATGTAAAGTGTCGGTGCGGCATGGCGGCACTGTAAATATGCGGCGAGCAGAAAGTCCCCTCATGTGGTTTGGTGGAAGGAGAGAGGGGTGCGAGACCCTCGGACCCGTCCCCTCTCGAGGTGCTGTCCATCAAAATTGGGGGTGGAACTGAACCAAATCGCACTGTCACCTGTTAGGTGCTCAAGGCTGTTGTCAACGACAGGCGTAATCTAGTGTTCCTTGACACGAGAATTCTCGTGGGCTTAAGCTGACTCTGTCAGACAAGTGAGCATGAGTAACAACAACAACACATAGGTGGGTATTAATGTGCTTACCATGTTTCTCCCCCCGGGGGGTCGACGTAGAGAACTCTGCGAAGCTACTGGCTAAGATCTGTCTGTATCTAGGCGGTCTCATCCATGGGAGTATACAAATTACGAACCTAGTGGTTCTGGAGGCCCCGTAAAGTGGCCTGGAGGCTGCCAGACCTTAGAGCTGAGGGCTCTAGCAGCCAGGGCTGGCATCTCGGGTTCTGCCTGGGGTGGCGCTCCGGATATGCTGCGACGGACAACCGGAGCGACTGGCAGGTAGCAAATTATAACGCTCAGTGTCGCGTAAGCGATGTATCTCTTTCTCCAAGGTGTGAGGGCAGGTGTTCAACCCCTGGCCTGGTTCGGCGGGGCAAGAGACCATCGTTAAGTTCAACAGAAAGGGGAATGCCCAGATGTAAGTTGCCATATTTATTGAAAACTAAATATGAACGAAAGTGTTGACCGAAATAAAACTGAAGCAAATAGAAGAAAAATGTGCAGTGTTTTTTTAAATATATAGTTGTTAATTTTTTTTCCTTTCATCTCGCTATTCTTATTTTTCAAAAAACGAATTTTCTTTAAAAGGGTTGTATCATAAATTATCCCTTCACAGAATTCAGTTGTTAAGCTTCTTAATAATTCAAAGCAATATTAAATCCTAGAGGTCACAAATCATCCTCTATTTTCCAATTCCGCTTTTCTTTTCTTTATAAAAGCAAAAAATGTGAGCTGTTTAAAATACACTATGCCTAGAACAGCATATACTTTCTTTTTTTCAGACTGACTGGCATAGCTGATCGACTGAGGAATTAGTGGATTTGCGCCTGAATAGTTCAGTCAGCAGAGTTACAGTTTGCCTACTGATGGTAAAGCTATTCTTGGTAGAGTGTGAAGAAAATTCAGTTATCATTTTAGGGAAGAAAAGATGCTTCTTTCGCATGTAAACGACGGCATTTTTTCTTTATTATATACTGGAAACATACATATGTATATTTTGGCTACTTTTGTGACTTGTAGTTTTTAAAAAACGACAGATCTTAATAAAATGTGAAATAAAACAACGCGTAGCGGAAAAATTTAACTAACCTTTTTCACGAATATGAGTCTTTTCGGCTACGGGCAGAAGCATCTCGGGGATCAGCTTAACGTAACATAACTGAACTACGCTGATGAGGCAACAGAAATATCTTTGTATATTTTACACAACTTATAACTAACAAAACACAGGTACTTTGCATTGAAGAGCCTAGAGTGACATGATTTCTTTATTATAATGTTTTTGGGATGTACGGTATTTTTAGTACACATTTTGAAGCAATCTGTTTGCAGGTGGGAGAATATCTATTTTTCTGATTTATCGTGTTTTCAACCTACTATGAATTATTTAGTGTGTGGTCCATCGTTAAGTCGAGCAATATTTGAGCTATAATATTTTCATAATATTATTTGCTTTGTTTTGTTTTCAAAGTCCGTTTATAACAATTATCATAGTTAAGATAATCCAGTTTAAGGTAAATAGTATATTATCTTCCCCTTTTAAGTTAACCTCTAAAACGTTGAATGACCCCCAAAATTTCATGACCTAAATTTTCTGTTATTTTTGTTCTTTCTGATATATTTAAGCTGGGTAGCATATTTATGTTAAGTGGATTTAAAAGATTATCTTAAACTACTGTTTTCAGATTGACAGAATTAAAGATTTATTCAGATCAGAATCATGACAAAACCCATAGTGATCTAAGATTATATTTTCTGCATAATTTTAAATAAAGATTTATTTGAAAAATCACAGATGAGATCTAAAAGCTGCGGAATTAAACTGCGGTTTCACCCCCAAAGATGACGCATCATTAGACCGATAACCACACATCCCTTTTATCATCTCGGAGATTTCCTCGGAATTTGTGATTCGAGAATAGTTTATTTACACCGCGCAAGGAAAGCAAACACAATCTCTAACGAAGTGATGATAGTTAAGGGAGAATTAAGAGGTGGTGTGAAACAAAACAATATCTTGATGAGCTGTGGGAAACGATAAAAATCCATTTGGAGTGTTGACAGTACACGACATTTTAGACGGTAATCAAGAATTATGATGTTTACATCACAGGCTGAGATTAAGAACTCATCAAAGGTCATGGAATGTTTCCTTTTTTTAGTTTTGACAGCTGTTCGTGTTTCGAACCCCTCACACCTATGTATTGACATCATGAAATTGGAATTTACAGAAATTGATCACTATACAGATAAAATATATTTCTTTATCTCAGTTATCTGAGATGGATGGGTAAGTTATTATCTTGAAATTAGTTTTTCTGTTTGACTCAGGGTACCGACTTCTAGTACTTTCATATTAAATCTAGTACTGTTTTAAAAATTTTAGAGTTCTAGTACGTTTACGATCAGATTTATTACTTTCTTTGTTACATATAATAAAAATAAAACTACTCGATTTATGAAATTACGCTGACGATGAGTGCAGTAGGAAATGGTAATCAACTAGTAATCCGTTTGGGTAGGTTAGCATTTTCCCGTCTATCATTTTCGGCCAATAAAAGTTCTGGGCAAACATTGACGTCTAAATTATGCACAGCAGATTTTTTGCTTCGGGTTTCAGTAACCCTCATCCTGAATCAGCTAGTTTAAATTTCTTTGTTCCTTTCTCTTGCATGCTGAAAAACCATATTAGCATTTGGAATCTAACTTCTACAGAAGAGCAAGTAGAATAGTGTTTTCATAAGTACAGGACTGGTTATACTCGTATGCATTCTTGAAATATTGAAAGAATAATGGGATCAGTAAAATAGCTCAATAAAAGACACCACAGAAGTACGCGACGCAAATTAGTTTCGTATTTGAGCGAATATATTTGACGATGGGTTCAGAAAGTAACAGTTTCGTTGTAGTTCCAGATGCCGTTTAGAATATTTGGTCACTGGAGTGATTGGCTGTAAATATAATGAATAATTGTGTCAAATAATCTCAAACTTTGAAGTCGTACTTGTATTTATTTAAGAGTTTAATATGCTATATCGCTAACTTGTGTCTGTTGACTATCTAATTAAATCAAGAGTAATCTTTGAATATGTAACTGAATAAAAAGCGATCTGTTACTTTAAACTTCTGTCTGAATGTCTGCCACAAATTTAGCGGGATTCCGCCAGCTTTCACGGTTGACGGGAAAACGTTAAGTACCTCAGTTTCCTAGTTAAGTACCTCAGTACTACATTACAAATTCTTAATGGAGTTATATTTCTCTCCTTAACATTCATCTTACCAAAAGAAGAAAACCGAAATTACTACTTTTGATTGAATATCATTTTAGTCTTCTAATTTCATAAATTGGAAATAAACTGAAAAATTTCATAAAACATTTTATGAGATTGTGTTATAGATAATACCAGCTTAAAAGATACATTATTCTAACGAACGTTTAGTGTTTAGAGATATAGTATCCTTAAAAGCGAGTGCGTAAGCTTTTCTGAAATGAGCTTAGGTGGGAGTGGAGTTTCAAAGTTTTTAAAGTGGAAATACGTACCGATCTATGTAGAATTCTTAACTAAGTTTGTGAAGGTATAAAATTTAAGAACCTTTATTAAAATATTTACCGATGCTAAACCATAAAATATGCAAATCAGATTGTTTTACATATATTGCCATTAGTTTTGCATTTCCCACATCTCAATAAATAAAATAGTTCTGAAGATCTTGATAGAAATTGGTATTGATGAGGACTGTAGAATAAATGAAAAAATGTTAAGAATTAATGGCTTTATGCAGTAACATTCCTGAAATGAGAACTGCTGTAGAACAAATGTTGCTTAATTTAACAATAATAGTTGTAACTTTGTTGTGCTTTCCTCAATCATCAGCAGCCACTAAACAAATAACTCCAGCATTGATAATGTATAAAAATAAAATAATAAATCAGCTGCAAATTCTTTTGAATTGTGATTTTACTTTGACAAAGGAAAAATCAAAATATATTCATCAGCGACAGATTTTTATATTTTCTAAGAGTTTGTTAATGTAGCAAATTCTGCTAAAACTAATGAATACTTTCAGTACTTTTTCCCCTTGAATGTAAAAATATATGTAATTAGCGTTTTGAATAACTGAACTGTCGACATGTAAATTCCATATGAAATACTTAAAACGTCTTGTTGTTACAAATTTTAGGTACATGTAAATAATTTTAGTGAAATTATATATAAAATTGTAGTAGTTCTTGTGTAATGTAACATGCCTCGAAAAAGCGACATCTGTTTAACATTGAGGTAAATGGCTATCTCTGGCGAGATATCGCCAAGGTGGTAGGGCTTTCGGCGACTAATTTTGTCGCCAAATTAGGCGAGAAATTGGCAAAAGTCGCAAAACATCTGTGACCACACGGCAACATTTTGGTCCGATTCCTGTATAACTGTAATTGGTACTGCAATTCAATATCTGTAATTGATCCCTCTATGTAATTGTAACCGTATCCGGCTCTTATATAACTTTAACCGTATAAGCCTTGCAATAATTTCGAGAAATGGAAGGTACTGGAAACATCTCGGCGGCCGGGAGAAAACTATATAAGACCGAAGAGACCATCATTTCTCAAGTTTGCTTCGCTCTTTGCATGCGCTTTGCATTGCGTTGTATTTAACGTTATTTCTAGTTTGAAGTGGTAACTAATGATTGCGCTCTGCCCAACTGAGAAGTGTCGCACGAGTGCTTTTGTGGAAAGTTCCAGAACTGTACAATGTTTCTTTTGAGAAAAGTAAATTTTATCAAGCTGTCATCGGTTCTGTGCGCCTTCAATCTATTACGAAAGTAAATTACTATTATTTCCTATTACGAATCCGTACGCACGCAGCAATATTTATCGATTAAATGTTAATTTAATGCTTTTAGATTGAGTGTATTTATCATAATAAGATAGCAGTAGTCTCGTAAAACGTCCTTAAGGAATGAGTTAAAAGCATCTCCCTCCAAACTAATAAACCAAATATCTTGGATACAAAGTTTAGCATCTTCCTCCAAAACTAATACCTTTTTCTTGCATAGGTAAGTGTGATGATCAACTTGTATAAACATTTAAAATATGGTAAATGCTTAAATGCTTCAGAATTTGTCTATCAGGGAGATTTATTTTGGTGGTGAGATTTTCATGAATTCTTCCATTGGCTAACAGCAGTTGGAAACGACGGAATAAAATTTAAGCATCTTAGCTGAGGGAAACTATTTAGTATTTGAAATTGTTTCTGTACTATTTGAGTTTGAGATTTTTAATACGCTTCTGTGAGAAATCCGTTGAAAACGTAACAGTATGCAAATGGTTTCAAAACTTTGTTTTGGAGTAACAATCTAATTAAGAGTTTTGAATAAAAGGAACATTTTGAGATGCTCATTTATGATCTTAAAATACTTTATAACTCATTAATTACAATTGTAGATATATTTAAGTTTTCCTTAGCTGGGAAATATGAAAAAACAATTATAACTTAAACCGAGTTAAAGCTACGGGTCTTCTAATTACTATATGTGTGCTACTGCGTACACCACCAGAGTGCATCCGGGAGGGTTACGATAATTCCTTATACAGTGATGTTAAAACTTGAATGTATTGATTTTTCAAAGCAACGTTACTCTTACATGTTAATAAGACATTTAATATATATATAGAGGGGTGTTTTTTCCTTAAAAAGACGTCCAAGAATGTCCTTGAAAGGACAGCACATTTAATTATATTTAATGTATTTACATTTTTTTACAAATAAAATTGAATTAACTTCCATGATACACTTTTGTTTACGTCTTTAAATCTAACGTCGTTATTCTTTCAATACGTCTCGAGGCCAACTGCCAAATGAAAACATCAGAGCGTATTGTACGATGAGCAACTGAGCGCCATCTGGTGTTAAACATTGGCACTACAACTTCCGGCCGTTCTGCACTCGTCTAGTCCTCCAGGTGACACTACAAATACAAAGAAAATACAAAAGCAAAACAAGAAACATATTAAAATAAAGGTTAAATGTGTTTAGAGTATCGTCTTTCAGTTTCAAGAACGAGAAAATGAGCAAACATCGTCTTCAAGTTTCATCTGCCATAGAAACAGTAGTTAACGTCTTTAACCGCAGTTTCTTTGTCTTCATTCATCTTCTCGTTCTTCTTTAGGCGTAGTTTTTTCTCGTTGTTAAGCGTCTTTCCTTTCGTCTTAAGAGCGTCATCTCTATTTTTTTTTAAATTTTCGTCTTCATACAAAAATACATAATTCTTTTTCTTCTTCAATTTTCTTCTCTCTGTAGTAGTCCTAGCAATTAATTGTTCCATGGTTTTAGAAATTCAGCACATGTCGTCGTACAGTTGAAACCTTCGTGACTTCCTTCTTTGACTACGTCGTAAGTATTCCCTCCTTTAACTTAAGTTATTCTGTACGGTCCAAGATATTTTGGTTTTAATTTTAAATGTGGATTAAACTGTGTTCCTCTTATAGCTACCAAATCTTCGACTTTGTAAGGTCTTGGTTCTCTTCTCAATTGTATGGCTTCCTACTTTCTTCTTGAATTTTAAATAGTTGTTGCTTTGCATGTTTTCTAAGTTCCTCTCTTTTAGCTTAAACTCGCATGAAATTCAGCTTCGATCATTTCAATCAACATTTCATTTTGATCAGTAAGACCTTTAGCATTCATCTTTTTCCCAAAGAGCAATTCAAAGGGTGTTGTGTCTATACTTCGCTGGTACGTTGAGGTAATAGCCTGCTGCAGTTCATTTGTATGTTTTTACTACTGAGCCGAATTTTCTAAAGATAACTTTGAAAGAAATCATACGATAGTCTGATTGATACGTTCGACTTGACCGTTGGCTCTGGGCAAGCCAGTAATAATCAGATGATGCTTAATGTTCTCTTTAGAAAGTAATCGGCAAATTCGCTGGAGGTGAATGCTGTACCTCTATCCGAAATTATTTGGGAAGGACTGCCAAATACAGCCTTTTGTATCTCCAACTTCGCGATGACTTCAGCAGATGTCGTGGAATTCGTCGGGTAAGCCCATACGAATTTAGTAAATGCATCAATCATCACTAAAATGTATTTATAATTTTTATGTGTACTCTCCAAAGGTCCAAGGTGATCTAAATGATACGTTTTTAACGGCACATCTTCTTTCTGCAATGGATGTAGGAGACCTTTCTTTCTTTCCTCTCTTATAATTCACAAGAATATAATGAATACAATTTGCTATGATATTTTTTACTTTCTGTCTTAGTTTAGGGATAAAATAATACTGTTCGATGTTTTCCTCAGTATATTTGACTCCTGAATGTGCTTTCTCATGAGCAGTTCTTATTATTTCTATTTGCATACTTTCAGGCACAACCACTAATTTTTTGCCATCAACAAATTTAAATAAAATTCCATTTCTGTCGCAGTAATCTTCATAACCAGATATTTTAAGTAATTCCTTAAACGCTTTTATTCCATTATCCTTATCCTGAGCCGATTTTAACTTTGGTAAGATGTTATCTACTGAAACACAAAGAATTATAATGGAGAATCTACTTAGGGCGTCGACATGAGCCATCCTAGCACCAGAGCGATGCTTAGTCACATAATTAAATTCTTTTAGTAATAAAGCCTAACGAACAATACGAGTTGATAACTCACGTTTCAACATAGTCTTTTTCAAACGTAGAACAGTCAGTAACAATTTTAAAAGGAATTTCCAGGTTCACACGGAATTTCTTTAATGCTTCTATGATTGCTAGAGCTTCAAGCTCGTAATTAGAGTATTTCCTTTTAGCGTCTGTGGCCATTTTACTAATGAAATAGGTAGGGTGGAAGCTATTATCGTTTGGAAAGCTCTGCATTAAAATTGCTCCATGTCCCTCTAAGCTAGCGTCAATGTGCAATTCAGTCTCATAATTAGGGTTCTAGATTCCTAAGACAGGCTTTTCAGCTAATAATGATCGAAAGAATTTCTTTCCTCCTCTTCAAATCTAAATTTACGATCTTTTTGCAAGAGGTCACTCAATGGATTAGCAATAATGGAATATCTTGGAATAAACTTCCTGAAATATCCTGTTAGTCCAAGAAAACTATAAATTTGTTTCAAATTAGTCGGTTCTGAAAAATTAAGGACCGCTTTCGTTTTTAAAGTGGATGGAAAATTTTTACCTTCTTCGAAAACATGACCCAAGAATTCGATTCGCTTCTTCAAAAACTGAGGTTTCTTAAAATTAATCTCGAGTACGTATTCCGTAGCAAGCTTTAAGACCCGTTCGATTCCTTCTTTAAGGGAGGACGGCAAGATTATTACGTTATCCATATACGGCAGAACAATATCATCATTAATTAAAGGTCGAAAAATGGTGTTGATGTACCTCTGAAATACAGCCGGAGAATTGCATAGACCAAAAGGAACTTTGAGAAATTGATACTGTTCTTCGTGTGTTACAAATGATGTATATTTCCTGCTATCCCTATTCACGTCAACATGGAAAAACCCATTTTTAAGATCAATCGTACTAAACACATGTAATCCCTGTAATCGATCTAGAATATATTCAATTAACTGAAGTGGAAACATGTCGTTTACTATTACTTTATTTAATCTCATATAATCAATACATAAACGAGGTGTTCCCTCTTTCTTTTTGACGATTACAGCTGGGCTACAATATTCTGAAGAACTAAGTTCTACTACTCTTTGTGCTAACCATTCAGCTGAGCTTCAACAATTCTTTTTTTTGAAAACGACAACCTATGAGGCTGATGAAATATAGATTCATTATCTTTTACCGAGATGTTCATTTCTATGTTTGTTGTTTTAGTTTTACACGGTACGTAACTCGAAACTAATTGTTGCACCTTATCTCTGAAAGTATTTGGAACATCAGATTCAATATTTACTTCGGTTTCGTCACAAATTAAATCAACTGGAAGAATAAAAGAAGTATTTATTTCTTTTATGCACTGAGATTTATTTCTAATCGTAACTCCATTTTCATTTATTAGAGTTTCACCCTGCATTAACATATTAAGTCCCAGAAGACGTCACAAGGCATAACGTCATTTTTCAGTACACAAATGTCAGCCTTACACTGAAAGTCGTCAATTTGAATATTTTCTTTAAAACAGCCTAATGGTTCTACTTGGCATTTTCCAAACCCCATCAAAGTAGAATTCGAAGAACATATCTCTTCAACATTCAATTTATCAAAAACAGATTTTCTAAGATATGTTGCTTGGTCTGCAGTGTCCATTAATGATTTTACCGTTAAATTACCAATCATTATAATTTGGTTCAATTTCGATTCAAAATTAACATTTAAAGTGGCTACTTCTGTTTTCGAATTTCCTTTAGAACATTCCGAAGCCTTATGCTTAACATTTAAGACATTTAATTCCCTTATCTTTATGAATACAATTTTTAGAAATATGAGTTTTCAAACCACAATTAAAACAAAGTTTATTGTTACGACTTTTAGTATATTTCATATCAGATTTACCATCATTCTTCAATTTACTTTTATTCACATTTTTGTTTTTTGAGTTAATTTTATCATTAAAATCATATTTCATTTTTGTTCTATCGAAAGCACCTTTACGTTTTTGCAAAATCGCCTTTCATTACTTCGTACACTTTGAGTTTTTCTTTAAATTCGATTACATTTTTACATCCGTACAGTATAATTTTATTTTCGTGCCTAGCGTTTATTCTCTTTATAACATAATGTATTAAGGCAGCGTCATCTATTTTCCGAAAATTACATAATTCTTTCATTTTTAAGAAATATTCTTAAGCTGATTCAGTATGTATTTTTAATTTTCCTTTGACTTAATAGCTCATGTAAATTAGCAGAATTTATTTCAAAAGAAAATTCGTCAATTAAGGCTTTCCTTAATTTTGGCCACGAATTGAGTTCCGGTTCTGTTCGAACAAATAATGCTGCATTCTCGCCAAGCGATCGTTTGGCGAAGATAAATTTAGGTAAATCCGACAAATTAAACAATTCTCAAAATGTTCTACCAATCGAATAACATTTTCATGCGATTCTGGATTAAATTTTGTAATAGTACTTTCGATATTAGAATAATTAATGTTAACACTCTGAATTATAGAATTTCCAGTAGTTACATTTTTACAAGCATAATCACACTGTATAGAAGAATCGAAGTTAATTTTCTTATCACAAATATCGGGCTGCATTGAAAAATCGTTTTCACTTATTAGTCCAAAAGGATTTAGTCCCGAAGGACTATTACTTTCGTTTTACGATTTTGCGTTGATTCACTCTGAATGCCCGATTCACTTTTCAAACTGTTGCCACTAAATGTTATCGCTCTGCATTAAAGTTTAAAAAATGAAAAATCTGCATAAATGTATGCATATTATTATTATTTTTTTGACGTAGCTTTCTCTTCAAAAATCGTCTGCATGCGTTGCGCGGGAAAATAAAAAGGAATTTTAATTACAGTTCTAAATAAGTAGCCAAATAAATGTGAAATTCGTAACAATATTCTCTAAAACTTTAACGAATTTTTCATTAACAAACTCAAAGATGTCAAAGCCAGCAATACCAACGTTGTACAGAAAAACACTTTTATCTCCAGCGCGTGAGAGCGTGTACCGAAATTTCTATAAAGATGCTCAATTTAAAATTATTTTGCGATATTGCTGTTGAACTGAATTTTATGGTTTAAGTGCGAAGAACATGGTATTTAACAAATAAAGGTAACACACAGAATGTTAAATAAACGTCCCTTTGGACGTAATTTAAAATCTGAAACATTTCAGATTTTTTTTTTTTTTATTTATTAACGTTTCTATTTCCGTTTCATCGGAGCTAGATGTTTCGGCGCCAGTTACATTTTCAGCGAGAGTTTCAATATTACATAATCAAGATAAAATTCTTTTTGCTATTTCTGATTTATTGCCATCAAATGAAATACTTAGAACATTAGAAATTGTAACTAGCTCATTAAATGAGAAGTTTTCTTCGACATTTTTTAATTTCTTTCGAAATTCGTCACTATCTGAAGTAAAGTCAAAGCCACAAAAGTTTCTAATTCTTTTTCGATTAGATCTATCACAGTCCGTATTGAAAATAAATTTATGTAAAGTTCTAATTTTATTTTCTTTACAATTCTTCAATGCAACGTTGATTTGTTTTATTTCATTTAAAATCATTGTCAAATATGAAAACAAATCTACATACCTTCTATCTTCGAAGTTTATTCAATGTGCAATCTCACGTAGAATTTCAGTAATTACTTGAAGCATTCCTTAATCTCGCTTCTGATGAAATGTGGGGCATACCTTCTTTAAAAAGACATCCAAGAAACTTCTTGAAAGGACAGTACATTTAATTATATTTGAAGTATTTACATTTTTTCTACAAATAAGTTGATATAAATTGAATTAACTTCTATGATACAATTTTGTTTACGTCTATAAATCTACCGTCGTTGTTCTTTCAATACGTCTCGAGGGCAACTGCCAAACGAAAAAAATCAGAGCGAATTGTATGATGGGCAACTTAGCGCCATCCGGTGTTAAAAA
>KK113712.1:677556-787063 GCA_000611955.2 Stegodyphus mimosarum
TGAATGCGTTGTTTTCAGATTCCGTAAACAATTAGGCTTGAAATTATTATTAGACTGTATAGCTTAGATACTTTAGGTTTCGTAACAATCATATTAAACGTTCTAAAATAACAATTATAGTGAAGCCCTTTTTCGCAGTGTTGATATCGATGCTCTAAAATGAAGTGATTAGCTAAAAACACTTCAATTCTTAAACATTATTATCACGTTTTTTAATACAATTTCAAATGTAAATATCATAAGCAGGAAAGAGATTTTCTAGTACTTTTTCATTGAAAACACTTTCAATGAAAACTTGCAGTGGTTCTCACAGTTTGCCACTGTGCTTCTGGTTTCTGTTTTTAAAACAGAAATTAGAAGTTTTTGCAATTAAAACTTTTGTTAATACATTTGCCAGTGTTTGCAATTAAAATTTTTTTTAAAAAATTCTAGAAACGTTTTTATATATTTTGAAGACTATTAACATTTTTTGATTGAATATGCAAATTAATATTTCATATTTTAACCCTTTCAATCGACTGTTCAAAAGATTAGATATGAATTAGAGATTTGCTTAGGCTTATGTCGAGTCACGGAAATTGGACGGATGTGGACAATAAACAACGATAGCTGAGAGTTACTACTAAGCAGCCTGAATATATGTGTATATATATATATATATATATATATATCAGTTGCTTTCGTTGCTTATATTTTAGCAGGAGTGTAATTCAAATTATGCATGTAATAAATACTGTTATGCTATTATGATTACTGTTATGTTATTATGATGTAATACTTGTTATGGTTTTATATGTCATAATATATTGATGTATAAAATAATTTAAATATAACACACGAAATCTGTTGTCTTGATTTATAATGCACTTTTAGACAAAAAAAAACGACGCACCGGGAAGATATAAAGCAAATTGGACACAAATTGATATGCATACAGGTTTCGACGGAAAATGCAAAATTTTAAATTTTGGCTGCCCATGAATAAACGGCTGTCGCTACAGCGCATCTAATCTGTGCAACTGGTAGGATATTTAAGAGCAGAAATTACGATTCCAGGTCATAAATTCTTCACGAATTTCATTTCGTGTACTCTGGTAGACTGTAACTATGTGCGAACGGTACTATACGATATAATACGATACTATACGAACGAGTTCTAAGGCTCGTTGTGTTGTCCTTCATGTCACGCTACCATGAGCTTACATTTCAGCAAGGTAATGCCCGCCCCCACTCTGCACATGTTTCTATTGCTTGCCGAACATTACCTTGGCCAGCGAGGTCGCCGGATCTCTCTCCTATTGAGCACATTTGGAGTATTGTGGGCAGGGCCCTCGAACCAGCTCGGGATGTTGACGATCTAACGCGTCAATTGGACAGAATTGAAGCGATATCCCTCAGGAGGATATCTGCAACGTCTATTAATCGATGCCAAGCCGAATAATTACTTGCATAAGGGCCAGAGGTGGACAAACGCATTACTGACTTTTTCACTTTTTGAAGCTCTGTCACTTCAATAAATCATATAATTTTTCTCAAATTGTAATCATTTGTTCTGTACATGTACATAACCTCTACTGATTTTCGTCCCATTTGGTTAACTCCTTCTTGGTGCGTCGTTTTTTTTGTCTAAGAGTGTATATGCTCATCAACTCTTTGCGTAATAGTTGTGTTGAAAACAGTTCTCAGAAATGTGTTGGTGTGTGTGTGAAGTTTACAATACTCAGATGTCCCGATTACAGGACGTAGTGCGTTATATATAAAAAAAAATATAGAGAGTAATATTATTAGGGACTATAGTTCGTGTTGCAGTAGAAATGGAATTAAAGCATTCATTCAATCAGTGTTTTAATATAGAATTTAGAACAAGGAACATTTGAGTAAAGACATTTTGGTTTTATTCGAGGAGAAATAAATTCTTATCGTGTCATACCCATCTTGTTCGGAAGATTTCTTACTGTCTGACACTGTTAATTCCTCTCATCAAAATGGTTCTTTGCAGTTTAGTATTTTTAGATATTTCACACTATTCAAAAGAATGATCGTTATTCATCCAAATAATAATGACAAGGAAGCGTTTTTCCAGGGCCTCTAGAAATGTCTGGTCTCTATGATGCTAGTTTACATATTTCTGATAAATGTTTTTACAAAGGTGACTTGCTATATACCAGAAAGAATTGCTCTGGAAGTATTTCCTGCAGTTTATTTTTAATATAAGAGTATAAATGTTATAGCATAGTTATAGCATCAGAAGGGTTCTGTATCCCCAAATCTCCTATTATTCAAATATCAACAGTATTTATTTAACGTAGCTCTTTCTTTGAAATAATCACATATGAAAATGGTTACTTGTTGCAAATGCAAGGCTGTCGAAAGTGTAATTGTGTAGAGAATTAAAATAGTTTTCGAATTTAATCTATGCAAGATTAGAAACATTCATAAATTATAAAAATTTACAGAAATGAAAACATTAAATTTGCTACCAAAAATATCTTCTGTGAGTTAATATAGCTTCTACGATCTTATGTGAAAGAAGAAAAATATTCGTATCTAAAACAACTGCTGTAACTGAAACTTCTGTGTAGTTTTGATAATCTCAACGTACTTTTTCAAGTAGAATCATCGTGGTGATAAGTAGCTAGGAAGACTCTTTATCTTCATATGTGGTGATATTAAATTGTTCCTATCATTTCAGCTCAAAACCAGCAATTATTTTCCGTGAGGTCGAAACTTCTTCAACAAAATCCGCCAGGGATCGATTAGCGGTGGAAAGAGCAGAGGAATTTTTATTCTTTAGTAGTCGTAAAAAAAGTCTGATGTCTTCAGCGCATAATAAATATTTTAATTAAAACATTTAGTCAGACATTTCCGTTGATATATCTTATGTATAGAATAAAATTGCTGCTTAATTTTGGCTTATCTCTCTCCTGAATAATTAATGCGAAACGAAACACTGCTGACAATAAATTGTTATAAGTATGGAATAAAGCATTGTTTTTTTATTTAATGCCAGTTTTATCTTCTTAGTTTTATTCTAGTTGAATAGACTTTATTATTGTTGCCGAAATCAACACCCAGATAACCAGTAACTAACTATGAATGAGAAGAAATCATTGTGTAAAAAAAAAGACTGATTAAAATATTTATTAGAATTTTCAGCTTGTAGGGAGTAACAATAATTAATAAATTAATAACCATTTCAAGTATACATACTCTCGTATTTCAGTTCTAATTAATTATGATTTCAAAGGAATAGTTATCTTTCATTAAAAATTTGCCATCGAGACAACTTGAAATGAATAAAGTGTGAAGGGCTGTTTCGAAAGTTCCTGAAAAGGGTCATTATTCGGAATCCGGTTTAGGATGTTAGCACGTGTTTTGTTTTTGAATTCGTGGCTTTCGAACATTATCCACCACTTCCAGATATACGCTAATCCTCATTTCGCACCGTTTTCTAACCGTCAGTGTTAATTAGACTTCTGTTGACAGATTTCGCTTTCTAATCCTTGCATCCACGCCAACCTTCCTTCCTTTTATCACTTTCTTAAATACTGTAGATCCTCAGTGTATTCAATAACGAGAAGAAAGTCGTTCGGTGGCTCTCCGTAATCTTTGTCTGATAACCCTGCATCTCGTAATTTTGTAACTTGCTAAACTGTCGAACTTTTGCTATATTAAACGCAGCTGCAGTGCATTATTCTTCTACTGCCTCCGCTGTGAATTATGTGATAGTTGAATTCGCTTATCAAACGAATATACGCGCGCATTCCTTCCATCTGAGATGTCAATGTTTCCTTATTACATCCACTATAGAGCCTAATGTTACACATTAGAAATTCGTTGATATCTCTTTAACGCTTTGACTACGAATTTAAAAAAAAATATTTACTCCGTTTTTTTATCCACGTGAAAAAAGTATATCATAAATAACGTAAATTTAGCATTGGGATTTTTTTGACAAACGGTTTTTAAGGTTGGGACACATATGCCCCAGAAGTATTTAATTGTGGGATACATATGTACCACACGTAGCGATCGACTTACTGTCAGCACACTTATTATTCTGGAAAACTTTTTTATATGAAATAGATTTACTTGGTATGGTACAAGGTAAAGCATTCTTTGCATAACCTAGCATTACAAATTGGGCAACTCATATCTCTTCTTTTTTCTATGTTCATATGTATACCATGAGCACAGCGGCGCTTTGATTTCCCAACTATTGGAAGATGATCCCCAACATTCAAGAGATTCTAAGTAATTTTTAACTTTTAGTGATACACAAATCTCCCATTAGTAATCAGAGGGTTAAATAATCATTCCAAACAAGCAGGAAGAAATTGATAACTTATTATAAGAAATCGCTACTCACAGCACTTTATAAAGAGTTGCAAATAGCTCAACGAAAATTCGAATATTAAGTAGTTCACCTCAGCGTATGAGAAATATCTTCAGTTTCTTACAGAGAAAACTGTAAATCGCAATTCACTGTAGTACCTCTTTGAACTGTAGTACTCCAACCCTCTTTGAACCGGTAAATCTAACAGTTGATTAAGCATTTAATTCGTTCTAGCTCTTGGAGCCGTATTTATATAGCATGGGCTTTCGTAAGCATCGGGAAGAGTTAGTCGGAAGGCACGATTTGCAATTCAACATAAGAAATAAGCACTTGTATACAAAACATATGGCCACAAATCCAATTAAACACAAAATAAACCCTAAAAAATTTATCCTAAAAGCAGCAAATAAATAAATAATTGGATAAAACAATACAAAACATTGCAACTGTACAAAAAAGAAGAGAAGGTTGCCGGAGTAGGTCGTTATCCTGATGTCAACCATACGAGAATGGCCAGCGGATGCGTTCTGTATCTTACATCATTCGGCAGAACATGAACGTAATTGCGCTTTTTCATGCCTCGAAAGCGCGACTTAGGATATATATTAGATTTATATATAGCATTAATCTAACATAGGTATTTTGACACAAAATCAGACTTTCCTGAAATAGCATATCATTTTTTCGCATATTGCGATTCTACGACTCAAATTACGCCTAGATATCAAATTTTGTAATTTTTGGTGAGAAATTTAAGGAGAAATTAAAAAATTTATCTTCGCGGATTTTTTTCAGATTGCGCCAAGAAATCATTCACATGGCGGAATTCTTAATGTATAGTAACCTACTTCCTTTCCTGTTTTTTCATTGATGCAGGAGGAAAAAAAGGTCCATCGTTCACTCTTTCAAATAATTTTAAGTACGTAAACCACGTTATTATCACGTTTCGTTATTATCACTTATATTAAATGCACGAAATTTCAAAACGCGCTAAAAAGGAAATTCACGTATACCTTAGGAAATTCTGAATAAAAAACTTTAATTCTTTGCAGGTATGCTTAGAAATATATCTACTTTAAGATGAGGTTAAAAATATATAGGTTATTATACAAAAATTGTTTCGAGAAATTTATAAAAAATATTTTAAAATACAAATTTTAAAAATAAATCATAAAAAGTGAATGAAATTTATTTGGAATTAACCTAAATTTCCAAATGTGAAAGTATGAAAAAAGTTTAATAAAAAAAGATATATTAATGAATATGTATCAGATTTATTTAATATTGAGGAGCTAAAATTTTGAGAGCTAATTTTTTAAAAACTCTTGGATTTTTTACAAAACTTGGCTGTTTGGCATAATTTGAGTCGTAGAATCGAAATATAGAAAAAAAATGGTATGTCATTTTAGAAAAAGTCCGATTTTGTTTCAAAATACCTACGTTAGAACAATGCTATATATAAATCTAATACATATCCTAAGTCGGGCTTTCGAGACATGAAAAACGCAATTTGAATTTCGTCAATCGGCTTAGTAGAACGGGAGATATAGAACTGTCCCCAACCCCGTTTTTTTTTCTCAGTGTACGTAGAAATTATTTTTACAGTTAAGATTAACAGTACGAGCTGCGTAGTGTAATGGAGCAAAATATACGGGATGACGCATAATTGTGCATATCCTTGACACATTAGTCTATCTCCTGGGATGAAAGTAAAGCTATTCTTCGCGGGTTGGAATCGCTTTCTATAGCGCAGTAATTTCAAATATTTGATTGTTTTGTGGGAACGTAAGTATTAGACTTTATGTTTTCTTCCTACTTGCCCAGCTCGGGGAATTTAGAATACGCTGTTCCTTTGTACTGATGCAAACAAATGCATAGTGATCGAGAGTGCGCTCCTCTGCACACTGACATTGGTCTGAAGCTTTCTCCCGGCTTCAGGTAGGTGCGATAGAAACCATGAACCGTTAGGAAGTATGTCAATGATGAACTGTTGCTATAAATCTCCAACTTTAGTATAGAACTGAAAGACACATCTGCCTGTGCTTTCAGGTGATCACTTTTCCTGCTATTTATTCTTAAATTGCACATTTGTATTGTGTTTTACATAAGACAATCGTATTGGTTGCTCTGGCACGATTGCATCATTGGCAGCATACTTCTAAAGCTTATCAGCAAGTTCATTCCTATGAACTCCTGTGGCTGCTGGAACCTAATACAGATAGGGTTGGCATGTTAACAGAGTATGTATGACTCTAAGAACAAGAGAGGTTTTGTTACGTGTACCTGCGATTGGCTCTTGACTTGAAACTGAGTCGTTGTAAATGTTAAAGAGGCCTTATTACTATTTCAAGAAACCAAACAGATCTGCGTGACAGTTGCAACAATATAGGGTAAAAATCAATGCAATTAAATGAATTTAATATTTAGAGACATTTACATCTTCTGCTGCGTTCTAATGAAGTTTGGTTCCCTTACGAAGCCTTATGCTCTGCTCTGTATGATAGATGAATTCGCTTTTCAAACTGATATACGTATGTATTCCGTCAATCTGGGTCGTCAGCCTTACAATTTAGTCTGTTCACTGTAGAATCTATTAAGCAATATCTGGTAAGCATACAGAATAAGATAAAAGTAATAAACTTACAGGACTTACCATAGCTTGAAATACTTTGGCAATCCACGACTAGATCAGAGGTACTATATGAAAATTACTGTAAGAGTAAGTAATATTACTTAAAGAGGTACTATATTAAAAGATATCATAGGTTACGAGGAAACACTTTTGTTATAATATATCTCGCTAATCAATTAAAATGTAATATTGTGATTACTAAAAATGTATCTAATATCGTATATTATGTACTTGGCACAGAATCGTCTGATTTATAATTTGTTTCAAATCGAATTGTTACCATGCGAGAACCATACCATTGATGTAACAATGTCAAAATAACAGACACTTTGTGATGTGATTGTCTAATCTCAACCACATCACAAATTTGCACCTTATGAATAAATGGCAGGAGCAATGGTCATAAGGAAATGTGGGAAAGCGCGCCTTTCAGTTTTGTACAAAAGATAAAATACAGCTTAATAGCATCAGTCCATTGCTGTTAACACTGTTTAAAATTGTAAGATGCAGCATTGTTTAGAATTTAAAATAACAAATACTGTGCACTGCTAAGATTCAAGTTTTCAGATTTCTTCTAAAGGGAAATCTGAACTGAAATCTGAATTTCGCTTTAGAAGAAATCTGAACGTAAACTGCTCGAACATCTACTAAATATTTTCATAAATTTGTTAAGACTTCTAAAATAAGAAATAAGCAGAATTTCGTTTTAAAGCAATAATTTAATTTCAAATTTGAGCTATCTTAATTAAACAGAATGGTTGTTCTGGAGCACTTTCTCAAAACAAAGCGAGCGTTTTCGAGTTAACTATGCCTTAACTAACTCCAGCTTACTTACCGTATAGGGTTACACGTGATCTGGCAGTGTTATTTTAGTCCTATAATCCTGGAAAAGCTATCACTATGGCTAAGATAATCGACAAAGTTTTACTAAGGTTATAATAACCTTTTTATTTAAACGGAACTTGGAACATAAGGGCACGCTTTTATATTACAATAACTACAACTCGTGGTAATGAAAATAAATAGAACAGTTAAATTTAAATTAAATGTTTAACACTGTATGTTCTAGCTAAATTTGTAGCCCATGACAGCTAGAATACTTAAGAGCTGCGTAGAGAACAATCGCTTAATTGTAATGCTTCAATAACAAGTCCAAAGAAGGGTTAAATTAGCCTTTTATTCAACTGAAGAACAGATGGCCATTCTCGGGCTTACAGTAAGCCTGCACTTGGGCTTTAACTAAAGATAGAAAATAAGAAACTAATCTAATGTTCACTAAACTAAAACCAGACGAAGCTGCACAGAAATAACTAACAGAGTGGACCCTTAATAAAGATCATCGACGAATATTAGCAGGTACGTAACAATACGGCCGAATGTGGTAACATCAGGCTTAAAGCAACGACGTGGCCAGAAGGCGGAACGCGGTCTACTAAGAATTTATAAGCTCTTCTAGGGATGTTGATCCAGACTTCAACTCAAATACTGGTTTCTACCTTATTTACATAAAATGGGATCCTGAAAATACATCGTGGTGGGGAATCGTTGGTGAGATATAAGGAATTAAAGAAAAGCATGTTCAAAAATAAAAATAACTATTTAGAAATTAAAATAAACCCTTACAACTCAATTAAATACTGTACTAGAAGCTAGCTCACTAATTCTACGGGCGCATCAGAATTAATGTGTCTGCAGCGAAAGACCGCAAAGTCAAAAAATTACATTTGTTAGACCTGACAGGAAACTAACAACATAGCGCGTACGCAGTGCTAAAAGCAGTCTCTGCCTCAAATCCCTACAACCTCTGTTTAAATACTGACTGCTAATTTTCACGGAAAGGTGAAGTTACAGTAAAAGGTGAAGTTATAATAACTTGTTAATTAAAGTAAGATTCTGTACATATTCCCCACAGAATTTAAGTAATCGCTACGAATCTCTTTTACAAATTAAAATTACATTTTAAATCAATTAAGGTAATCAAGATTTTAAATTGTAAAACTGCAACAGGAAACAGGTTTTTCAATCATGCAGTTAAATGTCTGCAACTAAATTTAAATTTTTATAGAAGTTTGCATTCTTTGAACAAAACTTCATATCATCACTGAAATGGTTTAGTAAGAAAATTAGTTAAAAAATCAAGTTGCCTTTTACAACTTCAACAAGGCCCTTTTAACATTTTACTTAGTCTAAATTCAGTTTTTCATTCCAGCTCTCAGAGCCATGTAGTACATGAAAGTGCTTTTGAAAATGTGCAGAGTTTTCAGAAACTACCTGCTAACCAAAATCCTGTATTGTTAATAGCTCAGGCACACTAGACCTCAAAAACACACTATTTCAAGACTGTATAGCTAATGTTCTAAGCTAAGTTTTCGTTAAATATATAGGTGTTGGCTGTAGAGCCTAACTATTAACTATTTAAATTCTCTAAGCTAGCTTTTAGTTTACTTTAAATTTGCTAGGCTGAATTTATAACACAACATCAGAACATTTAACGTTTATAAACAATTAACAAAAGGCTGTTTTTCGAAAAACAGTGATCACAGACTTCGTGGAAAAAAATATTAAAGTTCGTTTACATTCAAAAGATTACTCAGTTTGAACTTTACATCACTGTTTTAAGAAGTTACTAACATCTATTCTTTAACTGGGCCGAGTTTTTCTCGGTACAGCTTCTTGGACTAAAATCATTGTATTATGTTCTAAGATCTTTCTCTCTGGCGAATTCTCACACAGGCATAAATGAATTACCAGCACGGAAGAAAGGTGAAACGTAACCCTTTTTTAATTCAAATTTTAACAGAAAGGCACAATCTTCGTGCATTACAAAGACACCGTCAACTTGCGGTGAAAACTTAAATACAATTCAAGTCGAATCTAAAGTAAAATATTGCTGGATTAGCACGTTAAATTACACCTAACGTGTTGACTCACAAAAACAAAACAGGTGTCACGATAATCCGAAATGACCAAAAGGCTTACTTGCCTAAGAGCGAGATAGCGACGAAACGTGCGCTGGCTAGCGAAAACACGCTCTGATTAAACTCAGAGATTCATGCGTTTAAATATTCACTTCGCTTTAAATTTACATCCTGGAGAGAAAATACTAGGGGAAGTTGAGAAGTTAGGAAAAGTATCAAACTTAAAATAAATTTGTTATGCAAAATAAGGAAAACCCTACGTCTTCCCTCGCCAGAATTTAACTATCGCATAGCAAGGCTTCAAATGCCTGGATAAGACATCTAAATTCTAAATTTAAATGTAAATGTAAGTCCACCTTAACAATCTTATACTACAGTTTGAATAAATTTAAGATTTTACAGATGCTAAATGTGGCACATAAATACAATTCTTTTTTCAACTTTCTTGTCTTGTCTCCTTCCAGGTATCTGGAAGAAAAATAGTTTAGAACGTGTTATACATAATTTACAATGCCACTACTTTTAACATTTTAAACAGTTCAAACTTTTTCTACATGAGGTGCATTTGCTCATTGCAGTCAAGCTCCCCCTTGCTCTCCAGTATGTTGTACTACAAATGCTAGCGTACTTTATGTAAAATGAGTGCAAAACTTACCGACTCTCCCACATCTATTTTTTCGAATTAAACTCACTAGACCTAGAGAGACACCCTACAATCAGATATCAGCCTTAGGTGCTAACGCTAGTGAAAATTAACTTAGTGTTGGCTGAAGAGCCTAACATTTTACTTTACATTCACTCTCAATTAATTTTTTTTTCTTTTAATACATTTCACAAGTAACTCAGACTACTCTTTCATTCAAAGCACATATTTCAAGCATGGAAAATACTTTAAGTATTTAAGAATTCAAACATTCTCACATAAATAATTTCTTACTTACTAAATAACCTCAAATAATTACATGCAACAAATTCCTAAAAAAAGTTTTTTTGAGTAACGAAGTTCGTTTCCTTGATACTATACAAACATTTTCCTACAACAGTCTATAGGACCAAATTTAACATTTCGTTCTGAATTTGCCAAGATTGCTAAAGTTTCTTGCTTCACACAAAATTTAAAGCAAATAGCTTAATACATTTTTTTAAAAAATTTCTTGCATAATACAAAATTTTGAGCTTCTAAATATAGAACTGTAAGCTTCTTGCTTAATACAAAAAAATAGAAAAGCTTCTTGCTTACTTAAATAAAGCATTGTCCTCTTCCTGAGGGAAAAATGAAATTGATATTTTCAACCAGCTTCGTACTAGTTTTAAAATAATTTTAAATAGAATAATTTTGGCTTATCTCTTGCTTAACAAATTCCTTCATCCTTTTGTTTACGAATTCTTCCAAGGAAAGAACTTGGTTCAAGTGTCTGACTCGGATTCTCTGCCGAGGCTGGCCATTCCCATTGCTCTCCTCGCCGGCTGCTTGCTTTTCAGTCCCCTGTCCCAATCCACTTTTTTCTGCCGTTGATCCGCTTCTGCCTGAGATGGATGCTTGCCAGCTATTGCCGAAGAACCTACCTGGACCGGCTGGAGACTTTTTGGCTAGTCAATCGTGGGATCGCCTCGGTTCCTCAGGAATTTCTTTCTTCTCAAAGGCCTGTGGACTCTGTGGGACTTGCATTGCTACCATATCCTTGCCTTCGTTTCTTAGTGGATGGATTCGTGCCCCCTGGTGTCTTAGTTGCTTTATCCTCCCCATTCGCCCGTTGGTAGATCTTGTGCAGAGTTTAGTTTCCCCTTCCTTTCTCCGAGAATTGTTCCCTTTCGCTTTGGACTATTTTTGTTATTCCGAGATAGCCTGTAATTGGCGCATCATGCAACTCCTGTAAAATATTTAATGTTAATTCGCTAGGATAACTGGTCTTAATCCAATAGTATAATTTGTTACTATAATAAAAGAAATTGTCAGTAATTTCGTAACTTGCAGCTCTGTTTCTAATACCCGTCATATTTGTTTTAGTGTTCAGTGTGCTGGGGATCGTTCAAATGCGCGTACTATTTTTAGATTACGAGTCTGTTTGTAGTTCTGAGACGAATGTTTCGCATGAATTAAAATTTTTGAAGTTAATATTTCAAATTTCATTTCTTTCCAGGGAGTACTTTTAAGTACTAAACTGTATTCTTGCAATTTATCAGCCTATCATATGAGTCTGGGGGATAGATACTTTCCGGAATACAAATGGACGATGGCCGGATGGTCTATATGCATGGTAACCGGGCTTTACCCCCAAACACTCGAAATTTCCGTACAACCAGAAGTACTAAACAGGGACTCTACCGCAAAATCCGATGAATCTGCGGATATATCTCATTTGCTGTCCGCTTGAGGAAATGTCAAGATGTGAGCTTGGATTAATGGCAATTTAAGTCTTTCAAACGACATGTATGTTTCTGCCGACAGAGAAATCCTGTTTTATTTTCAAGTTTAATAGTAGCTCTTCTATATGAGCAAAATCTTTGATAAAAGTCCTATAACAGGAGCACAAAGCAAAAATGAGACCATCTTGCTTGCTTATTAAGTGGTAAATATTTTTATCGCTACAGTTTTAGAGTCCATTTCAATTCCCCTTTCAAATATCTTATATCTCCGGTATCAAAGTTCTTTGGCCACGAATTTACTTTTGGCCGCATTTGCCTTTAAACCTGGTTCTCTTGAAAGCGAAAACTCGTCGTTTAAATCCCAAATATGTTCATCAGTTTTCTCGTTAGAGACTACTATATCGTCTAAGTAAATAATGTAGATTTTCTGAGGACAGATCTTAGTTTAATGGCCATTGCTGTTTGAAATGTGCCAGGTGCTTCGCTTAAGTCAAATGACATTCTGAGAAAGGCATTAACTCCTGATTTGGTAATAAATGCAGTTCTTGGTACATCCTGTGGTTTCAGACATATGTGAAAGTATCCAAAGGTAAGATCTAACATCATCTTCTGTTTTATTAAGCTGATTTTAATAATTATTTAATGCCAGAAACAGTCTCTATTTCAAACCCTCAGCTTAAATACTCACAACTAATTCGTATTCTGATGAGGAATACGGAGTGTAGAAGTAATAGTACCATAATAACTTGGTTGAAGTCATAATAACTGGTTGGTTAATATAAGTTACAGAACAAACATATTACCTGTTCCCCAATTTACTTAACTTTTGTTGAAGTTGTCAGGACTGAGTGTTCTGTGCATACTTTTGGCGAACATATTCGTGAAGTTGTTAAAGTCCTGATCTTGAACAGGGAGCTGAATGCAGGTATGTTCAGTGGAAGTGGTAGAATAGCTGCACGCAAGGAAGGTTTTAAAATGACTCCTTTATTAAACAACTATTTACAGCCACTTCCCATCTCCGAAGGGATAATAGAAAATAATGACCGCACTTGGGTCTAAACTGAACAATCAAATAATTTAAAATAAAGTTAAGTAGAAAATTAAGAAGTCGTTGCTCTCAGAGCTATAAACGCGAGGTTGGCCTCTATGCTAAACTATCAATGGTGCGTAGCAAGATTTAGCTAATACTAACGCACTTAGATTTCTTCAATAAGTAATAGAGTAACAGAGCTAAGGCTTAGAATTTAAATACTAGCTAGTCAGGCGAGCGTCGGACAGAGCCGCAGTGATCTGAGACTAAAACCTCTCTCACACTGAGAAGTTCCTTGCTAACCTTTTAAATACAAAACTTGTCACCACCTCAAATTAGCATAAAGCTGAAACTCGCGCTCATTCTAACGGGAAGTTGAAATAAGAGCCCATAGGAAAGAAAAATTAAAATAAAACTTTGTAAGTTTAAACTAAAACCTTACAAAGTAACATAATTGTATGAACAGATCAGTATTGTCGTGAATTTCAGCAATATGTTAAAGTCTTAAACATTGTATTCCTGAACATTATTTTAAAAAGTAGTATTGCGCGGCTTCTTTATACAGAAAAGAAATTCTTTGAAGAAAAGGAAAACTTGTAAGTGTACCTGTAACTTTCAGCACATAAACTTAAAGAGAAAGAGACACAAATGGTGTTCTTCGTAAATAGGCTGCAAATAGATCCCACAGGGACAAAAAGGAAGGAATAAAAAAACTAGAAAATTCTTAAGGGACAGTAATAGCCGTTAGAGATCAAATAGAAGAAACACCCATTGGGAAATACGAATAAAAGAAAATCTGGAGAGTCAAAGGCAAGAATCCTTTCATTTAGAATCTCGAAAAGAAGCAATCTGAGCACCGACTGAACCAAATGTACAATGTAAAAGATTAATGTAAGAAGTAAAGAATTTGTTGTAGATATTTGAGCTGCAATGCTTTTAACAGCTAGGAAAATGTGATTCAGGTTTATCGTGGATTTCGAATTTTTCATGACACCAAGCCTTCATTAAATAAATAAATAAAATAATAAATGAGGAAATAAAATAAAATTAAACAGTTTACTTTGAAAATTTCATACTTATAACCTCGAAAAGTTTACTAAAGTATACCAAAGTTTCAAAAATAATAAAAAAATTTAAATATAAAAAATCATAACATTAAACAGATTGAAATTTAATTTTTTATACTTATTCCAAATTAACACCTAAAACAAGTTTAAGCTAAACAGTTACGAATACCCTACAAGTTTAAAAATTAATCTTTCAGGAATTCAAAGCATGGAATATAAATGAGTTTTTTTAAACCAGCTAAGCAATGCCAGATAGTAGTAAGATAAACAAAACTTGCTATGATAACATTTCATTTAGTAAATTAATGTTACGTAGCTCGTTGTTTAATGCCAGGTGGCATTGTTAATTAAAGCCTTTTTTAATAAATAGGTATACTTGCGCTTGTTTAATGAAGGAAAGCTTGAATTGCTCAAGTTGCACAATGACTCAAATACGTTTTGAGATATAAGAAGCTTTGTTTAGTGACAAACGTTCACCCATTATTCCAGAACTAAATTTTTTTTCATTGCTTACTGTGATACAATGCTATGAATCAAGGGTTTGAGGCGGTTCCTTATATTACTGAAAAAAGGTAAACTGCAAGCTTCTAAGGAAAATTCAAAGAAGATTTCTTTTACGAACTGTTTGTGGTTACAAGACCGTTAGTTACAAGGCACATTCTACTGTTGCTTGTATTCCGCCTATATATATTGAGGTATTAAACAATATTGCGATGAAGGAAATCCTTTGCCGACAATCCTCATCAAATTATCTTAACGGCAATCTTCCTGTTTCTTCTTTACTGATTTTTTAACAAGAATCCTATACCACTCGTTGGCTTTTCGGAGGTTGTTCTTGAAAACTTCTTCTACGAAGGCATTCGTTCTCATAAGGAGATAGCCATGTCCTTTGTCTGAATCCAATTTACTAGTTAGGCACTCATTATCTATCTAAAGAAATTTTAGGGTAATAAAAAGTTCATACATATGAAAAATTGGTCTTCCAAAAATTTTTGAACTTTCTTTAAATAGATCATTATTGTACCCTATGATAAGAAACGACAAAGTCCGTTAATTGATACTGAACCCATAAAAATTGAGTTATATTAGAAAAAATTCAAATTTTAAGAAACTAATGAATGAGAACTGGAAGCCTGTACTTATACATTCATACTCCTCTAAGGTAACACGCACATTTCTGAACATTATATTATATTCAGTCACGCGTCTCCTCTTGGGGGAACGGAGAGTCGCTTTTTTCTTAGCCACTTTTTACAAGGGGCGAATGGTTACCACACTGAATTAGTAACCAGGAAAGCGCCTTATATTTTAGCAACCCTTTAGCTCGGATTAAAGTTACCAACTTCTTGATAGTCACTTTTCCTCTTAATTGGCCATTAGATGGTTTCTTTAGATAATGAATTAAAGATATTCCTCCCGAATCAGCTGTGTAATTTATGGACGTAGGTCCGCTCCTAGCAAGTCCACATGATCAGTTGTTAGGATTCTTCGGTGCAGAATCTTCTAATTGATCTACAATAAAATGTTTCTTTCTCATTTTCCAATTCTATTATTCTTAGGTGTTAGTGCAACACTGTCGTATACTTTCCCAGTGTTCTAATAGAATACTTTGACTGCCTTTTTAACTGTTTTAAGCTCTTTAATTTGCAGGTTTCGAAACATCATTACTCTTCTCCGTGATTCAAATCTAAAACTTCTGGGCTATTGCCAGATCCTTTAACTGTTTGGGTGCGGAATACCTATATTTATTTTGCTTCTAAATTCTCAGTAGGAACAGTTGTTAAATTGGGAAAACTCTGTAAGTTTTCTCGGAAATATATCTTCACGAAGAGTTCTGCAAGAGTCGAAACATCTGAAGCAAAATAAAGTTTCTTTAAAATGACTCAAGGAAAGACGTCTTTGCTTTGCAGCATGAATTCCACTACATTATTCCGCTTTTTATATCGCTCTCCTATTTTATGTATGCCTTTATACAAAACGCATTCACAAAGGTAGAAGGAGCATCGGTATATGGAAAAATTCACGTGGAAGGGAGGAAACGTATGCATTTTATTTTTCGATGCAACAGCTTTCCAGATAAAAGTTATCCGGATTTTGAGATCCATTTATTATTTCCGAGTTATATTTTGAATGAAAGTACGCGATGCCTATGTTACAAACCGTAACTTCGGATGGAAATGAATATAAACAGCAGTACGAAGTTAACATTGCTTATGTTCGAAATATATATTTGCAAAGGTAGAATAGAGACTTTCTAACTGATAGATTTTCAGAAGTTATTAATGAATGCAATATTTTCCCGTGGTAGTAGGGAAGGCAGCTGCCATGTCCTCGGGAGAACTTGTACGAATCTCAGAGAAAGCATGCATGTTTATAAATATGTAGTGTCTTTGCGGCCTGGGTACATTTGAAATACTGCCAAAAGTTATCTCGAGAGACTCATGGTAAGAAAGAATGATGGAAGACACGTGAATCCGTTCCCTGCGGAATTTTTCATCAAAATTCGGACGAAGCTTCTAATTCGCTTGCCTCCTGTTATGTAACGATGATGAGACTCTATTCCCGAAGAATGCGCTAATTTATAATAATCTGGCTGTTTGAAACAATACAACTTACTTTCACGTTTGTCTTTCATGTTTTCAGACATACATTGCCAAAATAAAGTTTATAACCTTTTCCCTACTACGATTGGTTACACACGCTAAATCTAAAGCACACTATCCGCAAAACTGCCTTTTCTGAAAGTTGTTTCTTGAGAAATTTTTCTTACTCCGCCTGGGACTTTTGATTAACTTTCGTATTCCATAAGTTATTACTTATATTATACCGCTATCACCATTATGTTTAATAGGAGTTTTTTTCTCAAACTAATAAATAAAGATGCACAGCTTTTCCCCATAATAAAATATTCTTTATTTAATTAGATTACTGTAATTCAGCGACACTCAGGCGTTGTACATAAAATCACTGAGAGTTCACTTTTCCACATATTAAAAGAACAACGTTAAAAATACTTTCTGCATAGACAGTTTAAGACACGTGCAAAATATTATGAACTAAGCTACTGGAAATCAATTTGCACATTTCCCAAGAGTATTCCTATTGCTATTTATACCATTGATGCTGTTCATAAAATACATTTCTAACACCATATATTATGCACACTAATGAAAGTGTTTGGCATTTTTTCCCTCTCTTTCCAGCCGTGAATGCGTCAGTCTTGAGGGTATTTAGATTAATGGTTTTACTAATAAAAGACGATAGAATCGTATTAATGCACCTGAAAGATTAATGATAGTATAAAAGAATGGAAGAACTACATTCTTCATTTCTGAATTTTATATAATTGTCATTTTAAAATAAATGAAGGTTTAGAAAATGGAAGTCTTTAAAATTATAAATATTCATATATCCTTCGTTGTTAACTTGTTTCCTTGTTAATCAATTTGAGCTCTCTTATTTAAATTTTTGAATAATTTATATTTACAGAAAGTTATGCCTTCTAAAAAATCCACTCTGATTCTTTTAAACGGCATTAAAAATACAAAATAATAAAAATAAAAAATAAAAATAAAAACATTTCATAGAAAATATCTTATTCATAAAAATTATTTTAAACGGAATAATTAATTTATTCCCTCAAAAAATGTTTTTGAAAAATATTTTTTAAAAATAAAATAACGTTAACGGAATTAATAAATGCCTGCAGCTTGTTTCGAAACATAGACTCTTATAATTCACATGTTGCCAACCACCGAATTGGTTCTAGTTTCTTATAACCTTTGAGTTCTGATAGTTCGACCCGGTGTCCAATCAAGGAGAAGGGGTTTCCTGTGTAGTCGCTTTCAGGCACAAAGGCGTCCTTCCCCTTAAGCAGATAACCCTCGTGTACTTCACGAGGTGTAATTATCGTGTATGCGATATATTCAATTAACCAAACCTCTTCTTTGATCGAACTGGGCTAGAGCGAAACATTCCTGCGTTACAAGGGAATTTTCTCCAGTTTTCGAACCATATTTACAGCGAAACAAGGCTATAAAAATGGCACTTTACAGAAGGATTGTTTCCCAGTTCTCGAAACATATTAGAAAGGAAAAGTGTCATAAAAATGCCGTGTTATAAAAGGCATTTTGTCCTACTTTTCAAATGAATTAGATGGAAACAGTGTTATAAGAATGCCATACGAAACAATATCCGCCTCTGGATCAAAATGTGTTAAATCGTTTTTCATATTTTAACGTATACTCAGCCCCACGAAAAATTTTATACTTTTCTGAAAAAACAAACTGAATTAGATTTTCTACTAAATAATCCTATTACGTTACTCTAAAAAAATATGCATCTCTGAATTTGGCCGAGTGTAAACAGAGAAATTCTGTATTTCAGAATAATAACAGAAGCTATTTTATCAACACATAACATGTAAATATTTACTGGAAAGTGTAAAATCGTAATTCATGGAAGTTGCGAAGTTGTTAATAAAACAAATTATATTATTTTCAAACATCTGATCTATTTTCCCCAAGTATTTAAATTTTAGTTTATCAGAAGATGAAAACTTTTCAGCGAAATTGCTGCAGGTAATACTTATACAAACGTTCTGTCCCTAAGCATAAATCTTTACTGAATAAAGCATCGCTTCTTCAAAAATAATAAATTTATTCTGAACTTGCATCTATCACATTTCATTTCTTTGGAATGAAGGGGAAAATGTGTTTTGAAACATTCCATTCAGAAAGTCACCGTTAACTTTGTTTGGTATTCCAAGTATTCAAGGAATATACCAAACAACATAGGCATATCAATATTCTATCGTTTTCTTCGCTCTTTTCTCCGATATAAAGAGACAATATGAATTTTATGTATGCCGTTATTAAAAATAACGATCGCCCTTATTTTAGCTACTTGACATGGCTATCTTTCATAACAGGAATGAAAAGAAGTCCTGTGAAAGGTGGTATGAGGTTTTTATGAGAAACTTAAGGTCATTTTTTATTCTGTTGTGATCGTTTTCTATTTTTTGCATCGCGAACTAAAGCTGCGCACCTGTCGGATCTTTTCAAAAAGAAAAGGATTACGCCCGTAAATGAAAGCTTTTATCCTTATACCTACGCGAATTTATTAAATTTAGAAATGTCTTTTCCCTTTACTTCCGCCTTCGCTGCTGCATTTTTCGGGGTCGTGCCAAATAGCTCGTGGCGGCTGCTTTTGGATGACTTCCCCCAACGATCAGCGTCGAAGAGATTTCGGTTTGCAGTTGCATTTTCAGAGGAAACCAAGCGAGAATGTTGGCTAAAAGAGTGGGGGAAATGAAATTTCGTTCCGAAATAGGGAGACTATTTTTTGTATTATCAAATGGCAAAGAATCTTATATGACCTGAAAAAATATTTGATAGAGAAGGCATTTTATTTTAATTAACAGATTTTTGGACCGGTCAGTATTGTATTTTCCAAAGTAACCAAACAATAGAGACTTTTCTCGGAATGTCCTAAAATATTTTACTGAATATTTAACTGCCAAGCATTTTGTTAAGTATCATTTTCTTTACTATTATGAGCTAAAAGAAATTTACTAGTAGTGGAGCATTTAAGGATATTCATTTAATTATCACAATAAATTTACAGAATTCTATCACAAATATGTATATTTCATTACTATCTAAACTTCTATTTATTATAAATGTTATACCGCTTCGTCAGTAAAATGCTTATATAAAGTTCGAAATCCTTATCTTCCAGTAAAACATTTAGGTATAGACCTAGATGAACGTGAACAAAGTCACCGGTACGACACCATTTTGTCATCAAGTGTTGTTACGATCGCTTTTCAAAGGTTATGTTCCAAAGGCTATAATCGCATCTTGAAGAATATGTTCAAAAGGATTTGATAGGCCGTGCTAACATAAAAATTATTAAAGTAAGATCATATATAATAAAAGAAAATGAGGTACATAATATGGAAACTAGAGATTGAAACCAAGTTCGATTTTTAATTTTTGACTAAAAAAGAAAAATATGGAAGACCGTTTAATAGAGTTTAGATATTCCACTAATGGTATTACCCAGTGCCACTGGCGTGCTGTGTTCTCAGCAGGTTCAGTTGGCCCTTTTTTGAGTTTAAATGGCCGTTCATACTGTGGTTTATCTGATGTAACGCAAACATCTGGCACAGCCGACGCTGCTCCAAAACCAGTTTTCCTTCATAGAGGAGCGAGTTGAAACATCTGAGCTTCACGTTTAGCGAAGCTAGTGGACGTTGGAACCCTAGAGCTGCTGAAATCAGGGTTTATTTGAGTTAAAGGAGACATCTGAAACCGACGACATAGCTCCACACGCTGATCTTACAAACTGAAGCCATTGCAGCTTTTGTTTGCTGAACCACGAAGGAAGCGTTATTATTCATTTCTGCATATAATTCACCTAGCTACGTGATGTAATCAAGAGCTTGGCGAACTTTCTACTGCCGAAGTACCGATAATAATTGCAGGAGACTTTAATTTAAAGAGTCCAACCTGATACTCCAGATACACCAACATCAACGGCAGATTTTTCTGACCAGTACGGTATAAAGATAGTAGAACACAATACATCTACCAGGACACACCACAACTTCTACTGAAGTTCTAGATATTCTTAACTTGAATTCAACACACGCCTCGGGTGAAAGTGATAGAATTGCTTAACTCTGGTCACTTTGCGGTTGACTTTATTTTCTATGGACTGTATCCACCAGCTCTTAAATGACAAATTGGAAACATTTGCTAGGTAAGCTGAACTCAGTAATGCAAACCACACCTCAGTACTATCTCAGACATAGAGTCAGCCATTACAAAATTCAGCGGAGGCTTTAAAAACATATTAGAAGCCTCAAGCAAATATATCTCATATTACAAAAATAATAAATTACTAGACATCATTCAAAATAAAATTAAATTGAAAAACCATAAAAGGAAACAGGGAAAACTCTAACGTGATCTAAACCTGAAAAGAATAATCAAGAATCTCGTAAGAGGAATCGCCGAAGAATTGCAGATTACCGTTTCGAAAAATGAGACTCGCTGTTATAACATGTCTATGAAACGGGCAACAGTCTGGGAAATTAATCGCTCATTAAGAAACGAACGCACGTGCCAAATAGCGGAAAATGAGATCAGGAAAATCAGATGGCGCAAAGCGAACCAAAAATTGCTGAAGTTTTCGCAAATGGTTTTGCAAAAACTTTTGCCCAAACATAACTAATCAATCACAGCATGAAGAAGAGATTAAAAATGATCTTAATAATTCTGAAGTTCTTAATAATTCACAGCGACCAATTCCGCATATCACACCAAACGAATTCTCCAATATAATCAATGAACTAGACGTCAAGAAAACAGAGGCTTTGATGATATTTCATACGGAGCCATTAAGGAGGCGCCTAAGAAGATTATCGTCCTAATTACCAACATTGTAAGCGCTTACCTGCGTTTTGCTTACTTTCCACAGCAGAGAAAGCATGCAGAAATTAAAACATGGCTTACAATCCAACGTTCTAGACATCGTCCGATTAGCGTCTTACTCTACCTAGGGAAGATGTAAGACTGAATTATTCACAGAAGATTGACGGAAAACCTTGTAATAACTAATGCGAATTCAGGCCAGGATAGCATCATCAAGCAAATTTTGAATGTGCTAGAGACCGTATCTGATGGATTTGTTAAGAAAGAATGAATAGCGATCTGCTTTTTTGATATGGAAAATTCTTCGTTTGCATATGGTACGAAGGTCTGCTTTACAGACTTGTAGAAATCAACTTACCAATTGCAGTGGTCAAACTATTCAAGTCATATCTGTCAAACTTTTCGAAAAGTGTGAGATACTCTCTCAAGTAAAAGAATTATTTATGCAGAAGTCCCACAAAGTCCGGTTTTAGCGCCGTGTCTTTCTAACATTTGTATACGTGATTTACCGGAACCGTCCAGTAGCACAGCTGTCATATATGATGTGGCTGTTATGACGAAATCGACAGACCTAGCCATGCAATTGATAACCCTCAATCTAGCCTGTACACTGATGTAACTTATGGAAATTAAAATTTAATGGAATTAAATACAGCATCATCTTGGTTACACGTTACAAGAAGAACTGACAAGTGAGACTAAACTTCAATGTTAATACTCATACGCTCCAGGTTGTACATTGCATAAAATATTTAGGAGTTGTTTTAGACGAAGAATTAAATTTCAGAGAGCACGTAATATATATCTAAACAAAGCCACCGTTGCTTACATGGCGATTTACACCCTCATAAGTATTAATCAAACTTAGATTTACGTATTTAAAAACCTTATATGCCACTCTAATTCATCCTCATTTATTCTATGCAGTCGCCATGTGTCAACGGAGCTCAAAACTTACAAGACGAAAATCATGATATTTCAAAAAAAATCCTAAGAGCAATTACTAATTCACCGAAATTAACGATAAATTTTTATGCGAAATCAACGACTCAACCAAGATCTTGAAATTCCGCATGCACAAGAATATATTCTTGCAAGTTTTCATAATTTCTTCAGGAAAATTATGAAATCTTAATTACGCTTATATTGCTCAGTTCTACCGTTGAAATTATCTTTAAACGACCATGCAATTCATCACAAGGCTGCATAAAATTTGCTTTGGGATTTCACCTGCGTCTGTTTGTGTATATTTCATATCTTTATTTTTAGTATCTAAATTTTATTATTTTCCATTTGTGTACTTAAAAAGTTGCCGTTTTGCTGTGTACATCAAAGATTTCAAGGATTTTTGTATCTCTGCATTTCATGTTTCCTACAGGTGCTAGTTGACACATTATAGTAAAGCCACAGTAATTTGCTAAAGAGCTTAATTTTTCGCCGATTACATCAGTACTTTGTGCTTATGTGTATGTCTAGAGCAAGCGGTCGCTTATGTGTACGGCCAACGACCTAGAGCTCACCCAAATTCAGCGAATCGGGAAATCTTCTGTGCGGAATGGAAAATTTATTAAAGAAAATGGTCTTTAAATAATCAGTGATTTAATATTTCAAAAGATCAAGCATTGGCATCGATTTCAAGGTTATGAAATCTCGGCATCTGCGCGAAACTGTATTCAGCTGCCTGCTCAGAACAACATTCATCTTTCTCAAATCTCGCATGTTTTGATTTACGGTAACAGATGTTTGTCTGTAATACAGCTTGAAAATTATTTTCTTTCAATATATAAATAGAAGTGCATGAAACCATAATTACTTCAGTGATACAGAATTGAGGAATATGCCACGGACATTAAATCAAGTATTTTTGTTTAAATTTATTTTGATTTTGTTGTTTCGAAAAAACATGAAAATTATTGTTGATTAAATAATTGCTTAATATTTTAATGTTTTATTTAAAAGGTTTTTGCATTATAAATTTCGTGAGTACATTTGATTTCAGTATTTTGCTAATAATGTACATTCAAAATTCTTCATTACTATGAAGTAAGTAATTTATTAATTAATTCTTATAATTTTTAATTAAATATGTAATGATGTTTTCTTACTGTACTGAATTTAGGTTTTATGAAGATATCAGATTAAATTTTGTGGTTTAGAAAGATGAGTTTTCATTATTTAATTGCATAAAGTAAACAAAGAAGTCCAAGGTTTTAAACTATTTCGTCTAAAATGTTATTAAAAATTACTTTTTTTCTCGTATTTTTGTTTGAAAAGTTTTGAATTATTTTTAAAGACTTCGGGAATTATTTTGAGGATGAGATAAATAGGAATATATATAGTAATGAAATACTTTTGAATATTAGTATAGTATAGAATAGAAAGTATTAGTACAGAATTTCCTATAGAAAAGTGTAATAAATTAGTACAGAATTAGCATAACATAGCATATTAGTATAGAATAATGTAATAAAGATTTTGTTTTGATTGTTAATATAAAGACATGAAAACTGTGATATTGAATTTTGTTATAATTAATTAATAATTATATGCACAGATAGAATATGTTAGGGTAAACTTTGAAGGCTCCCACTTACAAAAAATGTTAATTGTTTCATATGTAATTATTATTATACATATAAATATATATATATAATAAAGTGTTTCGTTTTTAGATGTTTTTGAATGTAATGAATGTTAAACGCAACTGAAAAAGGGCAATTGCTTTTTAAAAGAACGGAGGACTTAATGTAAAGGAATAATTGTCAGTGCTTTTAATGATTAGTGAATATATATGAATTAGTTAATTGAGATTTGCCCAATATATGGATGCGTTTGTATTTGGAGAAAGGTGTGGCGTCTTCCAGATTTATGTAAAATATAAAATTTGGAAATGTTATAATAATAATAATGAAAATTATAATTTCGGTAATGTTATTATAATAATGTTTAAATACAAGTTTTTGTAATGAAAATTAGTTATATAATTTTGAAATACTTTGCGGCTATTTAAAATAAGCAATGGCATTCAAAATTTTAAATTTGTGATGCATAAAAACTTAGAAAAGCCTTCCTTGCAAAATATGATTATGAAGATTCAAAACCTTAATTGTAACAAATTGCTCTCAAATTTGATTTTCTCTCAATCTGGCTTCTTTTTAATATTTTTTTTTAAAAAATTTATCCTAGCGTGATGTAAAACGTCTTTTTATTCACTATGGCCTACCTTGTGTATGCATGTTATTCGTCTTAATTTGAATTTTTGTACATTTATTTTTATTTCAGTTATGCAATTTGAATACCTTCATGTCCATAAATTATAATTAGTAACTCTAATGTATTTATACAATACTAAAATGCAATTAACCTTTTGTAAGGAACGGATGTTTCAAATTGCTATTATATTTAAGCATCCCATAGTCACGAGGCAAGTAGTTACGCTTATTCGCTTTACCCACTTTTTTATTATCAAATTATTTTGTTATTCTATTGTATTTTGCTAGTTTTCTCTGTTATTAGTTTCTAAATTTCAGTGAGAATTTCTGAATTTAGAGTCATATTTCGATACTTCTTTTTATTCATCTTGTGTTGTTTCCTTTCGATGACATTGCGCGTTTCTTCAGGTTTCTTGAGGGATAATTGTGTAATCTCAAGGTATAAAATTCTTGACAAATAATAAACATATTCTCATGTTTATTTAACCCCTCCCCTTTGGTTTGACGTTAAGAATAAAGCTACGTCTCCATCCTTTATACGGAATTTTTGCATTTCAAATCGATAGATTTCTTGTTTCCTGGTGTGATTATATTACTTTCCGTTGAAGTGTGGGAACATTATTTAATTTTCGTTTAAAAGTTTTAGTTTTTGCAATCCAAATTCCTTTTTTTCTTATTCTGCACTTCCTTAATTGTGCTTATTTTTCGCCTTCTGCGGGTTATTAAAATCTTTCTTCTTCTAATATTTCATTTTCTTTCTTAGGTCTTTCTTCAATGATACTTTAAAAAAACTTCTTTTATAAATAGTTCATCATACATTTTTCATTTTTACTATTAGTTATGACGTTTTTAATCGTAACCACACTGGCGTCTGGTGGGATCGTTTTCCCAATTTCTGTCGCAAGTTCAATTAGGTCGTTTTTACGTCCTTTGCCGATAAAAGACACCGCAAATACTTTAAAATACTTTTAGATACGATACTTTAAGATACCTTTAGATACGTTTCTTAACTTTCGTTGATACAACGTTTAATAGCTTTTATTGATATGTTTGAAAGCTTTCATTAATGCGTTTAAAAGCTTTCATTGATATGTTTAGCAGCTTTTTTTGATCCGCTTAAAAGCTTTAAAAAAAAGAGAAAGGGAGAAAAAAAAAATTTGCCTTTTTCGTTTTCGCAATGGCCTTCAATGGTGTTCAAGTATGGTTGGTTGACATAGACATCCCAATTCTGAAATTTGTTGGCTTTTTAAACTGCGGATCGACGAAAATCAACAACCGAACAACAGAAACTTTACTCAATTAATTTTTTTAAAAAAAGCTCACGAGTTGCTAGCATCGTTTCTTGCTCGCTCTTACACTTTTATTTCGCTTTATTTACATTTTATTTCTGAATGACGACAACGTCATCTGGCGACGAATTGGGGAAATTGTTAACTGTATTCAAAATTTGTGATGTTTTAGCGAGAGTATTGCTCTACAATTATTTAAAAAAAAAAAATAGAATAAGTTTTATATGTGTTTACGGATAAGTCCATTAGCAAATTCGATCACGCCAAAATGCTGATATCCCAAGCATTTTAACTATTTAAATGCCTTACACGTATAGCTGTCTAGTTTTAAATTATGACGAACAATGTATAAATTTTACAAAACCTTAATTTAAAGCGCTGAATAACTAATCATTCTTTGAATCATCACATGTGATTATAAATTATGAGTTCTAATGTCTGACGTACTGCAGAAAAAAAATGGAAACCAACAAGGTATAGGAATCTGAAATTTTTTATATGAAATAGTACAGGATTATATTGCGAGTGAAACTTCTGCGGCATATCACCGTTATGGGGATGTGAATTAAAAAATATCGAAATACTTAAGATTTCGCTGATTGGTTTCACTGTTATCAACAATTACAGTAACAGCAGTTACGTACAGAAAAAAAGATTATAAGAAATGAAGCATGGGACTGAATGTCTCATGGAGCAAATACTACTGGAAATAGTGACAGAAATATGGCAAGGCTTAAAAAAGAATTAAACGCCAAGTATACGTATATCTTTAGTAAAAATGAATGCTGAAGTTATGATGCGAATGTCCAATGCAGACAAGTTTTCGATGCAAAAGAGTCTAAACAAATATGTCGTTAAGTAATAAATATTCCAAATAAAAGTAATATATACGTCACACTATAATTAGTCAGTAATTAACTATAATTAAATAAAATTTCGAATGACTATAATTAAATAGTTATTCGAAATATGTTTTATTAGTATTCTAAGTGTGTATAAGTGTCCCGATTATAAATGTCAGGTTAGTGAAATAAGTATTTCAAGTAGGGCTTAAATTCAACTGAAGCTGGTCTCCGCGGAACATTCAGGAAAACTGATTCCAGCTTGAGCTTTAAATCCTGTGATCTCTTGTGTTTCTTGAATAACTGAATTGCATTATTAACATACGATTCTGCAATTAATGCAAAAATATAAATTAAATAATTTAATATCAATTAAACTGCATTTTCTAGTACATTTATACACCATCGATTCAGAGGATGTTCGAACATTTTTCTGCGATTTTCATTGCATTCACTGAACTCTTTTGTCTAACATTTTTCGCTTTAAATATTTTATTTGATGACCATTACTTTCACTATCTTTCTACACCGTAATTTCCAAGACAATAAAGCCTTTTATAGTACCTTCAGAGGTATTTTATCCCATTCCTCTTCAGCAACTTCCTGAAGTCCAAGGGGGGTTGTAGGTCGACGTTTGGACAATTCGCTTTTTAAAAGTCCCAAAGCTCAAAAATCCATGGATGATATATTTCATAGGTATATAAGTGAAGGTTATGGTTTTGATACCTGTTTGTTCTTCCATTTGTTTCAGAAAATTAACAGTGGGTTTTGATTTACGGTTGCTTGCTTTGTCTTGATGCAGTTCTGCTGATTGATGACACTGTAGGTAAAGATAAGGTATTTCATATTTGAAAATTGGGTGTAAAATACGTTCCTGATAATATTTGTAGTTTATCTTAACGTTTTTTGATACTCTCTTTATTTTTAATTTACCGATGTATGAAAAACCGGCAACAATCATAAATCCCTTTGAAAATATTTTTTACAGTCTTTGAACCACGTTCTAGGATTTTTTACTCCACTTTGATGATAATAAATGGATCTATATTTATCGTAGTCATTTGAATACACCCAAGGTTCGTCTATTACGACAACATTTTTCCCATTTTTATCGGGATAAATGTTTCTCATAAAGAATTCGTGCGTTCGTAGATTTGTCTGGGAGAACGACGATGCACATTATTTTTTTTCGCCTATTAATGACTTTGTCCTTTGACTTGGTAGATTTTCTTTTAACATTAAAGATCTTACCTTTGCAACATTCGAAATGTTCCGTTCTTTCCTTTATGTATTTGGAACAAAAATCTAATGTTTCTTTCTTTCTTGTTAACAATATTACCTGTCATAGCTTTGGACATCGAAACACCATGGCTTTGATAGCGTTTTTAATAACTAGATACGAATAATGTTCTTCGTAAGCAACATAAACATAACCTTCCATCCACTTCTCTTTTAAAAGCGTCATTTTGCATGAAAACAAAAGTGTGAAGTAGCAGATGATAATTTGGACTTTCAAAAATATAACTGCAGTGAAAAAACGAATTTCCAAGCAGACGCTTGGTTTCTATAATAAAGCAAAGTCATCTAAAAATGTGAGAATAGCCTTTGTTTCCTATTTACCAATGTTTCCTGTCCTTTACGACACTCTCTGGAATATGAAAATAACTTTCTTCTACTAGCCTGAAATAAAAAAGTCTTGTATGATAACTGTTAATTAATGTACTGGGGACACCATGATGTCATTAGTTTATATTTGACGTTAGCATTCATCACGATCTTCTATGATGGATTAACTTTGCAAAACCTGTGAAGCATTCTTCGGATTCTGTATAAAATTTTTTTTTCACTCGATTTTAAGACAAATTGCATTTTTAATGTCATGCGTCATCATTGCAGACATTTAATAATGAATTTTTAACGATTTCATAAACAAAGATCGTGTAAATGAAATTCTTTTTCAACAAGTTTTCCTAATAACATTTTTAGTTCTATAATTTTGCACAGGAAATTTTCCGTTTCCAGCGTAATGTACTGCTAACTAGAAATTTCGTAAACAGTAAGTAATTACACTTAATAAAAATAAAAGTGGGTGGATTTCAAATAAGAAACTTATTTATTAGTACTATAAGATTACGCTGTGAGTAGTAAATGCCAATTACGTGTAATTCTTTAGTTATCTGGATAGTATGATTTGCATATGAAACATTTTTACTCCATGAAAAAATGTCATTCTTTTAGCTTAAAAGTGTATTTACTAAGGCCAGTGCTTCAGCAAAACGAAAAATTCTTTGTTTGTTCGTTTGCAAAGTAAGTGGTGTAAGTTTCTACACCACTTACTTTGACACAGAAAACTTCGACAAGGAAATGAAATGGTGCAAAAAGTAATCTATCAAAATCTATCAATAAACACACAAATGATTAACTCTCGAATGATAAATTTTTCAGCCGTTGATATGTGGAGGTAGTAGAAATGTGTGGAAGGTTGATAAATGTATTCCCAAATAAAATATTGTTTCTTAAGGGAACTTGACAGTGTATATTTTAGCTTGCGTTTATGTATTTTTTATCAGAAATCTCCCCTTTATGTCCATAAATATATGTAATAAGATTGGTAATATCAGTTATCTCAATTTCCCATTTTAATCATATAATATCGTGTAATAAAAGATTTAAAATCACTCTTTTAGTATATGACACGATCTGTTTAAAATGAGATATTAAATCATATAGTAAATGAGTAATTTTATCGGGGCTTGAAATACCAGGAAAATTGTCTCGAAGATTATAGAAATTTCTAAGATTTCGCAATATCTTTGCACATATGTCAAATAAACTGGAGAATTTTAGAGTTTTCTGCTTATATTTTTACCTTCCGCCAACTTATATACACAGGTAATGGAGGTAAGAATTTCTTTCAAGATTATTCGATAGTGAGTTTAAACTGAAAAAGCACGGATTAGGGTCCCATAACACGTTTTTACTATTTTTAGATGATTCTCTCTGTGTGTATATCTGTATGAATTATTTTCTCCACGATAACTCTTATATGGAACTTCCAGAAATTTCCATTTTCCGCATTTAAGTCTTCTACATTCATATACAGAGTTCATTACAGATTTCAAGTAAAACTAAACAACTGGCAGTGGTACTTTCTCGAAACCCACAAAGGCCTGTTTTTATTTTGAACCCAAGAAACGTTCAGGAACTTGACGGAGCTGCTAAAGAGAAAATGCGCATTCACTATTTTCACCTTACGTATCAGGGACGGCCAAACTTCATGTCAATAAGAGACGAATGTTAGAATTCAGGAATGTTCGAAAGCCGCAACGAGTTCCAGATTTCCCAAAACCCACAAGACCATATTAACATCATTTTAAGAGTAGAGAAATGCATTTCAAATAAAAAGAAACGTCTGATTCAGAACAATCATTTAGTAACGGTTTGCCTTCAGCGAGTGATGATGCTTCGAAGAGAACGCAAAGTATTGTGTCGTGTTTATTTTTTCTAATTACACCATGATGTAGTAAAAAAACTATTTTCCAGTTTTTAAGTATTCTTTTCCCTCCGCTATTCCTTCTCGTAAACGTTGATCTGTCTTAGCTTTGTAATAGTCATGAAACTTCAGGTTCTTTTTAGAAATGTGCCACAGCGACTCAATTTTTTTTGGCTACTAAAGAATTATCCCGTAACTCCCCTACATCGTTTGAAGGTAAGCAGGCTGTTGTGCTCAGCATTTTACGGACTGTTGAAAGTTTCTAAAAGTATTCTAAGCTGTGACTAACATCAGATTAATTAGAAATATGCAAAGCTTACAATTTCCATAAATTCTCATCAACTCCGATGTCGAATCTATTTCTAAATTACTTTTAACTTGTATCAAATTCTGTATGATATTAAATGTTTTTGATACATTACATGCATTTCCTGTTCCGCTCACAGACCACCCCAATTTAGTTTCTACATCTGCAAATGGCTCAGAAATTCGGCAGACCTTTCCTGTAAAGCATCGACAAGCATCCATCTTTCTATTAGTAAAAGCATTGATAGGCAAATCTAATTTTAAAAAGTCTTTCTTTTTGGCAAATTTGTTCGCTCCTCACTTTTATTCTGCTAAACGACGTGTCGAGGAACCTAATGAACTGTCAGGCGAATTATTGCTTAGTTCAAAGAACAGAAAGCGTAAATTCAAGAAGGTTTAATTGCCGTTTATTCACTGAAAATAAGATGATTAATCAGCCCCTTTCTTCGAGCTTACAGCAAAGCCTCCACTTGGGCTTCAACTCAAAAGTGAGAAATACGAACTAACTAATGACTAACTAAGAGATTTAGTCGAAGCTAACAGAATTCTAAAGTAATTACCCATATTCTTAAACTAGCCGGTGAACTATCAAAATGCACGTCATAATATGGCCGAGCTCAACAACAGCATCGAGAAACGTAGCCGAAAGGCAAACGCGTACTACTCAGGATTCACGACTCTCTCTCTAGAAGTCAGTTGAAGTTCCTTTTGATACTATCTCTTCCTCATTTGCATTCAACGCTATTCTGAAAACTCATTCTGGTAGGGAGTTGTAAGTTGAAATAAAATAAGATAGGAAAGGGGAGCTAAATTAAAATAACTGTTATAAAATTAAAATATACCTTACAGTCTTTTGATATTGATAGTTTAATAATAAGTTTGTAAAAAGAAATTAAATAAATTAATTATTTTCTTTTTGATATTAAGTAGTTTTAGTTTCCGATAGTTCTTACGCATGTTTTATTAGCACAACAGTCGCACCTCTCGCCTGCGAGAGCCGCACTAGTGCCACTCTTGACATAACTTTGCTTACCTAGGTAAGGGAAATAATGTTTTCGGTTTAAAAATTCCATACTGAGTTTTCAACGAATAAGCAGGAATCAGGATCCCCATAACATGTTTTTACAGTATATTTGTCTGTGTGTCGGTATGTGTAAGACAAGTTTTTCGTCCACAGTAACGCTTATATGCGACTTCCAAAAGTACTTCTTTCTGATATTAACTCCTTTTACATTCATATAAAGAGTCGGTTAGTTTTGGGGTAAAATTTCGCAAACCGAAGTGGTACATTACTTGAAGCCCATAACAATTTTTAATGAAAAACTATGTAATTCAAAACTTTTAATTTTAGTATTGAAGACTTTTATGTTGACGAGAACATCATGTTAGATGTTGGCTAAAACTGATAAACTGGAAGTGATACTTTACTTGAAGCTCTGACCAGTATTCGTAAAACGTACATATTATGAAAGTATACCCAATTTCTCAGATCTGGTATTTAGAAAATGTATGTGTGTTAGAACAATATATTCCATTTATAATCATTAAATGTATTCCTGAATTATTTTAAATCCCACTAGAATAAACTGATTATGAAGACAAGTTCTCGTTACGGATCAATTCAATGTATTAGACTCAGTTTTCTATTTCGTGTTCATTTCAATTTTGTGTAGAACCACTTTTCAAGTAAAAGGATGCTGCCTTCAAATAGCATCGTTATGCATATTTTTAAAAAAAATACTGTGGCAAATATAAATGACGTAACGATTATAAAAAGAAATGTATGGCAACGCGTAATACTCTGTGAAGAATTCTAAAGATATCTGCTTTTAAAAATTTTATGTTTGTTAAACCTTTGATTTATGAATCTGAATTCCTGTATGAACAAAGAATGTTACAATCGAATGGATGTTTTCAAATGAAAACACGAGAATGGGAGTGTGCATGAGCAGTTGGGAGATCATAATAATAACAAAATTTAATGTTTATAATTAACAGTAAGCCATAAAATTTATAAACAATTTAGTTTTTATTTATAAAAGATCAACAGGAAATGAAAGCTTACTTCAAGCTCGTTGTTATTACTTCAGTTCTACATCTGAACCTAGAACTATCGGGGGTCATGTACTGGCCACACTGGACTCTTTTTAAATTAAATCTAAATAACCTTTTAAATTTAAATCCATTTCTTCAGATTTGTTTCATTTAAATCATTTAAGCCTGCCTTCTACCAGAGTTTAGTTCAAAAACAGACGGCAAAGTATTTTAATTCCGAAATGCAAACTGTAACTTTGAGCTACCGCTGTGTTTATGCTGCATTCCTGAAATACGAAAAATACCACACGGCAGATATCCAATATTGTCACGTTATTGAATGCATTGAAGAAAGGAGAAATGTGTATACAATAATTTCAAAACCATATTTAATAGCTTCAACTTAACGTAAGTAGTAGTAAGTAACATATTTAGTAGCGTGTATTTAATCAATTTTTGGCTTTAAAGTCATCAATACTGCGAGACCAAATAAAGTTTGAATGTTTCATATATTCCGCTCTTTTTTCAAAGCAAAACAAAATCATTTTCGATGTAAAATTCACTGGAACCTGATATGACTTAAGCTACAGCATTTTCAAGGTAATAATATGAATATTCATAATTTCCTCATTGTTATATTTAACTTTTTTGGTAAATTACTTCTTCTGCTCTTATTGCCAAGGCTCTTCTGCTGTTATTCCAGAAGTACATTTAACATTTGTATCTCACCTGAATTTTATCAAGATTTGAAAACATTGTAAAGAAAGCAAACGATATATAAATGCGAAGTCTACAACAAAAGACGTATTAAAATTATGATGTCCAACCAACCGATAAGCAACTGCCCAACGTTTCCGAACATTGCGGAATGAAATGCAGATAACAATATCACTGAAAAAGAGTTCCCTATTACCGGTGTTGCCGAACCATCGGCTGCTAGATTATCAGACTTTTATTGTATTTCAATGTTACATAAATTGCACTGTATTGTCGATCATTATCTTCTTTAGTGAGTGATTTTAATCTACCTTTATCTTGTTTAGTTAATGACTGTAATTCCAATCCAGTACTTCTTAACGTTTTTAAAATTCTATTAACTTACTTTTTCAATTTTCGTTACTATTTCTGACGACAGATGGCGCTACTTTCTCGTTCGCTTTACTCCTTTTGTGTGCTGATACAATCCTGACTTTCCCTTTGCTGTAAATTTCTTTGCTTCTGATGAAGAAAGACATGTGCTTGTTAGCTCTCAAAATCTTGAACAAACTCTACGCTAAACACAAGGTTGTTGCTTTGCCTAATTTTATGAAATATTTACTATATCTAATGGTCCTTCTTTTAAATTTATAAACATGCTATATAATGAAGAAAGTCTGTATATAAATTATGCATCAAAGCAACCATGTACTTGAATGGAAATCTTGATCTCAGCTCTAATAGCATAGTTAAAATTGATTGTTTTCTAAAAGCGAATTTCATTTAATAACATATAGAATGCTTTTTTTAGTTATGTTAAATAGCAAAATGCTTATTTAGTTACGTACTAATGAAACTGCTTCGTATCCCGTAAATTCTTAAAGGGAAAATGAAATATTATTGTAAATTCTCAATCGTACAAATTTTCGTGAAACTACTATAAATCTCTACGCATAATTTCCTTACTTATTCCATGCCTGCTTCACAGATTTTTGCCAACTTTTTGTAGGATAAAATTCCTACACTGTATACACTGATGAGCAAAAGCTAAGTTCCAGCATCATGACATGCGACAGAAAGCGACAAATGAAAGACAAAAGCTTGCAGCGGTTTTTAAAACTAAAGCTAAGTGGCAAAAAAGGCAATTCTTATAACGAATTTGGACATAATGCGGTACTTTATGTGGCAACGTAGAGGATAAAACCTTATTTTCCAAACAAAGGTTAGAAATTGGCCATTTTTCGTCAGAGAATATTCATATCAACTGGTTTTTAAATTATTCAAGGTACAAAATGGAAAGCAAGTGTGTGAATCTTTTTCAGATGTTCAAATGAATTTTTATTGTATTACAGACGAGGCAATATCTATGAGAACAAATCTGAATGATATTGATGTGTCGTTGATAGGCTGGAAGAAAGGAAGAGTACCGATAGCATAGCCGAAAGACGACAGAACAGAAGTAATTGACGATAGAACAAAAACAGCGGGTATGACGTTAGAAGCACACAGAAACATAAGAATGCGTTAGCTTACTATATGGGACCAAATTAAGAACAGTATAGTTATAGTTCCACTTTATTTCTAATGGTTAATTAAGCTTTGGTTTGCAAAATTTAACAATTATTTTCTAAAAGATATTTTGTTGTTATGTAATCTTTGCTAGTGTATCATTCGTCATGATCGTTGTATAAAGATCATACGACAGTATTTAATTTTGAAATGATGCAATTCAGAGGGATTTATTATAAAGCTGGCATTATTTTTAGGATAAAAAGAGAAAATAACCTAAATGAAAATGTTAAAATCTTCACTAAATTTTAATGAATAGAATGCTTAATTTTAAATATTCTGGAGTGAGGAACAAAAGAGATTAAGATATTTAGAATTACTATATAACTGAAGTTCAGATAAATGAAATGCTTCTGTAATAAATATTTTGTTCGTTTTTCTTTTCTTCCTCTCTTTCATTTGGAGCGCAGATAGACAACCGTGATAAAGAGTCTCTCTCGACAGCGGGCGATTTTGTTCTACAAGACCCGTCGGCACACTTTTCGTGATTCCTGTTAGTGAGTTAATGAGCGATTAATTTATTCTCATCTTACAAGAAACAGAGGCCAGTTGACACAATTACGGTCACAGCTGCAATTCTAGCAGATGTAGGGAAGGGCCTCATCAGTGTGTCGTGAGGTCGGATATTTTAATACGCTTCATTACTTGATCCGCGGTTTAAGATATATATTTCCTTAATTCTGTACGTCATCACTACATTTTAATTCCTAAACATATATTCTTACGGCATTTTTATCCACACAGGACAAATGTAAACAAATTAAACATCCTCCTCACTCTTTATCAAAATAAATAACTAAATAAATGTAAGAAAAATTCAAAGGAAAGGGGAGAAAGAATCAGATTACCATCGAAATCGTAAAATTTAACATTTTCTCTTGGTTTTGCATCATCAATTTGTTCTCGAGTACTACTGTAATAATTTAAATAATCAAACATCTAGTGTAGGAATGTATTCCTTCTTTTCAAGTTAGTTCCTGTTGGAAAAATAGCTTTCGCTGGTGAGCGAATGATCCTCAAGAATGAACTATAATTTTTAATTACTTTTATTTCTACTAAAATCAAACATGAATAAATCACCAAAAATCTATAAATGGAGCTAATTAATTTACAATGTGATATTATTCTTATTCAGATTTGATACATATCTGTTAGTACTTGTGATAAATTAAGTAAGCTGAGTTACGAATTTTTGCATTAAGAATAATCCCTTTGTTTTGGAATATATTTATATATGAACAGCTCTTTTTCACGGTTGAAAATGAATAAAAAAGGAACTCGGCTGACTAAGAAGCATCTACAATCTGCGATGAATCATCCTACATTCTGCGATAATTTCTCTCCAATACTTAGAGAGACCTTATCAGAAAGCTATAGTAAGAAATGAAGATATTTACAAACATGTGTATTTTAGTTTATACGGCAAAGAAAAATTAATCTATAAAACAAAGGTACTAGATTGTTATTATTTATATATTATCTTGTCGCTCGTGGAAGCTGGTTACCTCAAAACCATAAATGTTAGCGAAGATTCCGTCAAAGTTGCGCCAATCGTTCCTGCGGAATTCTGAAGGAACTGACGCTTCTTTATTAATAAGCAGTCCGTCTTCGACTCACTTTGTTTTTGCCTTTCGGAAATGTCCTTTTGTTGATTTCTATCATTTTGTTAGGTACTCTGATTTCATCCGAAGCTTATGTTAAGAAAGCTAACAGTTCGAACTTCCCGAAGGTGATTGTTCCAATCTATTGCTGTTTTGTCGGCCATATTCAGCTACCCACAACGTATCACCGTGTCCATTAATATGCAATATTTTTCATCATAGGACCACATAACATTGAAAATAATTTACTCTTTGCGGTTCTCAGAAACCAGTTCCAAAATTTTAATCATTTCTTTTAAAATGCAACAAAAAATATAGCAATAATAGTTAATTTATATCCTTCTTTATAAAGAGCAACAGATCGAGTTTACAAAATCGCTCGAGTTTACAAACCAAAGCACAGATGTTATTCACGGTCAACGGGATAACACGTAAAGTACAGTAATTTCAAATAATTTCTCTCCAAGGCTACAGACTTTACCAGAATCGGAACTCCAGCGAGTATCAAGCTGTAGTAAGAAATGAAGAAATGTATAATTATTTACCTACAAACGTATGTATTTTTCGTTATGGGCCTAAGAGATGTTTAATCCCTAAGAGAAAGGAACTAGTTTGTTATGATTTATTCTCAAGTTTCATCCCGCTTGGTTAATTTTCTCTGAGAACTTCGAACGTTTTTATAGTTTGCTTACTTTTAGTTTAAATTAAAATAAGTTTGTAAGGTTTATCCTAAGTTTTTAACAGTTATCTTTAGTATAAGCTACTTTCCTGTCCCTCCTCACTTCAGCTTTCAATTTCCTACCAGAATGTGTGTTTAGAATCGCTTTTAATGCAAGAGTTAATGAGTAGTATTTAAGTCGAAGTTCCACTGAGTTCGAAAGATTCTCACAGAGAATCCTGTTCGAATATCGATTGGTTTTATGCTGAGAGAAATTTGTAAAGAACATTTCGAAGCTGAAATGAGAAATAGAGCCATATATCTTTGCACCAACTCCATTACCGATTATAACAATACGGTAACTAACCTAAAAACGCAAAATTAAATTTTCACACCTTACAACTAAATTCCTCAGCCACTGTTAAAGTTATCATGAAAAATTTATCTAGCACTGTAAAAGAAAAGCCATATTTGATGACTTAGAACGCAGGAAATATCAGCAATTTAAATCAATCAATTTTCAAAGAAAATAGAAAACCCAAAAATGCTGTTACCATATTTTTTTCTGGAACTGCATAGGACGGCAAACGGAGAAGCAATCCATAATCTAAATAACGTCTTTGACTTTAACATAATCATCAAAAAATACGCTCCCCGCAAAAGACCAATACAATGTTACATTTGTTAAGAGTTTGGACATTCTCAGGCCTACTGCTATAAACCAGTACACTGCTTAAAATGCACGAAAACCCATAGGATCAGTACATGCCAGCTTCATCAAATGAAAAACCTAAATGCATCTTCTGTTCAGAATCTCACATAAGTTCCTACCGTGGCTGTAAAATTTATCAGCAGAGATTTTAAAAAATAAACCAAGCAAAAAAAAATCGTCTCCACCTACGAAAGAAGACATTCCTAATTTTACTACTCCAGCTACTTCAGAAAATTTTACAAGCTTAAAAATCTCTTACAGTAAAGCACTAAAGAAAAATAAATCCAAAGAAGAACAGGTTCCAGAAATCGCACAAATTATGCAAATCTTTCAAGATCCTCAAGTTTTCAAGCTAATTAATAATATCTCCATTTTAGCTCATCAGAATAAAAATGCCAACAATACTACAGATAAACTTCTCATCGCTTTCAGAATTGTAGAACTTATGCTGAATTTTGCTCAAGACGCTTAAATTGCTTATGTTTCTCGACGATCCATAGCTGGCAGGTAAACTCAAGTCTTATAGATCCTATCTTCATGAGTTCGGGCCGAGTACAGCTCACATCCGCCATTTTTGGCCTCGGCCAAGAACGGAAGGTATTCTGCACTAGTTTTAATGCCACGTTTTTATTTATTACACATGTTTTTCCTTTTTAGGACAGAAATATAGTGTTAAAGACCAGTTAGGTCGTACACCGCTTATACAAGCGATGACCCAAGACTTTGAAAGAGAGCCTCAGATTTTCCGACTAGCGCTTTTGCCTTTTGGCTTCGACTCTCTAAGCTGCTACTGTTACGTTACAATATATCAAGGCACCAGTTGTTAGGTGCTAAATGTTAAATACTAACTGTTACAATAATTTGCCTACAATAATATCAAAACCAAAATTCATATTGCGTTGTGTATAACTAACCCGAACAACCCCTAAGACCAAGCAGGAGCACTGGTGTTAAAATCATTCACACAAGTCATCATAAGAAAAACTCTGAATCAATTATATATATATAACCAAGGATATTTATTGCAGCATTAAAGGAAGACAATCTTTCAACTTAAATTTTTAGATCTGTGGAGTGTTCAAGTGACTACTTAAAATAATGCATTTAGAATTATAATATATATATTGTTAATTTCAAATATGCACCGAGATGAATTAATCAAAATTTACACCGTAAAAATTAATATTAAAATTTCATATGCAGTTATCAAAACTCTGCTGGCCAGCATACAAATACACAGGAATTTAATGAATCACCGAGCATGGTGTCTTTACCAATATTGATAGAGATTACTTAGTTCAAGAAATTTCTTAATTTACTCAGGTAAAAATTACATACATAAATTTAGCAAATCCCTTAGGCAGTTAGAAAAATATTACATACTCAAGTAGACCCGTTGGAGAAAAATGATTACATTTAACCCTACATTCAATTACTCAATTAAAGGTAAAGTAGAATTTAAATTTTTAATCGTTCCTTAATTTGCAAAAGTTAAAGTTAATCCTCAACCAAAAATAGTAACAACTTAAAGTAAAAAGGTAAAATTTAGATAAGTTTACAAATTTAATAACCTGTCTTAATCCATTATATATAAATTTTAATTACATTCCAAGTTAAAGTTAAAAGGTCTTAAATAGAGTAAATGCACTGCAATTGCTTAATTAAACACCCTGGATTTAAGATCCAACAAAAAACTCTTGACAAATAAGTTAAATAGAATTTAACTAGAAATTAAATATACATATTATTTCTCCTTACTTTAATAAATCATAGCTAGAAATTTTCCTTCAATTAATCAAATCTCTTCCAATATTTGTGTGAATTTACTCATCCTTATTATTTAGAATATATGTTCACTGAATTAAGGTTGAATGCCGTACTAAAATTTCTGGTGAAAGGAGGAACAGAACAAAGTTGAACTCACTCGAAGAAAAAAAAACTTTTGAGGCTTAATTAAGCGTTACCCATTGTAACAAAAGGTGTCGGTTATCATTGAAATTTTAAATCTTAATTTACTTTTACAAAACGCTACAACTATGGACAAAAACGAATGCACTTATCTGCTGAAATTCTTTCCCAGACAACCAGTAGGCTGATGTAGTAGTACAAGGCACTCCACCGAACGTAAATCTTGCCAGCTATCGATGTTAATCCGGCCCATCCTAGTAGGATGATGATAGGCGCATGGATGTTTTCGAAGTGAGAGATCCGGAAGAAGCCGAATTCAGCGGGTTTCAAGGAACGTCAAGCTCTGGTGGAAAATGCATTGAGATTCGAAGAAAAACAATCTAGACTCCCCGACTGGATAAAGGATGGCAAGGTGCAGAGGAGTAGTAACATATCAAATCTCCTTAGAAGTACATCTCCTTCTTATTCTTCATCTCTTCCTCAATGGGAGCAAGCAACAAGCCGAAGGCGGCTTTTTCCGGACAAAGCCTTGGACATCTATCCTCTACCGGTCTCCCTGGGTCAACATGGCGGCTCTTCCAAAGGAAGGAAATCGCGAGTCCTTCTTACAGCTGCAATCCGAGGCAAAAAGGCTGAACATGGCCTTGCATGACGATTTCAATCCTCCCGAATCCAGAATTTCCGGAAATCACCAAATTTGGTGAATTAGTATGCAAATCTCGCCAAACACAAAACAGTGCTGCGAAAACTTAGTTTTTCCTTCTTCACACCAAAAAAAATTCCACCCTCGCCACCCCCTTCGCCAACAAGGAGGGGTGAGGGAAAAGAATGCGACAACCCTATCACTCAACCGGACGCAGTACATGACCTTGACGAAAAAGTGCTCCGAAACGACGCTTATAGCAGAGTAAATTTTTAAACACGAAATTCAACAATTTTAGCAATTAAATGGGCATAATTCTCCAACGGGGCAACGTACAGTCATGAAAGTAGGTTCATAAGAAGGGTAAATTTTTTCTCTTTAAGAGGTATAAATTTCAACCATGTGAATAAAAAGGAAGTATTTTTAAATTTCAAATATTACGCAGAAACAACCGATTTCCCATTGTCTCCTTCTCCCGAAGGCTTATTACCAACGAACGCGTAACGTAAGAATGAGAACTCTGTTTAACTCGCATAAGAATAATTGATTCAATAACATAAGCAATACAATTCGTGAAGAAAAATTTAGAATAAGCATAAATTAATGCATATAATTTACTCACTCAATAATTAATTAATAACTGCAATTAACTACACATTAGTCCATAATTCTAAACTAACCAAAAACCACTACATAACACTACTACGCTCGGCCGTATTTCAGGCCCTTGATAACTTCGCTAGCTTATTCGATATTTAGGGACCAACTACTTAGAATCTGATAGCTTCGGCTATATATTTTTAGTTAAGCATTAGTTTAGTTCTTATTATTTTGAGTTCAACCGCAAGTGGAGGCTTTGCTGTACGCCCTGCGAAAGGGGCCGACTGTTTAACTCTTATTTTGAGAAATAAAGGGTAATTAACCCTTCTTGAGTTTACGTCTCTCTTCCTGAACTAGTTATTCGCTTAGATGTTCACGAGGTACCTACACGTTCAGCTGTTAGATAAAAGGGTGGAACCCACAAGTTATTTAATTATTAATTAAACATCTTACAATAATTTGAAAGAAATGTTAGGCTAAGAATTTAATATTTAGTGTCAGTATAATTGAATTGCTAAGTGTATCTTAGAGCACATCAAAAGTATGATATTTACGTGTTATCACAACCACCATAGCAGAACTCGCCAAATTTTCAGAATGTGCAGAACTTTGGAAACCATGCCCATAACGATTTGTCAGGCGAACATCCTCAAACTAACTTTCGGCCAAGCAACGTCGCCTGTTTCGCATGCGTTCTTTTTATTGAATTTCAACGGCTTTTATAAACAAGTTGTGATATTTTAGGCCTTAATTTTAAAATATTCTCTTGTGAAATTTGTCTGCAATGAAGATCTGCTGTAAAATTTCTTCAGAAACACAGGATTTTGACGCTCTAAAGGGAGCAATAAGCACATGCGTTTGGTACTTAGCCAATGTCACCGGACTTCGCGCAATGTCATATCTCTTAAACTCTCCGAATTTTTTTAAGTGTAAACCGATCGTTGTGTACTTGAAATTGCACAAAATATTACAGAAAGATTTGGAGAAAAATGCAGGTTTTTATTTTTAAATGTATCACCTAATACTTATTTAATAATTAAAATTTGGTGTTTTAAATTACTAAAGTATGTTTCTTTTCCATCTGTTGATAATGTTTCCCAACTTGCAATACATATCGATAGTTTGGGAATTAAAAAAAGAAATCTCGAAACCACCAACTTGCACAGGATGAGTAACTTTTACCTTATTATCTGTAAAAAATCGCCAAATTACGCCAAGGGGGTTCCGTTAATACCTTACAACTAAAAGTATCTTATAAGTATCAAGAATTTAATTTCCGCTGGAAAATAAGTATAAATTTGAATTTTTTTACTTTCACGATGTTATTATTATTTATGTATAATTTGATAAATATTTAGTAACCAAAATATAAAATATATTTAAATTATTTTTTATTTTTTAAACAAAAAGGAAATTATGCTACTCCAGTTATTTTCAGGTCATGCATTCGACCTGTAAGCAATTTGAGACCACTGTTCAACAGTAACTAGACTTTTTTTTTCATTTCCTTTAAAAAAAGAATCCGATTTTTTTTCCGACAGATTTCTATAAATTTCGTAAAAGAGAGTTGGACATTTATGGAGATCTCTTTTGAACCTTGCATTTCCTCCACTGGAAGTTTTATATTCGGAAATCTGAATCTCGCAAAGTGTGCGCCCATTTGAATACTCTTCAGAGAGTAATACTGCGCTTCGAAATATTTTCTTCTAGAAGTTGAAAGCATCTCTATCGTATGTTCTTGTGGTGTAATAGTCTACACATCCAAATAGCAACGGAAAGATCTCAAATTCGATTTTCTGCAAGGCTAGGATTGATTTTTTTAAGTTTGCTGCACCGAAAAGTTTAATAATTTCATAGTGGCGTCTCAACTAAATTATTGTTGACGATAACTCGCCATCACTTTAATTTGATCGCAGAACAAAACCTTCTCGCTCAGCAAACCTTATAAAAAATATTCTCTTTATTTCGTAATCCATAAAATTAAAAACAATGCTCATATTATTTATTACTATTATGCAATGATTTGAGCATTAAATAAAATATGCAAGAGTGTTATTAGTTTTCTATTAGTATTTATGAGCAATGTATTTGTCAAACACATATCGGGTCACGTTTTTAAAGTAATGGATGTGAATGTTACAGCTTTGTAGGTTATAATAAATTATTCTTAACGTAAACCAATGAAAATGAGATAGATATTAATCTAAATTATTTAATCGTTTTTGAAAATATGTATCTTTTTATTTTTGCATGCTTTAAATCGACGAAAATAACAAATAGCACGTAAATAAATTAATGGCAGGTTTTAGTTCCCTTGAAACAGTGAAAAGAATTCTGTATAATTGGAATTCTGGATAATATGGATTTTACTTTACAAAAAAATACAACTAATTAGTATTTGAAATTTAATTTTTTTAACTATGAAAATACAGACTTGATAGATGTAATCTTGTGAAGTTACTATAAATGACGGTTGTGCGGAAATAACAAATAACGAGTAGTAACCAGCTGCTGGTATCTAATTTGCAAACAGTGTTAGAAAAGATTTCAGATATTCGTTTTAACACAGTGTTTACCTATGTGTAACATGCCTCAGTTGCATTCGGAACGTGATGTGCTTTGTCTTTTTGATAGTCTTAAGTACCATGTCAAGAGGTAATTATACCTTTTCTTATATTAACATTTTGCCGTCACTAGGTTTGCCACTTGTTAGTTTAACTCGTCATTAATATATGACGCTATTTAGTTTACACTAGCGGGCAAGTCCGCCAGACGAGCGGGTTGCGACTGAAGCAAAACTTATATGTTCTATGTACACCTAAAAAGAAAATGTTAAAAAAAAATTCAATATAAATGAAATGAAGTCCGTTCTTTCCAAGTAACATCCAATTTGTAAGTAATTTTTTTGTTTCGAAACCAAGAAACAAAACATTTCACACTTCAGGTTAATACTTAAAGACGTCATGATTTAAATTTAATATAATATAACAACTCTTCTCAATAAAATAATTAACATGGCAATAACATATCGTGTCAATTATCCTAATTTGAAACAAAAAATTGCCAACAGCAGCTATTTATTTAAAATGCTGACGTTAACGAAAATCTTTCAACTTACAATGATATCATATGCAATCGCGTGCTTTCTTCAACGTCAAAATGTGACCTTATATAATAATAATGCTCTTAATGTTTAGCAACGCTATTTTTATTTCATATTCCATAAAACTTAGAAATTTTTTATTAATAAATTCTACGATTTGAAAGCGAGAATTGGCAACACATTTCGAAATAAAACAGATTTTTATTTTCAGCGCGCGAAACTGTTGCCACACGGAGAAATAAATGGGAAAATTGACGTTTTCAGAGTTTTTAATTGATATCTAGGCTGATTAGAGTAGTTATACGAAAAATACTTCCCACGTATTTTTACAATCCGGATTACCCCTCTTGAAACTCAACTCCCCGGCCGTTCCGGATGAGATAATGCCATAAACAAACAAACAAACAGACGAGCACAGATTTTAATAGTATAGGTTATTAGGATGTAAAATAAGCGTAATTTCTTTTGGGGTTAGAAAACGTTTCCACGGATTTCAACAATAAACTTTTCTATCGAAAATTTCAACTGTTGTAAACAAACATACCGTTGAGAATACTGAAGATATCAAAAGAAATTAATGTTAGTTCTACTGCAGCATTTCCTATAATTATTGTTTAAAATGATATCGGTTACGGACACAGTAGACGCGTATGACGTCAGAAGTCAGCAGACGCAATACGCTCATTTTATTAATAACATTGATCAGTGTGTCAGATAGTAAGCTTACTAAAAGAGGCGTATGGAAATCTTTATGACTTGCGATTTCGTTAAATGTATCGTTTTTTTTTTTGTTATACCTGTGTGTCATTCTGTTATCATGAAATTCAGAAAATATACAAGGCTTCTAATTATAGTAGCATATAAATATTATTTTAAACGTTAGACTGGCAACCAAGATAAAGCATGGGCTATGAATGTACTTCTGTTGTGAACGGAGCCTGATTCGTTTTTGATAGTAAATGAGAGAAATAGAAATATCGAATACTTTCGCCATTTCAGTAATCCAGAAAAAAACCAAGGGATCACTTAACAGATTATTCTTTATGAATAAAACCGTGAAAGGAATTCATTTTAAAAATTAAAAGAATTTTCAGTATGAAAAACATAGATTCTGCAGGTATATCATTATTCTCCTATACCTCAACGGTTTGTCAACTACATTTTAGTTAAAGAGGAATATATTCAGGAAGTAGCACGAATATAAAAAATAAGAGGCTCATATTCCACAACTTCAGAAATATGCAGAGCCGCCTAGAATGATCCAAACAATAATTGTTCCGTGATTTCGGATTAAGCAGAAATAAATCTGGGTTTCTCGGATTTCAACTAGAATTTGCTATGTAATAAGATATCTAATTTAAAATCACATAACAACTTCAAGGTAAATTTCCTAAAGGAAAAATAATTTCGTAAAAGAAAGTTTTTTTTTTAAATTTTATGAAGATATTATTTTCTGACTTACTGATTTTTCAAAGAATTTATTCGTTTTTATAAAGGCAAGAAGAGATGAAATTTAAAAATGCTGTGTCATCCCTGATACCATCTTTAAGCTTATCTCTCAGTCTAGAAAAATAGAAACTGTTTAGTGATGCTTCGAAAGTAAAACTCAAATCAATACTGCTCTACACTGGAAACAGATGTAACTTCGGTCATATTATACATGTTTCAGCGAAGAAAAAGCAATGACATGCTTCAAGGGGGAAAATTATGTTTGAATTTCACTTCTCTTTCATTCCATATCAGCGATAAAGTTCTTCACAAAGGTATTCTTTTATGCCAGACTGCCGTAGTGGTCACCGTTATTAAATCAACCAGCTTAGGAATGCAAATGGGATGAATTAAATATTCATCTTTCTGCTGCAAATGAGAACAGACATGGGCTGATCTTCACAGACTGAAGTTGGGTATTAAAATGTGACAAACAAACTTCTTAGAGTAAGCTACTCTCACTAATTCATAGCAAATTCATATTAATAGAAATTTTGCAAAAGCTTTGGAAAATTTAGAATGATCCATTAAAATAGAAATAATCGAAGAATAATAAAAAGGGGAAAGAAATTTACTTCTGTGTAAACTAATATTCTTAAAACCTGTTTTGCCTTTTATGAAAGAATATTTATTTACAAAAATTAAATAATATTGCCTTATAGTGGCATTTTTATGTATTACATTATGGTAAAATATAAAAATGTACTTCATTCACTTTTATATAAAATTAAAAATCAACCAAGCATTGTATAAGACACACATGTTAATGGTTAGGTTAGATTTTTTAGATGCTTAAGCGAATTGATGACATCGTGAAGGACGTCTTAAAGAAAATTGGCTCCAATTCTCGTTGCAGAAATAGCAAGACAGACCTCAGGAGACCGCTCTTTACCGTTGGCTTCGACTCTGATTAAACTATTAGTGTTCCCCGAATATAACCACTTAGCCTGTAGGCCACTTAGGGCAACATATACTAACTTAAAATATAAAATCATGCAGAAAAGGAGCAATGCAAAAAATCTACGTTTATATGTATACATTCATATTTCTGCAGCATTATTGAAATAACTCCATTTTTTAGAAAATGGAGTTATTTCAATAATGTCATATTTCTTAATTAGAAAGATAAAACATGAAACATGTATATGGGTATTTATCCAACTTTGTCTACAACGGGAAACACAGAGTTTCTAAGAAGTACACACTTAAAAATAATTCCATAATTTGATTTCTTTATTCTTATGACGTATTCGTTGTTTCTGTAATGTATACAATCTTTCTTTATTTTTTGCTCTACATTTTCCAAATATGGTTGATGAATGAGCCATATGAATGTGGTATTAGATATCTTTATAAAATCTGGTATCTGGATACCAAATTTCAGATTTGCTGCCTTTGACAAACCTACTGAAAGACATCTAGATTTGAAACCGTGTGCCCGGTTACCAGATGTAAAATTTGTCAAATCTGGTGCCTGGATATCACAAATATATGTCACTGTTCTCAGAGAAAATCGATAATGTCATGTGACTGTTCTCACCAAAAACCAATAAACCAATAGTGCACGAAGGCAACGGGGCTTACTCAGCGAAACAGTTCGCTGTTATCTTTTGTAACTATATACTCAACGGCCGCTAGATATTATTTAAATTATAGTTAATTAATACTACTTATATATTTATATAACTTCTGTCGGGAAATGAATTGGATTAGAGAAAAAAAAAACGCTTGGTGGCATAATAAAAACTTTTCAGTTACACTTAGAAACTTGAGTTAGCTACACTTAAGAACTGGAAGAAAAATGTTTAATTTTTTATTTTGCGATTTTTAAAATTATTCTAATTATTACTTATCCTTACTCGATTTATTTTTTGCTTATATTAAAACTTATATTTTTGCTTTTGGATGTGGTTTTACGAAACTGAAGAACCCATGCTTTGAAGTTCTTTTACCCGAACGATGGATTGTCTGGGGCAAATATGGCGAAACAAGACAGTTTGTTTTTTGAAAAAACTGTTGTTAAAAAGACAGTCTGTTAAAAAGAACTGCAAACATTTTAATGGAAGTAATTACAGAATACTAACATGGCCGAAAGCTCTATAATATTTACAAATTTTTGAAACAGTTCATAAAGTTTAGTGAAATACTATTATTGGAGGTGGTTTATCTTCAAGAAGTTCTCGTCGCCAAATGAATTATCGCCAAGGAAATGACAGCCAGAATAATCAATAAGATCCTTTCGACATAACCCATTAAATCAGTTTGTTTTACTTAGCCGAGAAATTTACATATCATTCTTAAATTTTAACTAGTATTGTACATGTCCTAGGAATTCCAGCTGTCATGCTTTACCTGGCAGCGAACAAATGGAACTCCTAGGAGCTACCTCGCTTTCAACTGGGATTTATTTTGTTTTTCAATTCACCAGGAAAATATTTTTTGTATCTTGATACTTCTAGTCAAAGTACTCAATCTAATTTATTTTAAAATACGCTTAGTAAATATTTCTGTGAATTACAGTTTGCAAAAATTTTCTTTTCACTTTTGGATTCTTAGGACCCGATCTCGGTATGCACAAATTTTTCAGCATTTCGGCTAAAGGTTAAATCCGATTTACTATAGAAAAGGTAAAAATCTTAACATTACATTGAAAAATTATTGATCTGTTTCACCTGAACAAAGCAAGGAAATCGGGATTTCCGCATACTGTAAGAAAAAGCATCAACGTGCTTAGCTATCCACAATTCAAATTGAAACCAACTCAGCGGTATTCTATTGCAACCTCCCTATCACTTCGTTGAGTCACGTACAAGCGTCAAACACCATATAAGACAGGAGAACAAGAAGAGCATGAACAGAAGGGGGAAAACACCCCTGTTCTCTGCTCAAGCTCTAAATCAGGAAAGAAAAACACAAGAATCAGGAGCCAAACGTCATTTAAGTAGAAGTTTCGAGAAGAAGTTTTCGGCCAATCTGTCATTTTGATGGCTGCTCCCTATCCAGGGAAGGTTGAAAGGGAGATGGGTAGGTATTTGTAAGAAAAATACGGGGCTAGAGAATTCATCCTTCATTCGGTAAGCTCTGTTCTGTGGGTTGGAAAACAGTAGAAGGAATTTTTTTTTAAGGAATAAAGAATGCGTTTCTCCACGATAGTACGCACGCAAGCCGCTTGAACGTTTTATGCAGGCCATACTTTTAACCTCCGCTAAAAGGTAATGGATTTCCTTTTCTTTTCGTTCTCTATTTTCAGAAAGTCAGGATATAAACCTACAGTAGCGTGTAAAAATATTTGTTGACGTAGCTGTTAAAATTTAAATATTTTTAAAAGTATCTCTTAAGTCTCTAGAAACTACTTGTTAACTTTTGAGACCCTGAATGGAGAATCCATTATTATGATTATTACAAGTGATTAAATATTATCTAGGAAACCGCTATTTCACTATTTGATTCTGGTTATTGGATTATTATTGGTTTTCATTATTCTGCTCGTTAAGCGAAGCTATGAATGTTTTCTTTGCTATTTGAAAAATCTTAATATTTTACATACTTCCAAGAGAGAATATGTTTAAACTACTTAAACGGATCGTAGTTTCATACTGAAATCAACGAAAAATCCCCATACAGTTTGAGGGACAAAAACTGAGATCTTACATTTTCAGGAACAAATGATTATGCGTAGATCTTCAGTTGTTACTCCACTGAATACCTGGTCTGACCACAATCTGTATCACGTCCCTATATTTATCGTGGCTAAAACGGAAGCGGTTGCGCCTGTTTTTCGCAGAGGGCTTGGATCCCTTACGGGGGACAGTTACTCACTTTCGTCGAAATTTTGCGGAGAACACCCCAAAGGTACGGATCTACACCCTTTTGTCACCAAAACCTCTCAAGAAAACTTTTGGATCACCAGTCCTTCAAGGTCAACCCTGACGCAAAGACGCTACACGTTAGAGCCTACAAACATTCATACCTTCTTCGGGATTCGAAGCCAATTATAATTCTGTGGCAATAATCTTCGATGCCGAACAAGGAAAGAGGCTAAATTATGAAAAGGGAAAATGAAATATTCAAATAAAATTAAGGCTCATACTTGAAGAAATGGTTTTGGTTTGGTCTGAAATGACAAAGCACTCGAGGGATATCTGTATAAAGAGAGAGATGTCTTCGTGGAGGAAGTTATAAGGGAAATTAACTTGTATACACGATGCGAATTCTTGATCAAACGAAAGAAACTAAGCATTTATAAACGTAATATCTGTTTTAAATCCTTCTGAAATAATTAATAACTGGAACAATAATAATAACAAAGATTTACGCATTAACCTTTTCCCGTGGGCTCGAAAAACAGTTGTGTACCTTCACTGGGGGCTCTTGGCTCAGCGGTTATGGAAAGGGGCAAATATTATAAAATCGAGTCTTAACGACTAGGCGATTAGTGTTCTTTTGTCGGCAGACAGGCAAACGGTCAGGATTTCCTTTCAACCCAGTTCTAATGCTCTAGACGTTAGAATGCGAGACCCACTCTGATCGCTCTCACACTGCAGGTAGATAAATGCAGTTTTCCCAAGGAAAAAAAATATTATTTTATCTTCAGATGATATGTATGCTACAACTAGAAATATTTATTCTAAAATTGTTCCATTTTATGATTAACATACTTTTTTATTGCACGTATATTATCTACTGAAAAATAAGCGAAACAGTTAAATATATTCACTTGTCATAGTAACGAAAATTCGGTGATTTTAAATATTCAAACATTTCCTTCAAACAATATATACATTTTCATTTTTAGAAGTATAATTACTCTGATATTAAAGAACAAACTAAATAGAGTGTATTTATTACAAGTGTCATTTAAAAAGCATTTCCGGATTCTCAAATGAGTATTATTATTTTTACACCTCTGGTAAAATTCATTTCTGGAGAAATAGAAATTATTGGTCACTGCGTTTATACTGCGCTAAGTTTTTACTGAACAACACCTGTACTAACAAATATTTACCCATGCACGAGCCAAGAATTTTTTTAATTATTTTTCTTCCAAGTGACGTCGCAAATAGCGGTTGCACAGTTGATCTGCCTTTACGTTAGGGATATAAGATCTTTAATTTTTTTAACCGCTTCATAAATTTCGGCTCAAGAAAAACATGCAGATGTAAAACCTGGAGCTTTAGAAAATAAAATCCTTGTTGAGTTTTAATGTATTTAGTAACAAAAAATTAATTTTATCACTTAGAGATATTAGATATTAATTTTACCTTAGAATAGAAGGGAAACAGTTGTCCGATGATTGCTATGCAGTTTTTCTTTAAACACAAAATTGCATATACAGGGACGGGCTAAAATTTCAAAATGTTAAGATCTTTGTTGAATGGCGAAATATTTCTTCAGTTTTTTATGAGCTACATTTTCAGAATGCTAAAGTCGCCTTTGAGGTATCAAACTGCTATGCCAAATTTTGAGATCTCAAGCTAGTTACTGTTGCTTTCATTGAGAATAATGGAGCTGGAAATGAAGATTCGCACTGAGCTGATGAATATTAAAATGAAAACTCGTACTGAGGATTAAATTCAGGAAACTAAAAAATGGTACACATCTAAATTCCTGTATACATGCTTTGCGTTCTAATATCTTGTTTGATTTCCTCCAAAATACAATTCTCACGTAAAATTAATTACTTTCTGAACGCTACTAGTGACTGAGTGGTTAATCTGAATTTTAAAAATGAGTAAAATTCATTCTTTGTTGACGCTTATTGCTGTTCACGCTGTTCGAGATTTGCAAGAACTAACCATTCGCATTTCTCCTAATAAACTTAAAATAAAATAACTTTACACCTAATATTCCAAAGCGTCATGTTTATTTTCAACGTCCATCGAACCTCAACAAATTTCAATAAAGATCAGATGTTACCACTCTTACAATGAGAAATTATGAAAGAAAGATAACAACTGAGGCTTCTTTCTAACAACACTCCCACCTTTTGATTGATGACATATACTTAATCAATTAAAACAAAATATAAAAAATACTATTCACGCAAATATCAAGGCTAAATAGTAAACAAAAAGAAAATTAAGTTTTTAAATTTCTACACATAAATAACTCAAATAGTGTTCACGTTAGAAATCTAGATGGAATTTTAATTTGTCGTCCACTTCTAGTCACGACAGTCTTAATCTCCTTTGATAAATCTGGAGATAAATTATTCTTTGGTAATTTTGAAAACCAAATTGTCTTCACCTTGCGTCTCAGTTTCATTTGTCTCACCTGACTCCAAAGATGAAGGTGTTTTGAGAGGGAATGTTCTCTGGATTAGGCGAACTAATTCTGCAGACATGGTTTTGACGCGAACTATTCGAATGTTACCGTATTTTCCTGGATATCTCAATCACTTTAGTTAGAGGCCACAGCACCTTGCGTTTGTCATCACACTCGATGAGAAATATGTCCCAGATTTTTATCTGTTGAGAAATCGGCACTGTAGATGGACGTTCACTAGCAAGCCGAGATATTCATATTTAAATCTCTTTCTCAACAGCTCTCGTAAATTCTGTAGATGCCTCAGTCTGTTGTTGAAATCAACTTTATCAAGGTGATCCAAGTCAGGAACTCCAAAGACTGGAATTTCACCTAAAAATAAGGACGGTATAAAAGGGAAGAGATCACCAGAGTCCTCTGACACATAAGTGAGTGGTCTGGCATTCACAGCTGCTACACAGTCGCACGGCACACTCATTAATTCTTCAGAATTCATACACAACTGGCCTAGGACTCGACACAAAAGTTTCTTAATCATTTGAACAAGTCGTTCCCAAACGCCACCCTACCATGGTGCTGAACTACCGGTCGATCTTGTTTGTGGCGGCTTTTATCTCGATAGTATTCCAATTAATTGATCTCAAGAGATTATTGGATCTGACAAAATTGTCTCCCTTGTCACTATAAATTATCGATAGTCTCCCTCTACGGGCAATAAATCTTCTCAGGCCAAGTAAAAATCCTTGAGTTGAAAGGGACAAAATCAGTTCCAAATGAACTGCCTTGAAAACAGCCCAGGTGAAAAGTAAAATCCAAGCTTTTCTTTTATCCTTCAAAATTATTGGGCCAGCTAAATCAACTCTGACAATTTCGAAAACACGAGCATCTCTAACTGTTTTCTGGTAGAGTAGCAGGCACAGTCTGTAGTCGCTTACTTCCATGTCTCCTGCACCTGACACATGCATATAAAGGTTTTCGAATCGTAGCTCTGCTTTTCAGGATCAGAAACGTCTATCTAAGTGTTGACATTAGTACGTGAATTCTTGCATGAGATATAGACTTTTATTTTTCAATTATCAATTTCTCCACGGTCTTCGGAAGATTCTTCGGGGATTCTTCGGAAGTAACATCGTATAAATAAAATTTTCATCGTCTTCCAATTTCATTTCAATTTTCTTCAAGAATTTTCTTTTGATATTTTCAGGAAGCTCTGTATCCCAGCTTAGTTTAGTTTCCCAGCTCATTTGCAAGTATAACTTTGGAAGAGTGTAAAAGAGCAAGTGAAACCTATTGGGTCAAAATCTCTCTGCACAATTGATAGTAGGTTTCGTCTTGTCACTGACAGATCAATCAAGTCGATATTAGGGATGTCAAAAAACAATAAATCTTCATATTTATTCCACAGAAGGCCAAATACTTTCATGGTTCGCTAATTGTAGATTTTTCATTGCTCAATTCTATTTATTCCCACACTCTTAAGTTAGCACTTGCCATTAACTGAGTTGATTTTGCAATAAAATATTCTGCTGCTTCATTCGAATTCACTGAAGTAACACAGTTGTCAACATAAAAGAAATTTTTCAATTTTGTAGCCACTTCCTTCAAAGAAGGTTCACATTCGTCCAAATGAGAGTTGATCACTGCTCCTAAAAGAAACGGACTGCAGTTTAGTCCGAAGACTACTCTGCAATGGCGAAACATTCTTATTTCCTTTTGTCCCGAGTTTTTCCACCACAGAAATCTTAAGAAATTACGATCATTTTTTTGAACATGTATTTGACGAAAAGCTCTTCTAATATCTGAGATAATTCCCATTTTTCCTAGCCTAAATTCAAGAAGCAATCTAGGTATCAATTCAATTAAATTTTGTCCTTTTGATAGACAATCGTTAAATAAAAGGAAATCATTTTGCTTGCATGAGGCTTCAAATACAGGTCTTACTGCTGTTGTACAGTTATCTTTGAAGACCGGTCTGTGAGAAAGATAATGATTGTTAACTCGTTGCTCTGCTACTTCTGGTACTTCTTCTATTATAACAGATTCGAGCAACTCTTCGAACACTGCACGATTTGTTTCAAATTTATCTTTCAACATGAGCTTCTTTGTCGTGGAAATCAATCGTTTTTCAGCAACTTCTCTGTTGCTTGGTAAAACTTCTTTATTGTTAATCCAAGGTAAACTGACTTCGTATCTATCATCCGCCCTCTTCTTGAGTCTTGTTAAAGTGATCCCACACTGCTTCTTCTAACTCTGAATCATTTTTTTTCTTTAGCATCTGTTATTCCCAGTGCTTCTTGCTTCCACAAATTTTCTATGTCACTGCTGTGAATCAACATGGACGTTAGTGTTGATGGCATGAACAAGGAGCTCCTTTCTGAAACGTAAACATTTATTTTTCCCATGATTGTCCATCTAAGTAGTGATCCCACAGCAGTTATCGCATTTTCTAATTTCTGTATTCTTCCTGTTAACAGAGCACCTGCGACATCAGCTCCAATAAGAACTTCTGCTTTCAAATCTTTTCTTCCTACATCAGATGCATGGATATTTCTCTGCCTTAAACCTTTATCCATGGTCCAGACCGTAAGCTGACTACTAGTCCACAAATCTTCGACTGTTCCAACAAGATTAGTCGTCTAGAAAAGTCACTTTTTAGGATTCTAACGTTCATTTCATATCTTTTGTGAATTTCTCTCCTTGTTGTTACTCCTCCAAAAAGTGCATGAATTAAAGACTCAGATTCAATTGCGTGGCATCTTAAATATATAGTAGTCTCTCTATATATATATTAAAGGATACAATAGCAGTCTCCCTTAATGTATATGAACGTTCCGATCCTGTGCCGATAAGTTCCCTTACTGTCTTTTGCTTTTTGTTTGCGTCGATATTAATTAAGTGTTTTAAGAAACACTTCATCTAGGAAATTAGTGCTCTCAAGTGATACGTTTTGTGTTTCCGCTTCTTTATTCTTTTCAACATTATTGCTCTTTTGATTGGTGTGCAAATCCGGACACATGACACCCCAATGTCTTTTCGAGCATATCAAACATCGCACATTTGTCTTCCATTGCTTCGCCACGTGTCCAAATTTCATGCAGAAGAAGCAACCCTTCTTTTTCTTAGATTCATCATTCTTTTGATTCAGAGTCATCTGGTGAGCCACAAAGCAATCAAGACTTTCATGATTTTTCTCACAAAATATGCAAGAATTCTTTTTACCATAATTGGTTCCTTTATTATGGCTTGGGAATAAATCATTCGCTGTAGGCACGAAATGTTCACCCTAGTAATTTTTATCTCTTCTACTTTCTTTCTTTGCACCTGAATCAATTAATTTAAGTCCAGCTTCCGCCAAAAATTCTCTGTTCTCCTACCACTTCATTCTTTAAAAACAATAATAATTGTTTTTAAAAATTGAAATTTCTCAGAGTGAGAAGTTTCTGCTGCAATGACGTAATTTCTAAGACAAACTCGTAAAATTTTCTCAGGAATGCAGGATTCGACTAGCGGAAACAGCCTTGAAGCGTATTTGTCGCTTGTTATTCCTATTGACTTCAAAGAATGTAAATAAGACTCTAAATTATCGTACAATTCTGACATACTGCACTTTCCCCTTTGATCAGTAACGTTTTAATAATCTGACCTAATAATTCCCGAATATAGAATTCTACCAGCAATTTTTCCCTGCCGAACCTATTTCTTAAGCTTTCTATAACTTTTTCATAATTTTCGGGAGTTGCGGGAAAGCTGTTTACAATATCACGCGGTCTCGTACCGAGTACGGTGGCTTGAACGAGATAATGCATCTTGTCCTCGTTTTGAATTTCTCTGTTTTCATGTATTTAGCGAAATTATCCCCAAAACGGTAGCCAATCTTTAACTTCGCCACCGAATCATTTTAACTCTACTTTAGGTAATTTCAGGTTCCGTTTGTTCGAATTAGGCGGCACAGTGCCAATGTATTGTGTCGCTTGGCGATTGAAAAATAATTCTGTTTCTACTCGTATTAAATCTAATTTTTCTTTGTATTCTCGAACTTTTGTCCATCCACTTTCGAACTGATCATTTGAAGAAAATTCTGAATTTAATATTTGAGTATAAAATGCATTAAGTTCAACAGATAAACGTTCTAAAGTATCAAGTTTCGTTTTCAGAGATTTTTCGTCAGGAATTTCCTTTTCTAATTCCTGCAAAATTGCATTAATTCTTTTCGTAAATGACGATCTGACAGGTTTTCTTTTTTGAAATAACGATTCCATTTCAATAAATCAAATAAAATTAAATTCGATAAAACCAATAAAATTACCTTGGATTCTTTTACAGATCACGTCCATCGTTAGCAATTGTTCGAGATTTACAAGAACTAACCTTTCTTTTTTCTCCTGATAAACTTAAAATAAAATAACTTTATATCTAGTATTCCAAACGTCATGTTTATTTTCAAAATCCATCGAACCTCAACAAACTTCAATAAAAATCAGATTTGCCACTGTTACAATGACAAACTATGCAAGGAAGATAACAACTGAGGTTGTTTCTAACACACGCTACCAGCTGCTGTTAGCGTTACCAGAGAGAGAAGGCGAGTGTCTCTAAATGCACTGAGATTTTATAGCTATTCCCATCTGAAGCGAAGGATAAATTCTAATTTTTAATATATTTACGTTAATTTCTAATTCTTATATATCTTATGTCGGGAACCTTTAAATGCTTGAAATCGTGAGCGCATTGTGAAAAATTATAGTTGAAGATCGAACGGGGAAGAAATTATTCGAACTACAAAATTCGAAATTAGAAGTTAAAGAAATTTTATTGAAGTATTAATTAAACATATGATGAAAAATGTTCTAATTATAATCCATTCTAAGCTTTTTTCCTTCAAGCAGAATGCAAAGTTTCATTACAATCAAAAAATTAATATTAGAAAATTACGCAATCAGAAACCTTCGTACGTGTAATGAGTGTCATAGTGCATTACTTTCAAAACCTAGGAACCGAGTTGTTACGCCCTCTGATAACTGGTAGTATGTCTTCTGTTCAAACCGAGGCAAACGAATTGGATGCATATTTGGTTTCCGTGGTTTTCCCTATGTTTAACGTAAATGGGAATCAGTTCCTTTTCAAAAGCTCTTCATGGATGCATCCCCCTTTAAGCAGAGCTATCATAAACTTTCATATAATGTAAATAACCCATCAAACCCAGAATGGCGAAAGGAGAGTCAACACCATCATTATAAAATTAGAACAAAAGGAGCTAAAAGTCAAGTAGTGACTGTCTTATTTGTCTTTCACATTTTTTATCACATTCAAAGATGGAAGGATAAGTTTATTTTACTTTTTTGCTACATATGCAGGTGATTGCACATTTGTTTCCTTTGAGATTTCGTAATGGATGCGGATGATATAAGATATCTACAGTAAAGATTTATCAGCGATACAATTGTGTAGAGAGAAGATCATAGGCCCATACATGTTATCATTAGTAAATGTTGCTAATATTTGGAGCTGAGAACTAACATCAATACGTTACTAAAATACGAATCAAATGATACGTCTAATCGAGAAATTTCTAATTTAGAATCCAGGAAATATCTGAATGCAGATGTCGTAATCCCTGAATTTCTAAGAATGTGTAGTTAATTGTCAAAACTCTAAGGTACCTAAAAAGTCTAGGAAATATAAAATGCGTGTAAATTGAAAGAATAATTATAAAAATTGCAGAAATCAATGAAAAATATTTACTAGTATATTTTTCTAGTCAGCAACAGATGTATCCTGATCAGAAATTATGAGAATCAAGTTATCGTATTGACTGATTTTTAAGAGTCTCTACACTATTGTTGTCAATGAGTGTAAAGTTTTTAGCATAATTATATTATACATATTTTATCTAAAAAACTTTGAAAAATCTATCCCTAGCCTACGAGTCACTCTTGATATCGCTCTGATAATAATATTGTTACGAAATTTTCATGTATGTAAATAATGTTACTGAAATTATACGTAAAATTGTAATATCTCTCGTATAATATAGCATAAAATGCCTAAAAAAATCAAGCTCCACTAGAAAAATAAGGTAACAGGCGAAACTCCACTTAACATTGAGGTAAATGGCTATCGTGGTTTTGGCCACTAATTTTTATCATCAAATTTGGTGTCATTTTGATCCGGTACCTGTATAACTGTAATTTCTCTAATTGCTGTGTATAACTGTAACTGTATCTGCCATTATATATTAAACTGTAATTCTATATGCCTTCTAATAATATCGACCAATCGAAAGTACTGGAAATTTCTTGACGGCCAAGGAAAAACTATTTAAGACTGAAGAGAACATCAATTCTCAATTTTTAGCTCAAAGCTGACTTTGAAGTATTGAGAGACGTCCGTTTCAGTTCGCTTTTTTAATGCGCTTTGCACTGCATTGTGTTTAACATTCCTGGTTGTTTGAAATGTAACTACTGATTGTGCTATGTGATTCTATGAAGAGCTGTATGAGTATTTTAGTAAAAATTTGGAGAACTATAAAAAGTTTTTTTTTAGAAATTAAATTTTATCAATCTATCATCGGTTCTGTGTGCATTCAATCCACTACGAACCCGTCAACACGTAACAAATTAACTCGCATATATTAAAGTTCTCTCAAGCTCGTAATGCTTTACTAAATGCTGGGAATGTGAACAGAATCAGAATTTAAACAATCATAAAATATATTCATTTATTAGAAAACATTGAATAAGTCGATAGAGTTTGATTAAACCTTGCTTATATAACCAATGATGTACCAGTCGTATTAAAAGAGTAACTGTTTGATGTCGGTCATTTGTCTCCTAGATTAAGATGAATTTTATTTCAGTTCATTTGCTTTACCTAGCATTATAATCCTTCGGTCATTGCAAATGGATCAGTCTAGCCATCTTGTATTTCCCCATTTATTATCAATATTTATCAGCCGTCTAGAAATCTTAACATTATAACGTATTTTCTCCACCCTTCCAGCATGCCTTCATGGTGTAACGGTGGCACATTCAGCGCATATTCGAGAGGTCCAGGTTCGAGTCCAGGCGAGGGCTTTCAACATGTTTCGCGTCACCTTCTTAAAAAGAAAAAAAAACTAATAATTCTACAACAGGAATACGCAAAATATTCTGTAGCCAAATTCTGTTATTCAGAACAACTTCATACACTTTCAAAGGCGACTCTAACATAGAAAGGAAAATATTCTCCGGAAACATCACCTCCAAAAGCATTAATATATCGTTAAAATTTTGTTATTACTAATTCGCTTTTTATGTTAAGAAATACTTTATTCCTGCGAAATGTTTGAGTGGATTTTTCCGAGTTTCTTCTTGAGCTTTTTAAAAATACTAGATTATCATAACTTATTTATCTAAGATATCTTTCTTTCTTTTGAAGCATGCATGAAAAGCGCATTCTTTTGCTTCTCATATTTACATTGTCTTGCAGTTCAATTTCTGTTAATACCATGTTTTAATATTCTGTTTTGATTTTAAAAACATGACATATTATGTCTCCGATGTGGTATTTGTGTGTAACGTGTGTACGAGCCAGTTTCTGTTAGAACGTCCTCCACGAAAACATCCCTCTGTTTAGGCTGATAGTCCTTGTCATAATCAAATAAACAAAGCCAAACCTGATCTGGTATTTAATTTACTTTTATTTTAAGATAAATCAAGAAAACAAATTAAGTATTTTAAAGATATTCTAAAATTACAGAAAATTCATATGGTAGCAATAAGATTCATCTCGAATAATGTGTGGAGTTTGCGGCTATTAATTGGCTTTTTTAAATTGATTAAGATCTTGGCAAGATTTTATGCACCGTTAAACTTTAATTGGTATTGCTAAATATCGGCGTTTAACTGATATGATTGAGTTTCAGTGTTAAAATAGGAATATTTACAATACGATTTGTAAGGTTAAATCTAATTTCACTCTTAAACAACAATATTTAAACACATAAGTCTAAAAGCACTACTTGAACACAACAAGAATAAAATCCAACCAAATTTTATTTGTACTACAGATTAAGAAAACAGCTTGGCTAGTAGCGTTGCCAAAGCTCTTCTTCCCTAACTGCACTTTCGTTCGCTCTTTCAAACCAGTTAATTTTTGTTTCTGATGTAACTGACGGAATAAAGGAATGCAGAACTAATTTAACATAAAAATAACGCGTTGTTGGGGGAGAGAGGAAACCTTACATATTCACTGCAAATGAAATAAAAAAGGTATCGATATACACATTGTATTCGGCAAAAAATAATGTGGAATGTTAAGTAAAAAACCTGGCTTGGCGATACGTGATATTTCTTTTCATGCAGCTTGTATTATACTATACAAAACGTAAATACCACAAACTTATATATAAAGAGCTTTAAAGCAGATATAAGCTTATCATCATTGTTGTATAGTTCTATATATAACTACTATTCACATATATATAAATCTTTTTATTACAGGTTATATCAGGGTATATATGCTAAAAATAAAATTAATTTATTCTCATTATATACTAAATTATAATTATTATATACTACATTTAAAATTCTCTTATATCACGAAATTATGTGTTTGTATGTATGTATTCAAAATCATAAAATTATCAGTTTTGTCTTTTAGCAAGTGTTAAGTTTCAATCGAAATTCTAAAGCACAGAACTTAGTCATTGCTTTAAAATTTTTTATTGCATATTACTTGTAGTAGTAGAGTTTCATAATATTTTTACATATTAATAATTTTATTTATCGGATATCTAAATAATAATTTTATATAGAGCATGTCTAATTTATCGCATGTCTTTTATTTATTGCATATGTAATAAAGAAATATGTAGATTTCCTGTATTGAACGATGTGTGTTTTCTGAAGTTCAGCTGTTTAGTTCACTGTAAATTGCTTGATATTTGAATTTAAAGGCAGTGATTTACATTTTTTACCTGGCATAATAAATTTTGACGACTTTAATCGTATTACTACAACGAAATTTTCTCTGAATAAATAGCTCGAGCTTTCGCGAATGCACTTTCTTTCCTTAAATTCGAAATTATTCAAATTCAAATCATTGTAGAAGCAAATTAAATTAGGAAAAATCTATGAAATTCCTTTTCACTGTTTGCTGCATCCCCTTCTTAGTGTCACATCAAACATTTTTTTTATTCTTCTGTATTTCCTTTGTCCAATCTACAAGTATTAAATTCCACTTGACATGGAAACCGTAATGTAATTTCCCGGCAGACTGTTGAAAGTCTAAGAATCTTAAAGCATGTTACATATTATGTAAATAAACATCGTGGAGAGATACGTGGAAAGGATTTATGTAAATTGCTGTAGATTAGATGTGACTGAAAATCTGAAGTGTCCTAACTACATTACGTATTCCCTTCTTGAAATGGCATTTGTTATTTTAATCACAACCTAAAAAACTTAATGGAGTTTTACTTGTTTGAAATCCTCCTTCAATAAAAATGGAGCTTGTTATCTGTACATTTTCTTTTGATATTATGGTGCTGTCGGATTGAGAAATAGAATGAAATTATGTTGCGACTATTTCTCAGTGCGTTAACACAAAGGAAAAGGTAACTGTATAAACTTGATTAAATTATTTACTTTATGTTGTCCTGTACGTTTGCTGTTATATATTTCTTGCAGTTTGCAGCAAAATAACTATGTACATGAAATTCGGGAAAAAACCACCTGCATTTGCAAAAGTATTGTATAAACTCGTATTCTTATTCTTTTTCTATGAATTATGTGATTAAGTTTAAAATAATAAAAAGAATAACAACAAAAAATGCGAACACTTCTATTCGAAACCCAGTCATAATTGTTCATTGTTGATCACAACGTTGGGCATTTTCATTAATAGTAGGAAACAAAATCTTTATAAAGGAAGAACTTTTTAAAAAGGAATATCGGCGTTAACCACGTAAGATTCTTATTAAGCACTATTCCGAAAAAATTACAGCTGCTTCTGGTGGTTTTCCCTAACTGTAACGTGTATACGAGCCCGTTTTCCTTAAAAAATCCTCCACGAAGACATTCCTCCGCTTAGGCGGATAGCCCTCGAGACTTTAATCACATAACCAACTACTCCTGGTGTGAGATATGAGAAAGAAGCAAGATAAGTGGAATGTTGTGAGCTATGTTAAGAGGTTTAAAAAACTCTTCAAATTAAAATGAAATTAACATTTGATACAACTACGTCAATAAAAACAGAGAACGTGAGTATAAGCTGGTGGCGTCGATAGATGGTTGCATAAAGACGAAAAAACTTAAAGAGTTCTATTGTTTCCTTTTTATTCAAGGCTGGCAGATATTTTCATTAATCGAACATAAATGAGATGGGCCTAGATGCATCCCACATTCTAGATGGAAGCGAGCGGCGACGTATTAGTTTCATACATGCAAGCGGGAAAGTGACGCATTCAGAAGATAACGTGGAAGAAATCAAAAGGTTTTGGTTCTTAATTGAAATCTTTAAAGGTATCTCTTAAAAGGTATCTGCACTGCAGCGTTACGTAAGGTCATATGATGCAAACTAATTTTGAAATTTCGCAGTTTATATCGATTGATTATAAATAATTACTATTTTTAGGACACAAAGAAGAAGTATCCAGATTAAAAATGAAGAATAAAAGGGACTATTGGCAATTAAAATTAGAAATTGATTTCATAATTTTACCTTACTCATATATATACATATATTTGCATACACACACGTACCTATGTATGTAGACAGATGTGTCAGTTAGATAAATATGCAAGATAAAGCAATCTAAAACAAACTTCTAATTTAAACTGGCAATAACACATTTTAATCTTTATTTTAATTTGGATATTCCCTTTTCCATGTTTCCTTTATTAAACTTTCGGATACATAACGATGATTCCATAACTATGTACTTTACGTAACGATGATACTCTGACCTCATTCCGGTGGATTTCTGGTTGTAAAGGTATCTGAAATATAAGGTGTTTACATAAAATCCATGAGATTTGCCAATATTGAAATATGCCAGTTAGCATGAAGTTATACATATTCTCCTTGCAATATGTTTACGGTTGTCATCGTTTTCAACAAACTCCCGCATGCATTCTGTTATCATTGGTTCTTTACAATCCTCTTTTTATCAAATGTTTTACTCTGGCAATTTTCGTCATGCGTGTATCGTTCCAGCGTAATTTGTTGTTTCTTGTCAATTTGCGCATTTGACCGATTTCAATATTTAGTAAAATCAGTGTATGAAATAAATGCGATGATTTTGTTTGCTGCATTTCTGAAAAGCTGTTTGCTTTCAAATATCTTGATAATTTACGTTTTCATCCAAGCCAGTAAAAAAAATGCATTTCTAATTTTAAAACAATTAAAAATTTTCTTCTGACTCAGTATGACCATTTGACGGTAATTGATGTTACAATTTCTTTTTAGGGTGACATAGAACAAATTACAATAACTGGTAGCCCTGACGCTGCTGAAAATCAGTGCAATGCAACAACGCAATCTTTGGTAAGTAAGGATTTTTCGAATACATTGTTTTTCTTTATCACAAAAAAGAATTTTTTATTTAAAGGATAATTTTTCTGTTAAAAACGGAGTAATAATAATCTTTAGACACTTAATTTTATAATACTGGATTTTAAACGTTTTTGAGAGGAGGATAGTTATGATATCGAATAAATTTCAACGGAGTTTTCTAAAAGGATTATTTAAATTTTTAATATAACCTTTAATAAAGCATTTCCTTCAATACATGCAATATATGGCGTATAAATAGCACCTTTTATTTCCAAAGGCTGAAAATGAATTTGATTAAGAAGGCATGTCTAATAATAAATTAGGGAAGTGTCGCTATGACACAGTGATAGCACCTGACTCCAAAATAAATAAAGTTTTTAGGCATAATAAACCTTAGTCGTAAAATGTTTAATGGCAGGATATATAAGTTTTCTTACTTACGTTCAGTACTTTACGTTTGTTGTTATCTGAATAAAATAGAGAATTTGTTTCGCAGGTTGTTCACGTTTAGTATGTCTCGCAAGCTAAGAATATATCTTATAGTACATAGAATGTTTATGCGTTAAGAATTAATGCAAGTAGTATCTAGAACTAGTTTATTGCATCTTCGCAAGCTCAAAAAACGTAAATGACACTGGATTAAAACCTGTAGCTTCTAGAACGCAAGTACAAGAACAAAAATGTGACATGTAGTCGTGCGTAAACACTAGCAACTGTGGGTTCGAAGAACTGTGTGCGTCGGTCGCAATATATTTTCCATTCTTGTAGGAAATAAAAGTATCTGTGCGGTGCGACATCGTAAACATTCTTAGCTTCTACTTTTTTCGCAGAGATAGTTCCACAACAGAAGTGCATAGTTTGCGGATGTGCATTTTTATAGATGTTTCTATGAGGTGCGGCAATGTTGACCACTTACGTTGCTTCAGAACTGTAATAGAAATACTTCCAGCCATTTTCCTTTACGTGGCCATTAAGGTCCCCAAATGCGCATCTATAATTTCTGGACGAAGAAATGTGTGAAATAACTGTAAAGGATGAAATCTAGAAGCGGAATGATTTGTAAGAAATCATTTAGCATGATGTTTTACAGATTCTACCTGTAGTATTACATGCTTCAATGATATTCACCATCTCCCACATGCAATGCGTTATCACCTCTGACGGCCTGCATTTTAGAGATTTGTAATCCAAGTAAAATGTTTTCTTTACCCACAGGCCTTTTTTCCACTCATTTGTCGGTCCTGACGGAGATATTTCGAACTACAGATGTCCCGCTTACATTGTGGTATCAACTGGAAGATATTGTTACTCGAAATGTTCGAAATAGATTCAGTGTAACCGTAACTATATGAGTTAGATCGTTGCTGTTGACACATTCTCGAGCGTATAGCTTGCAACCCGCACGTCTTTAATTTCAGTTCGATTCGTTGAACTGTGCAATCACTAGAAGTCGTACTATAGGAAAAGGTACTTACTGCTACGTAAAATAGTTATTCCTTTCCTTAATTAGTTAGAAATCCTTCTAATAATTTGAAAATTAAAGAAGTAGACGTTCAAGTAATTTATTCTACAAACCGATAAAACACATAATACAAAGTCAGGACTTTATACAGATCTGGTCACTTAAGACTTGTAAAGCACTTAAAATTGTATTTTTAATTTGTTTTATAACGATTGCGAAATGTAAGCTTTAAATTCCGATTCTTATACAGGGTGATACAAAACCCCCGCAAGTCAAAATTTCGAAAATGATGAAAATTCAATAATGAATATTATTGGCGCATTGTTTCAATGAATGACAGTCTTGTACTATTATAATATATCACTAGTAAGTTCCTTTGTGATTTAAGCTGTTAGCTTTAAAATTCATTTGACTGGCGCAAGATGAAGAAGATTTTTTCCGAAGCAGAAATAATTTTTATAATTGAACATTACTTCGCAACACATTCCTAAAAAAATTATTGAAACTTTCGAAGATACCTTCCCAAAGGTTATTGAATTTAACCAGAAACTCTTTTCCTCTTGACAACCTGATTTTGAGAAACAGGAAACGTACCTCAGAAGAAGCGAAGTGGCCGCTCGTCTATTCTGACATCGGACAAATTCGTTAATAAAATATTGTAGTAGTCACAAAAGAATATGAGGGAACTGGCATACTATATGATAGGGGAGTGTACAAACTGTTTCTTACGGTGAATTCTTTCAGTTTCTCGAAATCAGTTTATGAAGAGAAAAATCGTGGTTTTTTTAGATTGATGAATATTTAGGAAGGTCTGTTCAAACATTGAACATAAATTTTTACGTAAGAATACGTTGAGTAGTCATGTTCGTTTATAAAATTTCTTTCTGTAATTCATAAAATAATGTAAAAATGCTTTGGAAACACTCATCTCCCTCTTGTACCCAAACTACGGGTTGTCAAGATAAGATCATAAACTGCAACTGAAATTTCAAGTGATACATGTATTACTTTATGACTACAGAGGTTTAGCTATCAACACTATTTGCCGTTGATACTTATTTTAGAAATTCCACAATTTTTGAAAGTTTGATATTTAACTACGAGTTAAATCTATTAAAAAAATAAAATCAATCTTCCAAATAAATTTCTTTTAAATATTTTTATTCTTAAATATAGCATATTACAAATTATCTATTCAAATACCCCTGATCCCTGGAGTTCGTCTTTGGAATATATTAAAATAATACTCATTTAAACAATTTGCCATTAATATTCATTTTGAATTTTTAAATATTTTTGATATTTTTTGAAAGGTTGATGTGCGCGAATTTTGAATCGCTTTATTGTTTGAATTAGTTGAAGAATCTATTAAAGTTTTCTCAAGTGGTTGCAACTTCGACAAGTACAACCGCTTCCTACGGAATGACATTCAAATGTTTCACAAATGAACTGATGAAAGAGAGGAAAAAGTGGTTTTAATCTAATTAATTAATTATTCACTCGCTTAAAAGAAGAAACAAATCTTTTTTCAGTGGCCTTAATTGTTTACCCGCACATATCAAATGCGCGTTAAGCGCCTACACTTACATTGATGAACTGATGAATTGTTTATAAAACAAAAGAATCAGCTTTTCTGTGTGTATGTTAAAGACCAAAAATCCGGAGAATGTCGACCTTCTTCGTTGAACGTCAACATTCACGTTGTCGCTTGGTGTATGTCCGAAATACTTGCTAAATATTCCTATTTCTCACTTACACCGGAACCGGTAGGTAAATATCGACATTCACCATGCACTGATGGTGAATGTTGAATAAAAATATTTTTGTTACGTTTTATAATCATACTTTATTATTAAAACATATTATGATATATATAAAAGTAGAAGAAAGCTTAAGGAACAACACAAGAAAATAAACTTTTAAACTTAAAACGAAAAAATTCTAAAAGAGAAAAGAAAATGATACCAATAATAAATTTACTTAATTATGTGATGATGTTATACCATCTTATTTATTGCAACAACTTAAACTTTTATGACACTTTGAATTGCACGAGAGTTCCTTGCTTTTACAACTGTATTTAGTTGTAGAAAACTTCATTCTTCTCGGCTTCTCGTTTCAACCTCTACCAGAGCATATCTGTGCTTGTCGACATACACCGGTAATGTCCGAATGTATAACAATATATATCCAAATATTTGGTCCTTCGCCGACATATTGAGTATGTGCTGACATTCACCGGAGAATTCGACATTCTCCAGTTTCGGTCTTTCACAGTAACATATATACCACATTGTAACATAAAACTGAAAAAGACCAAGCTAAAAAATAGGCCTCTGAAATGTTTTTCTAGTGCACTTCAAAGCATGTTTTTTCCAAAATTTTAAATAAATTTTTATTTTTTGTAAATATCAAACAGTTTTAATACGTATGTCCCGCATATAACGATCTAACTAAAGATCGTCGAGTTTTGTTCTATATATCACTGAAAAAGAATCTTCAAGCTGTAGTCTATTCCGAAATTCTTAATTTTAAAGCCCAATTTTTGAAAAATTTCCGAAAATTTTCGATTTGTTTTCTTTACGTATCTTCCTTTGGAACTCCAGTATTAGGACAAAGTTTGCAGCATTCTTGAAAATTTCGATTTTAAATAATTGTGAATTTAAATATTTGAAAAAATAATATTTACGTTTTTTTCAGTTTCTTTTATTCTTATATAAAATATTATACGTTTTTCCCGAACAATGATTTCTTTCCTCCTTATTATTATTATTATTATTATCATAATCATCATCACTGCACTAAACATGAAATGAACCTCTTATATTTTGTGTTTTCTGGAGGTAAATTTCTCAAGTGAAAAACAGATATCATTTCATTACACATAACGATCAAAAAGGAATGCTAAATCTATTGCAGTTACATAATAATAAGCACTAGATAAATGAAACTTTGTAAGTAAAAGCATTTTGTCCTTTGGTTATTTGTAAATATCACTCAGTATGTAATTCATCTGATTTACTGTAATGCAGCCATGTTTGTTTGTATGACACAAATGCGCGTCCATTCCATCGACTGCCTTTTGCTTTTTAGGATCGAAATGAAACATTCAGGTTTTATTGCACGTAGTGGCTTCATGAGAACATTCTAGACAATTCCAAAAGAAGCTTTAGAAGATCATCGCACTCTTTTTTCCTGAACTGTATCACGTCTCTTATCAAAAACTGTGGAACCCAGCCAAAGCAAATATTTCTGTATCCTATTTGTTGTATTAGTATTAACGCAGCTCCTCTAACCATATCTGTGTGTTCCCTGAGCTATTTCGTGGTAATGCATCTGTCAATTTGGATGAGTTCCTCAAAGATTGATGCATTTTAATCGGTTGTGACGGTTGAAGGTTTACCTGATCATGACTGCTCCTCAGTATTGCATTCAACCTCTCGGAACCTCTGAAGCCATTGACACAGATTACTTCGATTCAGAGCCGTTAATCAGTTAACCTTTTGATCATCATCAACGATCTCGGCAAACATTCCAGTTACGCATCGCTATGAACGTACATGAGCACAGTTCGCATTGCAGATTTACAACTGACAGATATCGCACACGTATTTGTAAAGAAAGAATTACTTAATTTCTCAAGCTCCGAAAGGCTAAAGGTTTGATGACACTACGTATATTAAAGCCAGCGTTTTGTTCATTTCCTCTTTGTCTTTCGGGTTTAGTTTAGCTGCACCTTGCATTCAAAGGTAAAACTGTCAATGGGAGAGTTTTGGTACCGCCGTATTCCCTTTTCTGAATGCCTAAACACCTTTTTTGATGTCTCTCTTTTCCTTGATGTTCTAAGCATGTGCTTATATTGCTTAATGGTTAAGTCAGTCCTGCTTCGATTCATTGCATCGTCCCAGTAAATTGGCAACACTTTGAATCGATGTTGCTACGTTAACACATCCAGACTTATAGAGTAATTCTGTCACTGTAAATTGGAATAATAAAGTGTCATGTTAATCATCCGCGGTGGCTGACTTGCAACAATAAGAAATAAAAATTAGGAACAGGTTAGATAGTAAAGGACAAATGATTCTACATAAAAAAAGTTCAATTTATCTAGTGTTTGTCATTACTGAGCTACAATGAATTGTGTGCTATGTTTTGAACAACTTAGTATTAATCATGTGCATCGATCCGCACAATGATTGCATTAAACGGAAATTTCTTCTTTTGTTTAATTTGGTACTTTAATAAAAAAGCCAATATTGAATCAAATTATTACAGTTAGAAGCGAATTCATTTTTCTCTCTTTTCTGACTAGAGTACCCGAACAAGGACCTCTGCCTCCTTACACAGTGCACAAAATGACCTACCTGTTAGAGGTGACATCATCCATGATGAAGACATCATCATCGATGACGAAGACATTCTCGAGGATTTGGGATCTGGACATAAAGGAATGATACCCGATGAAAACTACGACGAAGAGAAAGATTCCGCCAAAATCTTGAAGCGTAGAAAAGAGGTCTCCTTTTTCCTGTGGTTTTTGTAATTTACTATTTGTTGTTCTATATCACAATATCTCTTTTGCTGAATAGTTAACGTTTTGATACCACACCAGATAGAATGGTACTTTGAAAGCCGAACGTTAAGCTATTTGCTTTCGAACACCAGAAAGGACTTCGAACTTTGCATTTGAATATTGTCTTTGGGACATAGGCACATTTAAAATATTTTTATTCAAAAGTCTTTATAACTAAGAAGAGTGTAGAGCTGAGTGACAGTAGATGCTCTTATTTTTTCCGTCTCGAGGTTTTCTCGCTCAAAATTTGAGTTTAACTGAGCATGATATCATCCTAAGTAAATAAATCACGTTAATGATGTATGGCATTCATTTTAATAATTTCAAAAGCATTTATTTGGTGTTTGTGTTTAAAGAACATTTACTAGCCTACAAAAATTTTTAATTAATATCTAATCATTATTTTTAGCTCTTTAAAGAAGTTTTACTGACTTTTTTTAATATGATCACATTTCTAACATTAAATCTGATTCGTTTTGTTATGCTAAGTAGTGGATACTTAACGCTCATGTCAAGATGCTAAACTCACTAAATGAATTATATTTATTCAACTGTAATTAATAAGAAAAATTTTATCAGGTAATTAAAGCTGCAGAAATAGTTTGCATTATTGTTGAGGAATTATGCCCTAAGATTTGCTTAAATACCGTCAATAGCGTTCCAATAAAGTAATTCGATGTGGCTGCATGGGTAACAGCACATTTCAATGTACCGTTTCGCTTCCAAATATATCCTGAAAAATGACATGTAATCAGTAAATATTCACTGATTTTGTAAATGTAATTGGCATGAATTTTGTCATGTTCAGTATCATGGCTTCTTCTCAAAGAAAAGAAGTTGGTAATCTTTTTTTTGTAAGCGACACTTAATATCGTAGCTATTTTTATTAGTAGATTGCTTTATTAACATCGCCTTTTTTGTTTTCTTTATTTTAGGTATTTGTTAAAAAATCTAATTTTTATTATTTTAAGTATTTAAATTTTTTACTAAAATTATTTATACATTTTTTAAATCATCATTTGGTTAAAATTTCATTTTATGTCTGTGCTTATTTTTAACACATTTTTATTTTAAAAATTTAAACCTCCTTCAAAATACCCTAGCTCAAAGATTGTAATCTCCAGTTTCAACTTTTGAGCCTTTAAATTAAAGCTGATTTGGAAAACTACAAAATTATTAAATTATATATTTCTTTTTAGTTCTTTATTTGTTTTATATGCTTTCATATTAGAAAAATTAAATTACCTTTCTGTTACCCTCAAGTTGTCCTCCGGCGGGTATTTAATAACTACTTATAAAATACATGAAAAATTTAATAATTATTAGAGTTTAAAAGTAAGTTATTAGAGAATGAAGTTATTTTATTTTTCATACTGATTCTCATCTTCTTTGTAATCAGCATTACTGGACGTTGTCGCCCAGATGGTATAGTGGTTAGGGGAGCCTACTACGGTACCGAAGGGCCCGGGTTCGAATCCCGGAGAAATCATGGATGTTTGTAAATGTATATAGTGTCGGTGCGGCATGGCGGCACTTTAAATTTGCGGCGAGCCGAAAGTCCTCTCGTGTGGATTGGTGGGTGAGGAGAGGGGTGGGAGACCCCTGGATTCCCCCCCGGGGTGCTCTTCCTCAAAATTGGGGGTGGAAAATAGAAGTCCAACCTCTCTTCGGAGTAGGCTCTGGCAATCATTCTTCCATGTGATTATGGACACGAGAAACAAACAAACAAACAAACTGGACATTAGTTAGCAACCACAACTGTAACTCAGCGCGTATTTCGATAATAAGTAGAATGATAGTTAAGAATGTAAATTAGCACAGATATTGAATATAACCATTATTCATGTTCTCTAAGTCAACCACCTCCCGAAATCGCTGGAACCAGGAAATCGCTGACATCTGTTTGGGAGGTATCGTGGCGTGTGCGCAACTGAATAAACGCAATTAAAAGCATTGGTTGTTTGAAATAATGGGATTAAAATTTACCTCTCACGGCCATTCGTCTAAATTGTCTTGTTTCTTATTGGTTTCAGAAATTTCTGTTTGTTTTATATCAATGCCGACATTGGACAGCATTGTGAATAATAATCTGAATTTTCTGTTGCAATAAAGATCAGACAATAGAGTTCAATTGATGATTCTGCACTCAATTCTGCATTATTTATTAAACTGTAATTATCGTATCTTTGCACTGCTAATAGTTTAGAGCGAAACGTATTCAAAGGAAAAATGATTCTACTGTGCCCACATTTTTGTGATTATTAACATGTATACAATAATATTAACTCAATTTTATAATTCTTTCTGAGATAACTAAAAAGAACGAAACTCATTTCTTGTTATTAGGAATATTCAGCCATCGTTGTACCAGAAAATCGCATTGCTGACATTGCTGTTAAATTAGGTGCTAAGAAGAATTTATAGGTAGGATACCATATCGTTCAGTTTAATAAAAGTAGTTTAATAAAAATTCGATAGACTTTCTGTCCCTAAGTGATAAGAACAAACTACAGATTTCTTCTTTAAGCAAGCGAGCCTCTGCCTTCTCTCAGTTGGTGGTGAAATAGCTTTTCGCGCTCGACATGTCTTCTCATGCAAAGAGCAAGAAGTATAGAACAAATAAAAGTACTTTTTTATTTCTTTTATTTAGATTGCAATAGATTAATTACTTTCTCTGGATTCGGCGATGAGCTATTGGTATGCTGTAGCTCTCACTAAGAGAATTAGGCGAATACCCAAAAATATTAGAGAATATTAGTGCGAAGAGAGAATATTAGAAAAATATTAGTGCGAAGAGAAATGGGAACAATTATTAAAGCTTTAAAAGTGTTAATGAAGCTACTTCGTATTAAAATAAATAAATAAACGCTATTTTTAAATTTGCGTCAATCATCTCAGTTGAACACGTTGCAAATCTTTAATCATTTTAAAGTTGCACAACATTCCACTATTAAGTGATGAATATATTATTTGGCTTTTGTGTTCATAGAAGTATTAATGATAGATATATTTTTATTATAATTCCATGCTATAATTGAAATTTAAGCTGCTTACAGGAATTAAAATCAATTGAAATCTTAAGGTCCAAAGGATATGATAAATAGTAATCAGCAGAGAATTTAAAATTATGAAGTGGACAGTTAATTATCGTGCTGATTCGACGGAGATTGATTGCTGGTTTGCGCATTCATCCGCTTTCAGTAGTTTGATTTTCAAGAAAGAATGTAAGGAAAAAATATTGACCCTTTAAATTCCCATACAAGGATTTTTTCTTTTCAGTTTCTGTATTTATCCTCATCGAAATTACATTTCGTGTACATGTATATCTGTATGTGCTTTCATAATGATATAAGCAGTAAAATTTGTTTTAGATAATGTATTTAAAATAGCTAAAAGAATTCCTTCCAAATGTGTGTACTTCCTACTCTTTTTGAAATACTCTAAGCATCTTATAAAGCATTTAACTGAAACGAATAATATAGCAGGTCAGAGCTAAAAGACTCGTATTAATTTTTGCAGCTAACCACTGCTTTGAAATTGTTTAATAAAAAGTACTGATATTACACGATGCTTATTTTATATCGAATCATCTAATGCATCATAATAAAACTTTCATCAACATGTGTTTAAGTATGACTTTGAGTTTAGAATAATATCACTAGTATCTTGAGAAAATAAAGCTATCTACTCCGGTCTTTGAATACAGCTACTGCAACCCGAGCTCTTTCGATTCTTGTGGAAAACAATTTTTATTTCAAAAATCTGTTATTCTCAAAATATATGAAATTACTTCTGTTTTGTAATTTTTTAATGCCAGAAAAAATGTAATTGGAAAGTATTAATGCGAACAATATTAGAGGTCTATTCTAATTTCACAAGTTATTTGATGGCTCTTTACTAATATATGCTATAGAAGAGCTGGGTTAAATATGAAAGAGTAACTTCTTTACCAGTATTTTTTGCTTTTTGTGCATTACCCTTTTTTGGTTTGTTTTCGACAGTCATATAATGTTTGGAAATATGTTCCCTAGTGTCTTCATATTTTTTTAAATATTGATCCTCAGCACATACTTCTAATTGAAATGTTTCTCAGTATAAAGCAGAGAATTAAAATAATTTCAGATATTTTTGTAATTGGAAAATTCAATTTTTCAAAAAGTATCCTTACAGCTAAAAGTGTAAATAGTCAAATACGTATTACGCTTCCCTTAAATTAAATACAAACGTTTTATATACTTTTGAGAAAATTTTGAGAACAGCTTATTAATATCAGCTGTGATGTTGATATAGGCTGTTAGTTTCACACAACATGAAACTGTTAATTATTAAAACTAATAACTTTTGCTTTGCAGATTCTGTCCTAAATCTGATCAAGATCTATTAGTAATGCACTTTGAATAGCTGTCTAAGTGACTAAATTCGCCCGCTAATATTTCCGAGAATTATGCTCACAAGCCATAGTTTTGCGTTTAAGTTTAAAAACCTGTGAGGTTTTTCTCTCTCTTTATTGCGGGCCTTTGTGGTATAATTGAAAAGCGCGTCCGATTGGCAATCGGAAGATCCGGGGTTCGAGTCCCTACAGTGCATTGCACATTTATCATGTTTCTTGTTCCAAGTAAATTTAATGACTTTACAGTGTATGGGAGCATTTAAAACAACATAAGAAAAAACTTGAAACGTAAGGAAAACAACATATGAAATTCCGAGTTTTGTTTTGTTAAAATGGATTTATTGTAATTTCATGAAATAATTTTTTTTATGGTAGGCATTAGCATTTTAGGCTTTGTCCACTACTAAGGTTAGAAACGATGGTCATTTTATTATGGAAGCACCTAATAGGCGGCCAGAGTTACCTACTATGAAGGGATAGACAATTTGCATCCAAGCCTTCTTAAGGATTTGAACTCGGGCGCTTCGGTGCGGCAGTTAGGGTCATTCAGTACTTTCCCATTTGGACGGCTTTCATGGAATGGTGTGCCACTTCATTTTCCAGTTGTTTTTGAAACATATCTCCTGATTTAAATCTAAATAAATAAATTACTCATAAAATATATGAAATTCAATAGTTTTCCTAATCTTGCTCATGATCGCTTTCTGCTTTTAAAAAGAATTTACGTAACTTGCTCGGTCTTCTTCTTAATACATCTGGACGTCTAAAATATTTCATTGCTTATTATTCAGTGTCATATGAACTAAAACACATATAAACACTTTTCTAATCACAGGGTATCCCCGAATAACCGGAAAAACGAAAGTGCGCGGGCAATTTTAATTATTACAGATTGTGCCTTGTTAGCTTCAAATTTCTCGTTCCTATTTGCCATGTAACATTACATGTAGTGATTCGTTTTCAGTAGCATTTTTTATGTGTCCCCGTTCTGTATTCTGCCGTTTTTATTAATTTTCGACCACAAAGAACAATGAATGCACGTGAAATATAGATCTTTGTTAAAGCAAAACAGCAGTTAAGATTGTTATGTTTCTGAAAACCTTTAAAGATTGCAGTTTGAATAAATTTCAGGTATGCGAGTAATGTTCCAGATACAAAATATGACGAAATGTCAAAGGAAGACTTAGGCATCCTTTGATGAATCTTTATTCTACATGGACTTTTATTAACTTATGGAGATTCTTGGAAGCCATTGATCAAATCTCGGAAGAAATGCTCTCCGTCTCACTATGATGCTCAGAGCATCATAGTGCTTTTATCTCACTAAATGTTTTTCCTAAGCGTGACATTTTTTTCTATTTGCTTTGATAAAGAAAGGTCTCAAAAAACAATTAAGTTCATAAAAAGCTATTCAGAAATGCGAATGAGGTGCAAGGAAATACTTTGAATGCTTTGAATAATATTCCGTATCAAGTAGCCCGAAACAATACTTTTTTTCCCGTTACTAACGATAGATGAAGCATCAGAAGTTATCAATGCTGTGGGTAAAAGCGTAAAAGGGAGTAAAATCTGTATGTGGTAAGTATAATGTAATTGTTTGAAATATTATTATTATTTTGTCACCCCTCTTGTATATTCTTTAGTTGTTAAGAGGCACTTAATTTTGAGCTTGGCATTGCATATTAATAATATAAGCATCTGATAATTATTTCGGAAGGTAGGCCTTCGGCTTTCTCACAGGTAGCATTAAACGCTGCGTGACATCCATTTTGTAATCATCATAAATATCAGAGCAATGTGTTAGTAAAAGGAGTGAAAGGTTGATGAAGAGGTAGCAAAAACGTGTTAATCTGAAAACCTTGGGAGCTAGTTTTAATTATAGTAATTGATATGAGGGCCTATTTATCTTCATTTACAGGAAGAATTAAGAAAAATATAAGCGTATTAGTCAGATTATATTGAAGATAGATACTTAATATGGAAGTCAACATGAAGAATCTGTTGCGTTTCAGTTTTTAGCTGTGTTAACCAACTGTTCCCTGGTAGCTATCATAGTGGTATCAAAGTTTAAATAGTAGCCAGAAAGTAAAATAGCAATTATCAGACGTGAAGAACATTCAACAAGTTATAATACTATATATAACTAAAAACAGCTTTTGAAAAACGCAATTAACGTCAACGTAATATGTTTTTTAATCAACTATCTAAATTCTGACGGAAAAATTGATTTGTGATATTCCTCAAAACACATTCAAGAACTATTTTGAATGTTATACACTCAGTTTAGTATCTTCCAAATATTTCGTCGCTGAGATGAATTCAGCTTTTATTCGCTGTCATCAGACATCCATAAAATGCCTGTTCATTAATTATGATTAACATTTCACGAGAAGACTTTGTCTGATTTTTTTTAGTGCTTTTTTCGTCTATATTCCCGCGTCTCATCGAAGAGAGACCTATAGACATTCGAAGAATTTGGTTTTCAAAGATTAGTGCTGAGTCTTTATCTGAATGTCTGTAGCAAACTGAAGAACTCTTATTTGCTTGCTATCTAGGAACGTGTCTGCCGTGTTGATGTCTGTTGAGCAACCAGAGCTTTTGCGTGCGAGGCTTCTGCTGGCAATCGTTTTTTAGTACCTGCTAACTATATTTTAAGAAGACTAACCATGTATGCTAACCATGTTTTAAAAAGGTTATATATCTGGTAGTAGTTGCGCATGATGGTGCAAATTCCCATCATCTACGTTCTTCAAGCTTTCATGGCCTGCATGGATATTGGCTGGTGTTACCTCTTTCAAAATGAAAAGCTTTGATATTAACACACAATTCCACTTCTATAATAGACATCTTCGCCTTATCAGCTTTACTTCAGTATTTCGCTAAACTTACGAAGCACATACACCTGCACATTTACAGGGAAATGTGATTTAATATTTACCAGGTATTTCAATCCCGTTGTCCTGATACATCATTCTTAAATGTGGAATTCACAGAAAGTATAGTAACAATTCTTCATTCATAATAATAATAATAACAATAATAATAATAATAACAATTATTATTATTATTATATTTAGAACAGCTAAAGCAACAAGAATTATCTGAACACATCAAAAAATACCCTTTGATTTTAGGCGATTATAAGAATTCTGTTGCCAATCCTTTTTTTCCATCGATTAGATATAAGACTTCGCGTATTTTACTGAAATTCAACTTCTGGGCGGTTTTATTTTCTGTGAATAAAATTCGCAGTTCCATATTTAAGGGCCCCGTTCCGGATGTCAACTCCTGGAGTATACTCAGATGAATGCTGCCTATATGCGGTCAAGTCATAAATTTAGAACCCCTTTTTTCCGGGGCAGCTGAAAAAAACGGGGATAACCTCACTTGGAGTCGTAAGAAAATGTGGGGGGTTGTTTGAATATCTAACTTCTCTATATTCAGTTTTATACAGAGAAAATGAAAATACAAATTGAATTCTTCGAAGAAATGCGATTTTGTACAATGAAAATGCATTATTGAAGGATAAACTTTAAGGCAAATAACTTCTTTTTTTTAAAAGCCATAGGCGTAGAAAGACATATATTTGTTACATCAATAAATCTCTAGTAAATATTGAGTTTTGCATTTTGAATGCTATGTTACATGTATGCGAAGTATCTAAGTATCTGAGAAAATAGTCTTAACCCAAATGGCTTTCAACCTTTTCACGTCTAAGGACCGTTTTTGAATTACATTTTGGTAGCTGCTCTTTGGTTAATTTTCTAATGCCATATGAACATTAAATTGTTTTTAATTTGAGACTTATGAATAAAATAACGCAAACTAGACTGCAGAAAATTCTTCATAAGGAAGTTAATAATGCTGAAAAATACATTATTGATACACTTTCTGGTTTTATATGTAGTAGATAATACTTAATCCTTAAATTATATATATTTATGTATAGGTGTATATAAATGGAACAGAATCTAGAACAAGGTGTAAAATATCAAAGAAAAATATCTTTAATATACAATGTTTGCTAACGTAAATATATTTATGTAATATCAATATAAATGGTTAATTAGGTTTTGAAGCAATTACAAGTTACGTATATACATGTATATATACATATATCCGTCTATAAGATTTAGTTCCTTGCAGTAAATTGATGAGAGATGAGTGCTTGACTAGGGAAGGCATTATTTTATTATTATTTGAGTGGATTAAGGATTAGAAGATCACTGAAAATGTCCATTACGTAGCAGAAGATGTCAGGAGCTTTTGAAGAATCACAAAATCACTTGATATTCCAAATATATCTTTATTACCTGTTCACTTCACAGTGGGGCCAATCTGCAGCCGACAATTCTGATCATGGCACATTAATTTTTTTAAAATGTAGCCGAGCAAAAGACGTCCTTTAGGTAGCAAGCATACGCAGAGAAAGAGGGAAGGTTGTTGGTTTGCAACGGTATTTATGGCAAAATATTTTCTTAATCTCATTAGCTAAAACTTAAAGCGAATGCAGATGTTTTAAGATCACATAATGCGGAATTAATTTTCAGATATGACGCAGTTTAGAAAAAGTTATTACTAGAGAGGAAGTACCTAAATTAAAAATGAGCAATTAAGAGGCATTTTAAAATTGATTTACATATTTTTTTATCTTACATGTAAATATATATACCATTTTATAAGTATGCATAAAATATAGCAGTTTTTAAGCTACTTATTTTTATATATATATTGTTTGGTCTGGTTTGTTTGATTATAGCAAAGCACTCGACGGCTATTTGCCTAGGGTAAGGATGCCTCGGTGGATGACTTTCTAAGCAAAACTGACTCGTATGCACGTTACACATAGGGAAAACCACGAAAACGCCAATACAACCATCCCGTTCACCGGGATTCGAACCCCGGATCGACCTACCAGTGTTTAACGACTTTACCGCCCAGCCTCTAGTGAGTCACACACACATCAAATTATAGTTACATGTTGCTTATAAAGTGTAATTCAGTGCAATTTAATCATAGCGAGTTATAAAATATTCTACGGAATCACTTCGCTTCGCAGACTTTTTGTAAGCTTAATCATATTTCGAAAATAAAATCTCAATGCTAATTCCATTTCCAAGTCGTTTATGTATCTTATTTTTTTTTCTGCTCTGAATTATATTTATAGAATCAGTTTTATTAATGAAAAATTTAAGGATAAGAAGAGAATTAAGTTCTTTTCTAATTATTCTAGAAGCATTTAAATTTAAAAAAAATATGTGCCACATTAATACGGATCTCTGAACTAAGGTGCTGGATAGAGGACAGATTAATTAGCTAACAAATTTTAATTTCCATTAAGTAAAAATTAATTCTTCTGCATTCTATAAGAAAACAAACATTCCAAAAAAGTATTTTTCTATTCTCGCAGTCATAATATTTTTCTTAAATATACAGCTAATTCATAGTCAAATATTCCAATCCATTATGATTAATAATAAATTAATATACAATGTACGTCCAGAAAGTAAGTTCCGTTTGGTAATAAAAGTAAATTGTGTACAGCTACAGAAAAGTTATTTATTGCACAAAATTCAACAACTCTTAAACTACTTTTCCACATAACTGCCGAAATATTGCAGGCATTTGTCATAGCGTGGCACAAGTTTTTGTATACCTTCTTCATAGAAATTTGCCGCCTGTGTCTTCAACCAGTTGGAAACAGTTTCTTTCAGCTCGTCGTCATTGTTAAAGTGTTGACCGCCAAGGAAAGACTTAAGATGTAAGAACAGATGAAAGTCGCTAGGAGCGAGGTCAGGGCTGTACGGAGGATGGTCAAACACGTCCCAGCCAAATCCCTGTAGGAGGTTTTTCGTCACATTTGCAGTGTGTGGTCGTGCGTTGTCGTGAAGAAAAACAACACCTTTTGACAGCAATCCTCGGCGCTTATTCTGAATTGCACGGCGCAATTTCCGAAGTGTCTCGCAATAAGCATCTGCTCTGATTGTTTGACCACGCGGTAAGAAATTAATGAGTAAGATGCCTTTCCAGTCCCAGAACACTGTGCACATCATTTTTCGAGGTGTCAAGATTTGCTTCGGCTTAACCTTTGCTGGGGATGAAGTGTGCCTCCATTCCATTGATTGCCGCTTACTTTCAGGGGTGTCGTAAGAAACCCAAGTTTCATCTCCTGTGACTATCTGTGTCAGAAATTCTTCACCGCTTTCAGCATAACGGGTCAAAAACTGAAGTGCACTACCCATCCGTTTTGTTTTGTGTTGCTCAGTAAGAATCTTTGGTACCCAACGTGAGCAAAGTTTACGAAATTTCAGTTTTTCGGTAACAATTTCATGCATTAGTGATCGTGAAATTTGGGGAAATTCCATAGCGAGAGCACTAATTGTAAACCTTCGGTTTTCATGGATCTTGTCATCAATCGCGTGAACCAGTTCTTCTGTAACCAAAGATGGACGCCCACTTCGTTCTTCATCGTGCGCATCACTACGTCCGTCATTGAACTTTCGGACCCATCTTCTCACCATTGAATCACTCATCGCTTTTGGTCCGTAAACATCGCAAATTTGCCGATAAATTTCACTAGGTTTCACTTTCCTCGCATTCAGAAAACGAATCACAGATCTGATTTCACAAGCGGCGGGATTTTCAATCAACACCGACATTGTAAACAAGCACAACAAAGCGTACGTGACTGACAGCGATCTCCAAATGGCGCGCGTTTCTTCTCCTTGATACAGAGCGTCTACTGCGCATGTGCGGAACTGCGATCGCAGAGCTGCAGCGGAGATAAATTGAAACGGAACTTACTTTCTGGACGTGCCTCGTAATAAATAAATAATTAAAAAATATAATTTTAATTGATTTTAATTGTCATTTTTCTTCTAATAAACGCCTCTTCAGGGTGTCCCCGATAACATCGCGGACGAAAACGTCGAGGAGAAAACAACGCAAAGCCGAAAACGCCGTGGTACAAAATATCGTGGGAGAAAATAAAGCAAAGAGAACATCGTGGTACAAAACGTCGTCGTCGAAAATAAAGCGGTTCAAAAACGTCGCAGTTTAAGAATATCGCCATGAAAATATCGTGGTAAAAAATAAAGTACCTACAAATCATCGCATGACGATAACATCGCAGAGATGCGTTTTTCAGCCTTTAATAATTGTAAAATTTAATGATTGTTTAATAATTGTAAAACCTCGCATAATGGTTTATGAGCGCAAGATGGAAAGAAGGATAATTTTAACTTTCATATTTTTTATTAACTAATAAATATTTGCTGAAAATATTAAATTTAAACTTAAGCATAGAAAATTAACACAACTTATAGCACTTAATTTTAAACTGGCATAGTTAACTAACAAAGGTCATTAATAAATTATTTTTTTATAAAGTTTAACTGGTGATTTTTCATGAAAAGTATAATCTAAAAAAGAATAGAAAAAGATGAGTAATTGTATGAACTTATCTATAAAAAAATTGCTAAGTTAATTATGATATTATTTTCTTCACTTTTGTTAATCTGATATTCTTATAATGAAAATTATTTATTGTTTAGTTTAAATTTCTTGTTTTTTAAAAATTTATTGGTTAATAAAAAATACGAAAGTAAAAATTATCCTTCTTTCCACCTTGCTCTCATAAATCATTATACGAATATCCATAACAATTAATAAAGCCTGAAAACAAAGTCTGCGATGTTATCGCCATCCGATGATTTGTAGGTACTTCATTTTTTCCCACGATATTTTCGACACCACGGTGTTTTAGAACTGCGATGTTTTCTCTTTGCTTTATTTTATCCCACGATGTTTTGTACCACGGCGTTTTCGCCTTGCGTTGTTTTCTCCACGACGTTTTCATCCGCGATGTTTTCGACTGCAACCGTCTTCAGAGTTCAGTAGCAGTCGATCAGTTTTTGTCAGGGTTCATTTGAACACAGGATGTTATTATTTGCTGATGCCTACAGTCGATGAGAAGCTGATCATTAATAAATTGTAATATTTAGTTGAAGAAAAAATATTTATCTATCCAAATTTTTCAAGCCCTATTGCATACATATAGAAATATTTATTCCTGTAATTACAAACACATATATGTTATTCCCTTCGTAATTTTCAATAAACATATTTATATTTGTAATTAATAAATCTTTTGAAAAGAGCGTGATATTTTAAAATTATTATTTAGGAATGCGTTAATAATGGCTTTTATATTTACTAAAGATATTTCCCTCTTTTCTCAGGCTCAGTGTATTCAAGTCGATAGGTCCAATAAATGGAAAGATCAATTTGTTCATTTATTCCTAGTTTCAAATCGAATGAATGGACTCGCAGTGTAAGCTACAGTGAGCTATGAAAATTTTAACAAAGGGTTAGTACTTAAGAAAAGTATCAGAATCTAATTAAATGTTCCACTTCTTAGAAAAACAGAAAATATAACTATTTGTGAATAAAAAGAAAACATCTTTAAAAAAGTAAAATTTTAATTTAAATTTACAAAAATATAATAATTACAAAATATCGCAGAAATTACATAAAATAGCGAATAAACGTATTCGACAAAAGCTCGCTTACTGTAAAATAGATTATACAGTCAGAAAGCTCTTTTTGTTGCAAAAATATACTGTAATACTGTTCAAATATACTGTTATTCAGACTAACGTGAGAAGTTCAATGAGTAATATGTATTTTCCTTTGAAGGAATCAACTAGACAAAAAATGGGGAGCTTGAAAATTAAATGCAATTTTAACAAATGGATTAAACGAGCCCTCCTACAACCTGCCACTGTGTGTGAGCATTTTCATGGATTTAAGGTAATGTAAATATAAGCCCATTTTCCCTAGAAAATTCTCAATGAAACATGCCTCTCCAACCCTCATATGCTTTGCCATATTCAGTTAAATAAGCACACAAAATCATTCTTAAGATGATTAAGAAATTAATTTCATGTTAGATGATACGAAGCTTTTCAAAAACTAGGATACCTTCCGTAAACAGTTAGTACTGTTCAACTGCTATTGGATCGAATTGTTTATTTGTAGCAATGCTTTTCAGTCTTTACATGTATGTATTGCTCAGGAAAAGAAGGAAATTCCTAGACGAAAATAATGTAATAATGAAATGTTAATAAACAAGTAAATATAATCATTAAATTAATTTGATAATTATAATTTAATTTGCAATTATAAGGAGATATACATTATTAATAATCCAAAAAAGTGCAATATTTAAATTGTTTAATAACACATAAAAGAGGACTTCAAAATTTTCACACCCTATATAATTTGTCTCCATTCTGGTACCATGCACATCCTTGTATACATTACTGACTTACGTACTGACTCTGTAGTTCAAGTTTTTATTCCTAATATACTGATGCTGAATTAGACCTAAAAACACTTTTCTTTTACGATATATCTCCATTTATGATCCCTAAAGCAGCCGTTAATTTTCGCCTCCCCAATAAACGTCAATGTCCCCTTCCTGACTGCAAATGCAACGGTACCACACAGATTCCTTGCCAGTGTCATTTAATATACGTTGGTCAAACTATATTAAATTAATTTCGAAAGCCGTAAGAATTCGTGCAAGAGAATATGAGGCATATTTTAGGAAAAAAGAAACACATAATCCCTTGTTGCCCAACACTGTTGGTCAAAAATTCACATTTGCCATTTTTCTGCAGCCAAAATTATACAAAAAATGTCTTTCGCTGGCGAGTCAGATTTTCTAGAGGCGTTTCACGCTCATAAAAACATTTCAAATCTAGGTAACGATCTTAATTCAAATCTGTCTTTACCCTCGGCTTTTAAAATAGTTCTTTCGTAGCTGTTTCCATTTTCCATTTTAGATAGCGCCAAAAGCTTGTCTTCCTTCTTTTCATTTCTATCGTCTGACCACAGGCTTTTCTTTTCGTCATCTGCATTTCTGCAGCTTTAGAAGAAGGTTCTACATTTAAACTTTGGAAACTAATCTTGCAAATTTATGAATACCATTCTGATTGCTGTCGCTTTAACTCCGCCATTTATAATCGTGACCTGGCGTGTTATTTTAATTTACCGATAACAATAAGAAGAAGAGAGAAAGAAAGAAAACCCGAAAAGATTAGATTTTTGATGTCGCACTAGAGGATTTGTTAATTTTTTTATGCATTCGCTGAATATCGCAAGTTACCAATCTTCTCTTGGATTCAGACCTGCTGACATAATTTTTTGTCTTTATAGCTTTATTTTGAAGCATCGCTTTCTCTCACTTAGGCAATCAAGAGCAAAATAGCAAAATCTTTAAAACAGCACATTTTCGGAATTTTCGATAGAGTGCTACGTGTTGCCTACATTTTTGTATATGCGCTATATTACTTTTTTTAAACTAAACGTTCGAGCTCTCAGCAGCGTAAAAGAGTTATCATAAAAAAGAAAATAGTATATAATGAGTTTAATGAGTAAAGGTAGTGTTGTTTCATAAGAATATTTAACATTTCTAATTAAATATCTCATGATTTGAACGCATTTTTATTTCAATCAATCAGATTAAAATGTAGAAAAGGTATTTTTAAGAACTGCATTTGTTGCTTTTCGATCAATTTGTTTACTAAAAAACTGAAGGATTAAATTTGAAAGATAAAACTTGTTTTACGCTTTATTGAATCGCAAAACACTAGTGCGTGGAGATAATAGGTATTCTATTTGAGGTTGTGGCAATACATTTCTTTCAAATACATATAAATTAAGGATTAGAATTGAAAGATCCGTTACAACAGGCGTTTCAGTTTTAGAGAGGAATTCTTTATGGATATGACCATCAGAGTCGAAAAATACTACGTGCATTGTCTTAATGCAAGATTTCTTACTTCGCACCTTCTTGCTTTTTGGTGACTCTGGACTCGTCACCCCATATTGATCCCACTTGGCTTCGGGGTTGCGCCTCAGGCACCAAGTCTCGTCACTCATGGCACAAGAAATTTGAGTTTCGATCCGCCATGTCGATGCTGTCTCCACAGACGTCTAGCCGAAGTTGCATTTGTTCCGGAGTCAAAGGGTGGGGCACGAGTCGGAAGCAAAGCTTGCATTTACCCAAATTGTATGTCACTTTGAAATGAGCCATCTCACAACCCATTTCCACTTTTTCCGCTACCATTAACAGGGTAATTAACACGTAATCACAGTGCGCAAATAGGGGGCACCATGCTGGGCCAAAAGTTTCTTCACTTTCTGTTCATTGTCCAGGATGCATGGACTTGCAGGCCGACTATTTCGGGGGAAGTCTTCAATGACGTTTCGCCCTTCTCAGAAGCATTAAAACCACTTGTATATACAATTTAATGTAAGAGCACGTTCATCGTAAACTGTTATCAGCATTTCATGAGCCTGTTTTCCAAATTTGAAACAGAACAGCATATTAGTAATTCGCTCATACACTTTGAGTTTTGACCATAGGCGCAATACCTTCACTCTACAATGACCTGTGTCCGCACAATAAACACACTCGCAGCGCCGCCGCTCGGGAACTGATTCAAGACAGTCTTGACTTGTGAGGCCGGTTACACACTCTTATGACACTATGCCGGTTACACACTATGACGTCATTAAGAGAACTTTCTAGACAGAGGTTGTATATACAAGAGCAATAAATCACGTCATTCCCTCGTATAATTTGTACTTATTAGTAAAATTTCCGTATATTTTCAAAGTTATTTTGTCTTGGAAACAGGCTGAAATTCGAGATGCTTATTGAGCTATTTTTAATCGAACTTACGGCTGACAGCAGCCGAGCGGTTAAGATCTCTGAATACTATTAGTTCGACGCGGCTCAAATCCGGTAAACAAGCTTGTTACACTAGTAATTTAGTGGTTTTCTCCATGTATTTTTTCTCTTAGAAAGTCCTCAACAAAGGCATCCTTCCTCTTGAGCAGAGAACCCTCGTGTGCTTTCTCATATTCGAATAACGTAATCTTTAATTCTGCTGCGGATTTACGGGAGAATTTCTAATTCATTCGTATTCTGATGCTTTCATGAATGTGTTACAAACTTAAAAACAGTGATTATTTCTGTTAGATTGTTCTTCGATTAAATTTAGAAATGAATAAATTTCGATTAAATTTTAAAATGGGATATTTATATTATAAGTTTAGTACATTTATTAAATCAAATTTAAATTGCTTTTATCACAGCATTAAGTTATTATACGCATGTTATAGAAAAGTGTACTGTCTAATGTCCGGCTATGTTTTTAATTGGATTTTTAAAATTTATTAAAACTATTTTCTGTGAATAAAAGGAAATTTTAATATTTTTGAAAGAGGATTATTGTTATCTGTCTTTAATTTCTTTGCTGTAATTTTCATAATGATAGAAAGGTCGATCTTCATAAAACTGTTTTTCCGATTTCAAATATTATGCTATCTTGTCTTCATTCTTAAATTTAAAATCCACATTATGAAGCTCTACATTAAGCGAATGTAGATATCTATTAAAGTATGGAAATGTATTTTGGAAACTTTTAGATTCCTTTGAAAGAGGAAGTGTCAATAAATGGAGATGACGAAAAGAATGACAAGGATGATGATGATGATGATGATGATGACCGTGACGACATTGATGTTGATGACGATTATGACCAAAAAGAAGATGATGGTACAGATGAGGATAAGGAAGATATTGAATATAGTACTCAGGAAAACGATCTTGTTGATGATCGTAAGAGTATCCAAACAACTAAACCGGACTATAAGAAAGATTATGAATATGGTCCTCCTGATGACGATGCTGAGACGGATGATGATCAGTTTGAAGGATCGGGTGCCGGAGAGGAATTCGGTGAGACTCTTCTTTTAACAGTCGTATCGAACAATGAATAAATTATTTTTAAATTAAAAATATTTTTGCTGTAAATTTTTCATACGTAAATATCTTATTTAATATAAATAACTTTGGTACACACAAGTAAATTTTGCATTTGAAAACATATATCGAATTAGCCACAAATTCGAAGACAAATCGAATTTCTCACTAAAATAAAATCCACTAATCCCTATGCATCCTAAGATAAAGTTTTCCAATCCATTGAATTCTGCACAAAACAATAAGAATGTATATTAGGTTTTGAATTCCACTTTAAATTCCTTTTTAAAGCCTTGCTACATTATACTAAATAATTTTTAACGCAAAATGTTATTTCATAGAATTGCGATTTGTGATCCATATCCAATTCCATCGAAACAAATCTGAGCCAAAACCCAATCCCGTTGCTATTCATTTTGAATTCAAAACTCCACATTGTAATAGCATTCCTCGACAAAAAAAAATGCAAACTCTGATACATTTTGATATGAAAAAAAATTGAATATTTTTCTATTTGCAAGCTCAGAATGAATACTTTAAAGACTACAACAGCGACGACCAGAAATACTGCAGCTGATTTCAAAATATTTAACCAAAGCTAATATTTCTCCTTTAATATTTGTAGAAAAAATTATTAATCTCTTTCTAAATAGAAAGATTAAAAAGAATTCAATGAAAGAATTAGACATCATTATCTCTAATGCAACCTTATTCTGTCAAAAAACACATCCCTTCCTTTGTAGAACAAGGTAATAATAAGGTAATAAATACTTTTATTATATTTTATAAAAATAAATAGTATATTTAGTGCATTTTCTTGTTACTGACATAGTTACGTAGCAGAAAATTATTTTTCAAGCTCATTGGCCACTCAGACTTATAGGTATTTCTGGTAAATTATCAATCAACGGTGCAAGCAGTATAAAGTTTAAAAGTCTTAATTAATTTCCTTCTTTATTGATTACCCATAAGTTAAAACGTGGAATTTAATGTACATTTCGTTCGGCATTTGAATCCATGCCTAAACAGTTTCCTTTAACAAAGGAAACATTGACATTGCAGAATAGGTAGGTTTGGTAAATTTTTAAAACATTCAGAAAAATTGATAAAATGGTCAGTGAAATATTGAAATCTGAACAGCTGTTTCCGTTAATCTTAAGGAAACATGCCAATGGCCTTCATCCAGCTTTCAGTTAATTTCAATGCTTGGCTCAACTCTCTTAAAAGATCGAGTTTTGCTGAAATCGCAAGACTATTCTCAGCTTCGTAAATGTTTCAAAAGAGTAAAAACTTGAATTATGCTTAGATATATCGTCTTTGAATTAGAATATTATGTTTGTATTTTGCATAGCCTGTACTATTTCAAGTATCATTCTACTTGATATGCATTTACACAGTTTCTCGTGCATAATATTTATGTAATTTATACTGCCTACGGAACTGTGTAAAACGTTTTTATAATTTTATACATGTGTTCTGTCACTCCTATATCCTGTAAAATATGGCGTTTTACGAAAGTATCTTCAATTAACCATCTAGATAATTCGTTTTCCTTTTTCTAGGAAGTATTTATTTTGCATGCATTTGGTAAGTTAACAAGTGTCAGTTATCCCTTTCCTTCGTAAAAATAATATATTTATTAATCATATACCTATCTCGGTTAGAATGGGATTTTGGAACTGCTTAAAATAGAAACAGAAATATCATAATAATATGTTAACAGAACGCGTGGTTAAAATTATGACTAAATACAGACATGATACTTGTTCTTAGTAATAAAGAAATAACGAGTTTTTAATGTCTCCCTAATAGTTATGTTTGTATAATTTCTTTTTGAATCCATTCTACTATTATGATAACAACATATGAAAATATGGAGTTTTAATAAAAAGCAGTGCTCATTTTCATTTGCATTATCATTTATACTTTGGCTTAATATTTGACACAACTCTTAGTGTATACTGAAAAATCACTGTGTATTCCTCTAATTTTATAGTTTCATAACAATCAGTTTATAATGGCTTTTAAGACTGTCAATGTTAATTTCCTTTTTTATATACACAAATTTGTGCATGCCAAAAAATACAATTTTCATTTTGACTTTTAATTTTACTACATTCAAACTTACCATTGCCTTTTATAATTTATACTTTTTCTTTCTTTTTGTGATCATAAAATGTGTAAGTTTTAAAATTACCGGCTGATTTTTAAATGCAGCTTAAGTTTTACTGCTTATATCTGCCAAATCTTTCCTATTTTCATATTCAAAAGAAATTTGTTGCAATATTGTATATCAAAATGCATTAAAATATCTCTTTTATTAAAAAGTACAGTTTGTTTTCAGTTCTGGCCTGGTCTGAATGGTCCCCTTGCAGCAGCACCTGTAACTGGGGGAGGCGAACCCGAACGTCTTACTGTCTAGACAATGGCCGTAATTTGGATAGTTGCGCCAAAGCAAGTTCCAGAAGATCGGAAACCGAAGCTTGTTTTGTTAGGTTATGTCCAACGTCCACCACTTCAACCACAGCAATGCGTAGCTTTCTGCCAGTTATGAATAACGCATCAGGTAGTTTTCAAATTTCGTGCTTTTTAATTGATATATTACCTTAATTATCTAAAGTCTGTTAGTTATATAGGCTTTAAAGGAATGTCACATGAATTTACATCATTTCAAATCATGAAATTTAGTCTCTTAATTGAATCAAATTTTATAAATAGTTTGGAGGAGAAATAATTTATTTCGAAGTAGATCGTTATTTCTCATTCTAGAAAGAAATGAATGAGATACAAAACAATTATTTTATTAAAAAATCTCGATATATTATTTACCAAACAAAAAGCAAACGTTGAAGTCATTCAGGTACAGCTAAACGACTGAATGTGAATTTTATTGTTGTTCATGGGTTATAAAAAATTAAAATACTATTTCATCATCCCAAAAAATCAGTCAAGAAATGCCCAGAAATGATATCCTGTATAAAAATATATAAGGCAAATTATATATTGCAAAGATAAATTACTCTACACATCTGAGAGGAGTCCATGTAAGTAAGCACAGTGTGAACCAGTGATTTCAGAGCTGCTAATTGTCGCAAGTAAAAGTAACTTAAAAGTATCAGAACTTCTACACGTACGTCAAAGGTTTTATCATGTGTAAAATGGTTAAGAGCAGCGAACTTCTCTTGTTTTTTGGCGAAAACATTGTCGGCGCTCACAAGCAAGGATGTTCGAAATCAGCAATCGCCGAACTGCTGGGCGTCTCACATCATACTGTGGCGCTGGTGCACTTACTAACACTACCTCAAAGGCGAAAACATCGGTGAGATCGAGAAAAATAGCACCATAAACTAGCCAATGATGTGCGATATGCTTGGATGCTGTGTCGTATCGTATCTTAGAGCAAACCTTACGTCAGGTTGTGACCGATTTTAATAGAGGTGTTTCCTCCAGCGTCTGCACAAGTATTGTTCGTCAGCAACTGACGCAATTCGGTTATAACAGCCGATGGCCATCTTGGGCTCCACTGCTAAAAATAACACATAGATTAATGCAACTGCATTTTGCCCAATCACATCGCCGCTGCACGGTAAACGAATACAAACGTTGCAACTGCTCTGATGAGCTGAAATTCCAGCCTATGCGCGGGTGTCAGAGTTCGCGGGGGGCTATAAATCACCTGAAATACTGCAGTCTTCGTGTCAGCCTGGCATTGTACCACCATTGATGATGATAACTATCTGGGCTACCTTTAAGTGGCCTTTCATCAGGTTGGATGGACACATGATGTTTGGTTAAACTGCAGGCTGATTATGCACCCCCTTTATGCGTTTGAACAATGTGCTCATTCATCTTGAATACAGGTTTCCTAGATACGAATCGTCTTGAGCATACAACAGTTTCTTCACTTTTTTGGACTGACCACCATGCTGTGGTAGATTTACTGCTGAAACTGTAAGATAACTGGATGACAATAAACAATCTCACTTTTACCACTCCATTGAACCCCTTTCCTGTCATATTGCAGCTGTTATCCTCTCAAAAATTGCAGCTATGTGGTATGGAACAGGGGGATAATAATTTGTCTTTTCAGTGTATATATAATTGTTAAGTTCAAATGCAGTGACTTTGTTTCGTCAACAAATTATTATCAAATCGTGCTATCAGGGGCGAAGTAGCTTATCACATAAACAAGACCAGCTGCTTTCAAAAGGCTCTAAAGGTTTATATCGTGAAATAAATGACAATGTGAATTATTTACTACAAGGAATGGAGAAACGGTCCTCACCTCATTTATGAGGTATCACCAGAAAGCCAATAGGCTAAAGAATTTCTGAAAACTGAAACTTTTATTTTAAAAGTTAGGCTATAAGTAAAAGACTTCGGGCATCTGTCTGGACAGATTTATTGGCCTCGCCAAAATTCTTTATTGAAAAAATTATATATAAGACTTTTGCACACAACGCTTTTAAGATAATAATACAAAATACAATATAAGATTATAACAACATACAAATTAAAACTGAATTTTGATACATAGAGATAGAGATTATCCATTTGAAAATTTATTATACATTAGCGTTATGCAAACAATTGCGATTCGTTATCATAAATATATTTCATGAAATTTATAAGGATTAATCGTCCTTTATCGTTGTTAATTAACTTGAGAAGCGAGTCTCTATCAACATTCCGTTTTATTATCTGCACTCTTAATGCCGACAATTCAGAACATTCTAACAGAATATGCATTGCATATGCTATTCGAAGTCCACAAGGACACTTTGCATTCATTTGTTTGTACATATTCAGATATGATGGGAAAGTTTCGTGTCCCGTTAAATTTTGTATAAGGAAGAAATCCGAACACATTTTTGAGATTTTGACTTTTGGAATTAAATTATACGTGTGACAACTTATTTCTAGACTGTTCCATCTCCTTTGCCATTCTTGCATTGCTTCGTGCTTGAATTGCTTTTTGATAAAGCTGATGGGCTTTTTGACATCCAGAAGGCTACATTGGGTGGTTCCTTCCTTGGCTTACTTGTCCGCTAATTCACTCCCTTTATGGCCGATATGGCCCTGAATACAGTGTAGCTGGTTTAGTAGGTGTGAGAGAAACTTTCTTATTTCATGTTATATAGCTAAGTTTGAGTTGAATTTTGTGATCGCTTTTAAAGCTGCTTGGCTACCCGAGTATGGCGTTGATGGAAAATTGTCTTTCATGCATAATAATGCTTGATATATAGCGTTAAATACAGCTTGAAATACTTTGCAATGGCACGGTAACTTATATGATTTTATCATGTGTAAATGCCAATTTATGAGGACACAGCAAGCTGCCTCAACTCCGGTATCCATTTTCGATTCGTCGGTGAAGATTTCAAAGCCATCATTGGTGCGCGGATCCGAGTTCCATGTAATTGTTGGAATATGAGCTGGACGGACTGTCCATTTTTGAGTCACCCGTTTTAGGTCATTCGCAGTTACTGACTGATTATAAAAAATGATACCGACATTATCGTTCTTTAGTTTCAGGAAAGAAGCTTTTATATCCAATTGCATTTCCATTGGAAGAATATCTGATATTACTTGCAGAGAACGATTTGGGGCAGTTCTATAATCTCTCGTTAGCGCCAATAATATTGGGCGCTGTACTTTAGGGATCTTGTCCCTCATTCGTGAGGATTGGTTCATCCCACCATGCTTTACAGACATACGCTGCTATTCTTAATAGTGCTCTCATATAAAATTCCTTTACCACCAGTTTGAAAGGATTTTTCATCTGACTCAGTTTATTTACTATCTTCCCAATTTTCCTGTAAAGTAATCAATATGTGGGAGCCAGGATAACTTTTCGTCCAAAGTAAGTCCTAGATATTTCATCTCCTTAACTAGTTTTATATGAGTGCCTCCGATTGTGATTTTGGGAGGTCTTAGCTTGGGAATTCTATAGGACAGGAAAAGCAGTGATGATTTGTCATTTGAAAATTCAAGTTTGAGTTTTCTGGTCCATTTTAGAAACTCAGAAATCGACCATTTGCTCTTTGCTCAATCTGGGCATCTGAGGAAACAGAGATCATTAAGATCAGGCCATCTGCATAAGCTTGAATCTTTGTGCCTTCCGCTACATTTAATTCCAATGCAGTGTTCATAATGATATTCCAATATAATGGGCCCAAATTTGAGCGTTGAACACAGCCCTTTTCTTGTCTTTGCTCAACTGCTATGCCTTGATAGTCGTATAATATTATACGATCTGTAAGCATATCTCCAATAACCTGGAATAGATTTTGTGGGCATTTTAGACGCTTCAATTCAAAGAATAGTGCTGTCCACCATATGTTATGAAATGCGCTCTTGATATCAAGTGAGATTATGCATGAGTGTAGTTTATTTTCTTTACTGGTGTCAACAAAATTTATAAATTGTTGGATTGCATCAGTAGTACTCCGCCCGGGAGTGAAACCAAATTGAGAGAATGTTAATGTGTTATTTGAAAAGAGAAAGTGACTCAATCTTGATGTGATAAGTCTGTCATACACCTTGCTCCATGTGAATTATTTACAACACCGGACAGTTAAAGAGGTAATGATTGAGATGTACCAACTCAAATGTTCTTTGGTATTTTTGTCTTTTGTTTCTTTGGTATCTTTGTCTTTTGTTTCTTTGGTATCTAAGTTGTGCAAATTACTCATATGGGAGCCATGCCCTTTGATGTACTATTTAAATAATACAAAGCCATTAGTTATAATCTGTTACTTTAAAATAAAATTTAAGGTTATTTTTTGCTGCTCGATTTGACCATAGGAACAACAGCTGGATAAGAAAAGTCGAGTACTTTAATCTGCCCCCAATTCATTTCCATTTATTGTGTTTCGTATCATAAAAAGCACGAGGGTGGAGGATGATTTGATTACAGTCTCAAATGGCGTGGAGAAAACAAATACTGCATGGTAATGACGATGTGTTACGATCGCAAATAAAGAGCACTAACGACAGCCTTGAAGTTCTCATTTTAAGGTAACAGATTATTAAAAGGCGGCTTAGTTTTAGGAAGAATTTGTGTGCTAACCTTCCAGTTGTACTTGACTCCTGGTAATGCTGCCATCTTTTCAGAAATTCATTTTTCATCTGAGCTTTTAAATACGAGCCTGGAAGTCGCTCATCGTCTGTGCGTATGTTAGGCTTTGTGGCTGCATTTTTAGCAGTGGCTTTCGGCTACAATTTTCTCTCATACCAGCTGCCTTAAGTGTTGTATGAGCATGTTATAAGCGGTAAATGACTAACAGCAAGTAACTTACATGCTTTTCATTTAACGTCACAAACTAGAGTAGTAGAATTAGACCATTTAAATATACAGAAGAATAATGCAAATTTTTAACTTTCATTTATCAGTGCAAATGTTGGATATAGAGGATTATAAGGCGTAACGGATATAGGCAGAATTCAGAGAGCACCATTTGCGCGCTGTCAACAGAATAGCATACGACAAAAATGAGTTAGGACATATGTAACGACATTTGAAGGTTGAAGGTAGTATTACTCTTATGTGTGCCTTATATATATATATATGTATATACTTATATACATATACACTCTTAGACAAAAAAAAAACGACGCACCAAGAAGGAGTTATTCGAATGGGACGAAAATCGGTAGAAGTGATGTACATGTACAGAAAAAAAACTGATTACAGTTTCTGAAAAATTGGATAATGTATTGAAGCGATAGAGCTTCACAAAGTGAAAACGTCAGTAACGCGTTTGTCCATCTCTGGCCCTTATATAAGCAGTTATTCGGCTTGGCATCGATTGATAGAGGTTGCGGATGTCCTGAGGGATATCGTGCCAAATTCTGTCCAACTGGCACGTTAGATCGTCAACATCCCGAGCTGGTTGGAGGTCCCTGCCCATAATGCTCGAAACGTGCTCCATAGGAGAGAGATCCGGCGACCTTGCTGGCCAAGGTAATGTTCGGCAAGCACTAAGGCAAGCAGTAGAAACATGTGCAGCGTGGGGACGGGCATTATCTTCCTGAAATGTAAGCCCAGGGTGGCGTGACATGAATGGCAACACAACGGGCCTTGGAACTTCGTCGAATACTGCTGTGTTGCGACGGATGACAGCCAAAGGGGTCTTTCTATGAAATGAAATGGCACCCCAGACCATCACTCCTGGTTGTCGGCCTGTCTGCCGGAAGACAGTCAGGTTGGTATCACACCGCTGTCCGGGGCGTCTCCAGACACGCCTTCGCTGGTTATCGGGGTTCAGTTCAAAGCGGGACTCATCACTGAAGACTATTCTACTCCAGTAAGTGACATTCAAGTGCGAATGAGCCCGACACCACTGCAAACGGGCTTGACAATGTACAGAGGTCAATGGTAGTCGACGCAAGGGGCGCCGTGACCTCAGCTAAGAATATGTACTGTTAAGAAGGAAAACTTCACAGAAGCAGAAGTGGCTCCCTTCCAACGAAAAGGGAAACAACTGCGCATGCGTGAAATATCTGTCGCCAAAAAGCGCCAAAGCTCGAAGCTGAATGTCGAAGTTGGTTTGGACAGGTTCGACCATTACGTTTAGCAAGAGTTTAAACAAAGAATAGGTTCTTTGGTTTCAAGTAGCGATATGGACAATGGAAGTTCAACAGCCAGTGAAAGTGAAACTTCACTTAATATTTCATCATTTCTGAGTTTAAATTATCGCGACAAGTCAAAGAACGATTCATCTTAACATGTGTTCCTCAATTTCCTATACGCGTCGCGGAGGGGGAAAATGTCGGCTAGGTACCAAAGAACGGGCACATCACGGAGGGGAAATTCTCGCCAACAGATTCGATCGCCAAATCCCTTGGCGAATGTTCCCTTTTCTTTGTAGCGGCGTTGCAGACAAAGTGATTTACATTACGTCTATGGAGCCTTTCCTTCTTTACATAGAGGTTCTTTGACCTCAGCTCCCTTTCTGTGAGCCGTCTATGAATGGTCCTTACGGTCACTGAAGCACTAGTTGCACGTACAATCGATGATAATAATGCATCTGGGGCTTAGACTGCCGCTCTGACGATCGCTCGATCTTCACGTTCTGTCGTTTCTCTAGACCTACCGCTTTCTTCTTGACTCTGTGTGCGGCCATGGTTCACCCATTCCTGCGAACATCGTCTAATAGTGGCATCGCTCCTGCTCAAATCACGAGCTATTCGCCGATAAGACCAACCGGATTCTTTGAGCCCAACTACACGATATCTCTAAAATTCTGACATCTGCGCATATCGTCCGCGCACCTGTTTGCGAGGCATAGCTACAGTCTACCAGAGTACACGGAGTGAAATTGGTGAAGAATTTATGACCTGGAATCGCAATTTCTCCTCTTAAATATCCTGCCAGTTGCGCAGATCAGATGCGCTGTACCGACAATCGTTCATTCATTGGCAGCCAAAATGTAAAATTCCATCGAAACCTGTATGCATATCAATTTGCGTCCAGTTTGCTTTATATCTTCTCGGTGCGTCGTGGTGCGTCGTTTTTTTTTGTCTAAGAGTGTATATATATATACATATATATAAGGTTCCCATTAGAGTTGCATAAAGAGGTTTATATCTATGAATAATCAGAATTTCATCTTTGTTAATATATATATATATATATATGAACAAAGTGTGTATGTATGATATATATATATGATAGATATATATGTATATAAACAAAGATGATCTTCTGATTATTTGTGGATGTGTTTACGCACTTCCAATGACAGGATCATTCTTATTATAAATGACTGACATAGAATTTTTTTTTTCATTCTATGGTTACAATCCAGTTCAGTTGACGATGAATGGAGCCAGTCGTTAATAGGTATTGTCCCACATTCATCATTAATTACATTCATTTTATGAGGTAAATTCCTCTGCGAATAAATTTTTGATGAAATGAAATTTTTGATTACATAATAATTTGACGTATTCGTATTATCCGTGACCGGTGATAATATCACCCATGAGTATGGCACGAACGTTGGAGAAATCTAGAAGTGCTTTTGGATTATTCTGGAAAGTTTATTTTTATCTATTTTTTTTTTCAGTTTTTAATTTTAGAGGGGATCTAAAGGAGGTTGAAGGAATTTTTATCAAATTTCAGCTTTAACTTTAGCCCATTATAAAAGCGTATATCAGTATTGTTTAATGCTTTCTTTAACACTTTTCCGCAAACGTGCTCAGGGCGTCATTTAGTCGTCTTGTGCTGATTTTTGCTACGTCTTCTATTTACACGCATGTTGTATTTTGCCAAACCATTGCGAGTGTAGTATCAGTTCTCAAGTGATGAAACTGCATATTAAAGAATTTGTACGTGTACGATAAACTATCTGCGTAGAAGAGTAATTTGATTAGTGCGATTACTCGATTATTAAATGAACCAAAAAAATCCAATAACTAAAATAGAAAAATATATCATCGTCAAAAAGCACCAAATGGCTGGCGCTGTATGGGTGGGTGCCGATTACTTAATATCAATAATTTTTACGTCATTTTAAATTTCACAGTATAATTAATATTTTTTTTCAAACTTTTCGCAAAAATTTCTGGATATATTTTGTTAATCATGAATTTCCCATTCTTCCTTAAGTTCATATCATCACTGAAACATATAAACAGAATTATTTCCCACCCTTTTTATAAAAATAGGAACCTAAATCGACTAAAATGCTAATGTTAAAATTAAAATACACTTTTCAAGTAAGGAAATTTGTTAATCTGAAATGAAACTAAATGAAAACAGCAATGTAATATTGGTTTATTATTGTATATCCTGATATTGAGACATATCGATCCACTGCAATGTTAGTGTCCAGTTGATATATTTGTTCGGATTCTATCGAATATCCTCACATTTAATAAATAATATAATATTTGGTCACCACCAGATGTTTCAATTACTCGCTCTGATATTCTATTCCCAGTGTATCGAAGCAATTCAGACATTTCTATTACAAGTGTTCTTTGAAGCTAAAAATTGGTTCCTTAATTTATTTTAACAGGTTTCTCCTACTAGTTTATGATTTAAATAATGTATTTCAAATATTTTACGGCTTGTCAAAACGTTCCTCAATTTTACTTCCTACATAGCAAATGAAAAATTATTTGTATTAAAGTAGTCATTGTTTTAAACTCAAAATATGGTACTTACATATTAGCTTAACCACCTTAGGGCAATTTGGCGATTTTTTACAAATGAAAGGGGGAAGTTACTTATCCAATACAAGTAGCTGGTTTACGACAATGTTTTTGGAAAGGTTCCCAAACTATCGATATTTTTCGGAAGTCCGTAAGTATTATCAACATATCAAAAGAAAACATACTTCTAGCAATTGAAAATACTAATTTTAATTATTAAATAAGGATTATGTGATACATTTAAAAAAATAAAACTCTTTTACTTTTTGCAAATCTTTCTGTCATTTTTTGCTCTCTCCCCATGTACACAACGATTTGTGTTCTTTTAAAGAGAATCAGAGAATTGTAGAGACTCGGAATTAAGCACAATTTGGCGACACCGATCTTTTTAATGATTTTGCATCATAATTATGCATCCCTTCAGATACTGCACCACAGTTTCTTCCATTGCTGGTAAATTCCACAACCGCGTATTTTAAAATTAAGCTTAAGGCAAAAATTATCACGATTTAACTACAAAAGCCATTGGAACTTAAAATATAATAAAAAGAACACATGCGAAAATGGCGACATTACTTCACTGAAGGAGTGTTATGAACATGGTTTTCTGAAATCGGTTATACGCATGGTTTTCAGAGTTTGGCACATTCTGAAAATCTGACGACTGAAGTAGTTCAATAACACATAAGTGCCCAAATTGTTAATCGTGAGGCTTCATAGATTACACCTACAGTAGAACAGAATTATTCACTTACGGCAGTAAATATAACGCGTACTTGGCTCTGGTCTGGTAGTGAACTTAGGTCTGATTCCTTAGGTATCGCGGTGACAACTAATAAGTCTATTTTACTTCAGTCGAAACTTTCATCTCAAATGGCTATCAATATTTGTATCATTAGATGGAGCCACCACCGCAACGCTTCATTTGCTCTTCATTGCCAGTGATGAAAAATACTTTTGTCTAGAACAGGGTGGCCAAACTTCATGACGACAAGAACCGCATACTAGATAGATTTCGTGAAATTAAACAATGAAGAACCTGCCTAAATGTATGTATGTTTCTTGCATTGTGATAAAACAACGGTACTTAAAGCCATCAAATTTTGAATAACGTAATCCTCCTCTGAATATGGGCATCTGGAAGCCCAAATTTGAAATTTGTTTTATTATCTATTTCGTATTTTGTAAAACTTTAATGAATTTTTGATTAACAAACTCAACGATTTCAAAGGAGCAGTGGCAAGACTATACGAAATAAAATATTTTTATCTCCAGCACGAGATACTACCTAATGGAAATTCTAAAAATATGCTCATTTTAACATTATTTTGCGATATTGCTGTTGAATTGAATTTTATGGTTTAAATACAAAGAACATATATTTAATAAATAAAGGTAACACACAAAACGTTAAAAAACGCCCTTTTGGCCGTAATGTAAGATCTGAAAGCTTTCAGGTTTTTAATTAATTTTTTGTACCCTATCCACATTTACTTTTTATTTTATTTCACTTTATTTATTTATTTAAAAAATCTTACAATACTTTGTTAACATGGCAAATAAGATCTAGAATGATCGACAAAACAGAGAATAGAAAGTTCTTGGTCAATTTGCGTCTGCTCCGAAAAGATTTAATAATATTCATGGATGGAATTCAAGTTTAAATTTAATTTTACATACGTATTCACAAAATTCTGCTGCTGCATTTCTTCAGCTGATATTTTGTTATCAAATACGAACTATCAGTCTTTATTGAAATGAAATGGAGATTGTAACGGAAGATCTCCCGATAAAATTTGCATAGATAAATTCTGATGATGCTATAAAAATTAATAAAAGTATTATAGGAAATATTGTTGCGTATACATTATGGTCGATAATTTAGTTCTTGTACAATATTCATTCATATGCTAATTCATAAGAAAATATTATTGCCAACTCTTAATATAATATTATTCCGTTATTCGTAATGCATATTATGATGGAACGCCAGGGTTTATTTACGGCATTAATTGAAAGCATTCTGTAGCTGAAGCCATATTTGATACTTTATAATATTTTTAAGCTATATGTTTTCTAACATTCTACTTACATTACTTACTCTTCTTACTTCTAGCAAAATTCCGATAATCAAGGAATGCCTGTAATCCTCGCTTATTTTTGGATAGATTATTAAAAAGACCACAGAGTTGTACAGATTTTTATAGCGTCAGAAATAGAAAACATGGTACAGCAAAATGAACTAAAATATGTTGATAAATTAATTCTAGCATTTCCCCCCTTATCTGCTAAACCAGTTTTTCAGCGCGAAAAATATATGCAGAATTGTTGTGGGAATTTAAATTTAGGGAAAAGTGAATGGCAACGGTTTTGTTAACATTTCATCTGTTTATTTATTATTATAATTTATAGTTCAAGAGCATAATACTTTAAAAACAATTTTGTTTGCAGGCATTACAATTTGTCTATTTGGTCGACTTTTAAAAATTTTTGTTTTGGGGTCTTCACAGAAAGGGATTGCAGACCGAGAGGTCTGGGCGTTGGTGGATATCAATAAATCGAGAACTCAATCTGCTGCCAAACAACATTCTTTGTGCTGCCATTGACTCTCGAGATGTGCGTGATGTTGTTTACCAGGTGTGTTCACGAATGTGTGGAAGGTGGTTCACTTCTTGAGAAAGGAATTTGCTCACATAACGTTCGGAATTGACTAGCAACTCTAGCAACAGAACGTTCTGAATTGACTATTACCTTCACTATCTTCAAAATAAATAAGGACCTGTGATGCCAGATGAAGAAACTGCCCACCATACCCTCATTTTCTGGCTGTGCAATGACATTTCGTGTACTAACTGCGAATTTTAAAGTGCTCAGTATCTGTCATTTTAATTAATGGTGAAGCCATATAGCAGATGAAAGGAAAATAGGCCTCATCTAATATCCACATCTTGTCAATGAACTATTCAGCAGTCTCCGATTTTGCCCGAAATGCTGTACGAAATTATTGCTTTGCCCATGATGGTTTTCTTTCAAATGTTGAACAATCTGAGGTTTGTGTGGATGGAAATTTAAAACTTTGCACGTTTACTTCTGCAGCTGTGAAGATGAGGCTTGGAGTTTAACAGATCATCCTAGACTTCTCTCGATAGCAACGTGGAATGAATATTATACTCTGTTCGAGTGCTGCAGACTTGTTTGTTTCAGCTTCATGGTCGAAACTTCTTTTTCGATTTTAACCTTTATGCCGTAGTTATTTTTATTAATTTATTAGAACGCTTCCACAGCACATGCACGCTAACCATCTCACTTCACCGAGACAACTGAATGACATGTACCGTATGTTTGTGCTTTATGTGGCACCGCATGCATTACAATGTTGGAAAATAGCAGTTTCAGAAAAAGTTTTTAGAAAATGGTTTCTTTACTCTATAAGATATTTCTCCTGCCTTTTTATCATGCCTTCGTGGTGTTGTGGTCAGCACACTCGGCGCATATTCGAGAGGTCCATGTTCTACTCCCGTTGAGGGCATTCCTCATTTTTCATGTCTCCTGCTTTCCCCAAAAATCCTAATGTCTCTACAGTGGCACCCGAACTAAAAAAGAGGTTGCATGGTGATTTTCAACCACAGGATTTGGAGATTGGGTTCCCTAATCTCCAGTCTCTCTTTAAAAGGGGAAGTATGCAAGGCATTTCTCCCGCCTTCTTAGCATGCCTTCGTGGTGTAATGGTCAAGCAAACTCGACGCGTATTCGAGAGGTCCGTGATTCGAGTCCCGGCGAAGGCATTACTCGTTTTTCATTTCTCCTGCTTCAAAATAACCTAATGTCTCTACAACTCCATCGAAATGTTTCCCTTATATTTTTTCATTTTTCTCACCACTACATTTCCCATTGTATTGGCATTATTTTATATGCATCTAATCGTATTTTAAAAGTGTAAGAACTTCGTATTCAGTATATCTTAATTGTGCAGTTCTTAAAATATCAGTGTCCGTTTGGTAAATTATTTATATCCAAAGAATCCGAATTTAATGTAAAAATTAAAAGGTAGGCGTAAATAAATCTCTTGAAAACATGACTTATATTGCGCCGAATTCTCACCCAAGATATGAGAATAATGGAAATGCTACTAAATAACGAAATGTGAAAGGTGTCGATCCAATGTGTTTTCTTGCTTGAGAGAAACTGTATTCAGTAATGCTGTCGTAGAAATTATTGCATTATCATAAGTGTCGGATAATTGTTAGTTCTATAACTATGCATGCCTTGTGCTACTGAGCGACTTGCATAGTATTATCAAATAATGCCAGCTCATTATCTTCTCATAGCTCAATAGATTATTGGAAGCTAATAATTAGCAAGCACAAGCTTCTGTGGATTTATGTATACTGTATAGGTGATTCTAAGGCCCGATTACACAGTCTCGTATGTGCCTTTTAAGTCTAATTAGAGCATGAGCTTGAATATGATTAGTATGTGATATTCTACAGTCGGATGTAATCTGTTAGGTATAAACATGTATTTTAAATAAGTGCTTTTTGTCAAATATGTGTTAGAAAATGCCGCTATTATCATGTATCAGAAGTTATTTATGAAGTGGGCGCAACAATGTGTCTTATATTGTTGATTTATTATAGTTTCCATCAAAGCAGAATGTAAAGTGCAGTGCCTGAACGGCGGAACTTGCAAACCTCCATATATATGTCATTGCACAAGAGGGTATTATGGAAGCCTGTGCCAGTACGGTAAGTGGTATGTGTAATTCATTCTTTTATTCCAACTCCGCGTGTGATAATTCAGATTCATATGATCGACGGATATTTAGTTTGTATATAACGTTTTCGTGTTAGATTTGCTCAGAAAGAATTTGAAAGTAGTAATTCCAATCGTTTACATCGTTATCGTAAAAACAAGTGAAAGTTTGAACGGAGATGAATTGCGTTGAAGGAATATTATAATGAACTGTGCTTTAGCAATTTATTTTTCACAAGGTTTTGAAATGTTACAAAATCATAAAAAAATCTTACCGGCAAACTATCAAAGGGGAAATCACGTTCGAGTGTTTTACAAATTAAAATCACTATATTTCCCTTGTTAAACATGAAAGAAATTAAGCTCCTAATAATAATATTCAATACGCAAATGAATATTAATAATTCCTTGTTAAATGGTGAAAAAGCACTACTTCTGTAAACGAAGTATAGTAACATATGCATTTAGAAATATTTCTTATTTCGTGCCATAGCGGAGCGAATACTTGTAAAAATGATGACTTAGAAAAAAGTGATAAAGTATCCAGAAGTATGAAGAAGCTTTTCAATCGCTTAGTTAGTTAAGTAGCATATAATTTTCATTTGAAAGCTAAATGGTTAAATGTAAATGCTCTGGTAGCTTACCTAACGTAACAGCCATGAAAAATAGATTGAGAGTTTTCCTAATGTCGAAAATCTGGTCATTACTTAGTTTATTAAGTTTCTGTAAATAAATGAAATATCGGAATAAAATTACAATTAAAAAAATTGGTAATTTAATAGTTCATTAAGTTTCGATCAATACAGTGAAATATCCAGATAAAATTTTATTTTCAGAAACGAAATAGTTGAGGTGCATAACTTCCATGCTTTGTATAATTTATCAAACTTTAAACTCTTCTAAAAATAAAAAAAATACAAATTATGGAACAACATTTCGTCCTGCTTCGTTTGGACTGCGAGACTATTCGAATTTGAAACTGTTATACTGATGCTAGTATACTTTTTCTTTCACAAGATGTTCCAATTTGCGGTCAGCTATGAAACTGGAGAGTCTCTAGCTTACGATTTATATTTTTCTTTTCAATGTATTGATTCTTGAAATAATTAGGCACTTTGATATTTATGTTTGATAATTATTTCACTAAATTTGATCTTCAAACACGTTTTTTAATTTTTTGTATAGTTTTTCATTCGCTTATTATCCATGAAACTTCCCTCTTAAACATGTTTCTCGGAATGCATATTATTTGTGTAAACAGATATGCTTGTTCAAGAAGAAAAATGCCTGTTCTGGAGTGTCTGCGCAGAATTGTTTAAAGTGTCCTTTGCAATGGGGATGAAAAGAATTCAGCGCTTGACTTTTGTCAAAAAACTTCGTTAGCCTTCTTTTAAAGTCAGTGGCTCTTTTAACCGTCATTAAAGAATATATCGATCCATCGCTTTTAATTCTTTTAGATATGCATTTAATATATTATATATTTTTCGCATTTTCCCTTATAAGGCCGGTATTTAAAAAAAATAATCGGTTTTGAATTCATTATGCCTCAGAACTTTCTATGAATAATGAGAATCATCTCAAAAAGGCACTGATTGAAGTTTAAATTTCATTTATGGAAATGTTATGGAAGTGTTTGAATGATTTAAACTAGTTTGGGAATTCATTCAAATATTCAACTATCATCTGATTAAAATTGTTTTGAAAGCAATATTATTAAATTAAGTTGTGTTACCAATGTTTTTAAATTTTGGTATTTATCGGTTTATATCAGAATGCTTTTAGGAATATTTTATGGGCGGAACTCATATTAACAACGAGGAGGTGCTATCATTTGCAGAGTATTTCAATTCACTAAACATTGTTAATTACTATAATTTTATGTTTTAATTGAAAGTAGAAGTTATTTAAAAATACATTTGATTTCTAAGAGGTTTGAAAAACATTTTATAGTGTTAATAACATAATTTGCCTATAAGGAGTTGCTATAGGATTACACTTGATCTATAAAGTTACTTAAGTCCTACAACATAACAGCCGAAGCGGACTATGTTTGAGAATTAAGTCTTGAAATGGTTAAAATAACCACAACTCGTGGTGACGCAAATAAATAGGACAATCCAATTTAAATCACACGTTGAGCATTAGTCAAAGACTACACAATTAAATACTATACTAAGAGTTGGCTCATTAATTGTATCGACACATCATAATTAAAGTTTTGGCAGCGAGAGACCGCAAAGCCGGATAATTGCAACTGTTAGAGCTGGCGTGAAACTAACCACGTAGCTGGTACGCGATGACAGAAACACTCTGTCTCAAATCCCAAAACCGTAGTTTAAATATTCGCTACTAATTTGTGTTATGGTGAGCATTAGAGAGAACGATACCGCTGTAATCCTTCTCTAATAACGATGCAAAAAATATGATTCATAGTCATACATATTTCAGTCTGATGCGATATGAAACCCACACAAAAACTTTCGATAGAAAAGTGAGCTAATTCCCTCTCATTTGTATTAGCAACAATGGAACGCAGTTTTTAATTATTTTCGTCTTTCTAATCAAATGGTAGTAAAAGCTCATATTCCATCTAATATTTCATCTATATGCAATTTGTGTTGATTAATTGTGGCAAAACATTTATCATAATCGATCAAAAATCAATAACGCAAACACACACACACACAGAAACAGACATTCTTCTTTATATGTATAGCTTCCGTAAAACTTACAAATTTTTTATTAACAAACTCTACGATTTGAAAGCGAGCAGTAGCAACACGTTTCGAAATTAGGCATTTTTATTTCCAATGCTCGAGACTGTTGCCACTCGGAAAAAATGAGTGCCAAAATTAGCGCTTTCAGAGTTTTTAATTAGTGTATCGACTGATTAAATTCGTACGAAGATGGGAATAGCTGAAATGGCTTCCCACGAAGTTTTGGAATCTGGAATAATGTGTTTAATGTTCGACAATGCTATTTTTATTTCATCGTAAAACTTCGAAATTTTTTATTAACAAATTCTAGGATTTGAAAGCGAGCAGTGGCAACAATAAGCAGATTTTCATCTCCAACGTGCGAGACTGTTGCCACTCGGAAAAATGAGGGTGCGAAAATTATCGTTTTTCCGAGTTTTTAATTAATGTATCGGTTTTAGCTTTTTTTTTTTTTTTTTGGAAAAAAGTAGATGTCGACCTTATCCAGGACCCAGAAAAGAATTGTAGAAGGTCTGGTGGCAATAACTATAGTAGTGACTAAGTTATAAAAGACAGCCTAACATACAGACTTTCTTCTTTATATATATATATATAGATCTTTGATGTTTTACGATAGTAAAAAGATTATTAATAAAATTATTACAGCACAAATTATATACCTTTAGATTTAAAATTTATTCCCAAATTTGTCTCATGAATTTAGTTTTCATTCTGAGTGCTTTTTAACAATTAGTTGTTCCATTTCAATGAAACATTCGTGTAAAGTAAATTGCAAAAATGGAGGAATATGCCAACCTCCAGCCACTTGCATTTGTCCTAAAGGGTTCTTCGGGAGCGAATGCCAGTATGGTAAGTATCTTCAGCTCCATACCAACTTTCTTTCAGTTACTATTTTATTTAGCAAGCATATGTTTTGTCTTGTTCTTCCTGGAACAACTGAAAAATTAAGCTTGCAAGTTTCTTGAAATATCCATTTATTAGTCGATCAATATACTTTTAGCATTTTCCTGCAACTGCCGCTTCGAACTTTGTAATAATTGCGAAAACGAGAAAGTACTGCATTTAGTGAAAGGTATTGTTAAAAAATATCTGCTTTCAAGTGATTTTTCAATTTTAGAGCATATTCATAAATTTTTGAATTCTTTCTTTAGCGTTTAAACGTTTGGAATATTTTCTAAATACTTCATTACTGTTTATTTGATTTCTGAAATGGTAATCTTTAGAGTAAGGTTTCAGTTTAAGAAAAAGAAAATAATCTAATACTAAAGCCTAGATTTTATATCTGGGAGAAAAAGGTAGAAAATAAGATTACTTATCTTCGCAACTGCTTGATGAGGACTGTATTTCTGCAAGTTAATTTTAGTGGGTTTTTTTTCACTTAGTCTTATAATGGAATCAAATCTAAAAGTAAACATTTTAGGGGTCTCCGAATTTAGAAATGTCGGCTTAGATCTGCCTTTATTATCCATAATATCTGAAACATTCAAATATTTGCACTAATGCAGCGGATCCCAATTGTATAAAGCCAAATATATTGCAAATTTGGCTTATTCATGTAAAATATTAGGCATTGGTTCCAATCCGAACTCAAACCTTCGAAGGAATTAAGAACTCGTTGGCGGTGTCCGCCGAAAACGTCGCGGAGAAAACAACGCAAGGCGAAAACGTCGTGGTACAAAGCAACGTGGGAGAAAAGAAAGCAAATAAATAAATAAAATCTAAAATGTTTCAGATTTTAAATTACGTCTAAAGGAGCGCTTTATTAACGTTTTGTATGTTACCTTTATTTATTAAATATCACGTTCTTTGCACTTAAACTATAAAATTCCGTTCGACAGCAATATCGCAAAATAATTTGAAAATGAGCATATCTTTAGAATTTCCGATACGCAGTTCCGCGCGCTTGAGATAAAAAGGTCCCCCCCCCGTAGAGTGTTGCCGTTGCTCGCTTTTGAAGCGCTGAGTTTGTTCATCAAAAATTCGTTAATGTTTTACAAAATATGAAATAGATAATAAAACAAATTCCAAATTTGGGCCCATATTCGGGTGGAAACGTACGTTATTCAAAATTGGATGACTCTAGGTACCGTTGTTTTATCCTAATGCGACAAACATACATACATTTATGCAGATTCTTCATTATTTAATTTCTTTAAATATAACACAGAGCTTCAAAATATTTGGTGGCAACACTTTGAAAAGTGATTCAGACTTTCTATGTTTCCAACGCAAAATCGCAAAACGAAACAATAGTCCTTCAGGGACAAAGCTCCTTTGGACTAAAAAGAAATGGCAGTTCTAAAACATCGTGGTACAAAATATCGTGGTTGAAAATAAAGCGGTTCTAAAACTAGGCAGTTTAAAAACATCGTCGTCGAAAACATCGTGGTAAAAAATAAAGTACCTATAAATCATCGAATGACAATAACATCGCACTAAGGCGTTTTTCAGGCTTTAAAAGTTGTAATTGCTTATTCGCATAGCGATTTGGAAGCACAAGGAGGAAAGAGGGATATTTTTGAATGAACTAATTTTTTTTTGAAAACGTAAGAAGGAAACTTAAGCATTTAAAAATTGAAAATGATTAAAAAATTAATGCAACATAATCAATTACATGGATGTCGATTGGCTAATTATGACGAAAGTCAGTTACATAATATGTCAGTATGGGATTTGGATTTACGGGATTATGACAAAGCGCACTAGGGCAAGCCGCTTAAGAGGAGGGATGCCTTTGTTGAATATTTTCTAAGGAACTGGTACATATTCACGTTATACATTAGGAAAATCACGAAAATCCCGTGCAACCAGTTTGTTTGCCGTATCGAAATACAAGTGTTTAGCGACTTTATCGCTGGGGTAATGGGGGCCAATTAAAATTCTTTTAAGTGCTATAAGTTGTATTCATTTTTTGCTCATTTTTAATTTTTAAATGCTTAAGTTTCCTCCTTACATTTTCAACAAAAATTTATTAGTTCATCCAAAAATCTGGAATATAAAAGAAAAATATTCCTCTTTTCTTCTTGCGCTCCCAAATCATTATGCGAATATGTAATTACAACTTTCAAAACCTGAAAAACGCATGTGTGCGATGCTATATCATCGTGCGATGATTTGTAAGTACTTTATTATTTACCACAATATTTTCGATGACGATGATTTTAGACTGCGAAGTTTTTGAACCACCTTATTTTTGACCACGATATTTTGTACCGTGATGTTTTAAAACTGCGATGTTTTCTTTTTGCTTTCTTTTCTCCCACCATGATTTTTACCACGACGTATTCGCCTCGTGTTGCTTTCTCCGCGATGTTTTCGTTCGCGATGTTTTCAGCTGTAATCCTGGTCGGCAGGTGATTCCGAGTAGTTTCTATATATTAAGTGATGTGACTCCAATGGCTCCTCACCTTTGAATTCAAATTTGCTGCGATTTGCTGGGTGTAAGCTTTAAACACGTTGCCTAACAATGCTATTTTACAGTATTTCTAAAGTGTTTTATTGTCATTCTTCTAAACCATCTTTAAATGCTTAATTTTTAATTATTTTCTATTTAAACTTATTGTTTCGATTAATTAATTATATTGCTTAGTGCAACTAGGCCATATTATGGTTTTGGATGCAAACTGTGGACGAGGAAACGTTTTGTGAGCTGATATATGATCCATAAATGTTGTAAGCTATGAGAAATGAAAATCACGCAAAACGTGCATATTTTGGACTAGCCATAAAAATGGACAAAAAAACTGTGATTTCTCAGATCTAAAGAATTTTAATAAGTGGAACGGTTTCCGCTGACCGAAAACCATATTGCATATTTTAAGGCATGAAGTCAATGATGTTATCAAAGAGGGACTGTGGTATTTTTCTCCT
>KK113712.1:787082-831251 GCA_000611955.2 Stegodyphus mimosarum
CGGCTTCCATATCCTGGATTCTTTCTGAGAGTAAAAGCGACTGGTATGTTTTCTCGCTAAAATTGCAAACTTTCATGTCTGGGGAGCTTGATGGCCAATCCATTCGAAGGATTCCTTCCTCGAAAAGAAAGTCGCCTATTTTTACCTATCCTGCCGCTCTGCTTGCACGCGTTATTTGCTTCTACGTCTCCCGTTGTTTTAAAGGTGTGATAAATTGTATATAATTGTGGGATATATAGCGCATCTATACTGATGATGTGTGATTGAGAAGAATAAATATAAATTAAAATGGTCTTGTTGTCGTCCAACCACTACTGCTAGCTTTTCTTCGTAATTCATCTCAGATACCTCTTATCATTCTATCTATGCGCCGTAACGTGTCATCAAGTACCTGCAGAAATTATTATATATATGTGTGTTTGTGTGTGTGTGTGCATGTGGGGTTCCTATTTTTGATTAATAGCATTACTATACATATATATTTGCATTCAATATGTGTGAGTAAGATAAAAATTACATAACTCAAAATTCTAACTTTTATACTAGTCATCTTGCTTCCCATTTTAATTTGGTTACTTTCCATTTCCATGCTAAAAACAGTTGTTGCTTATAATAAACATGTTTAAACAGCGTCATTTTAAAATTATTCTTCTCACCTGATCCTTACAAAACTTGCGGCATTTTTCTTTAAGTTTTACTATCGAAATGTTATTTAAATTGCGTCTTTTCTTACTGCCTCATTTCGCTACGAGGTTTCATCATGCCAGAGTTTATGCAGATTTCAGTGGCAAGCAGTTTTCCTATAAAGTTACAAGAATTTACGAAAAGCTGTGAGGGAGAGTTTTGGCCTGCGAGCTGCTATTAGCTTGTCGTGCAAAGGTTTGCTGTGTTGGCGACTCCAACGATCGTATTTAATTCAATATTGTAGAATAATAATAAGATTCGGATTTGGTAAGCGGTACGTTTAAATTTCTATTACAGTCTACGTAAAGCTGGTAGCTTTTACTAAGTTTAGATTAAATTTTTGAATTTATAATAATTGTGAAAGCAGCTTGTGTTCAAGCCAGTCCCAGTTAGATGGTAACTTTCTGTATGCATCTTTTTATTTAATCCTTCACAAATGATGAGGTAGAATAAATGCAATATCATTTTATTTCTATGATTATTTGTTTGGAATTAGGAATTCTGCTGATGATTATTCACTTGAGAGAGCCAAGGTAGCATTATACTCTGATCAAAATTGAGTTAGTTAATTTTAACTGAACCCAGAGAACTGCGCCAATAAACTCCTCATCCAATAATAATTTCACCTTTTGGGAACAGAAGTTAATGGTGTATAATGCAACGGACATGATGGATCACAAGCTTCATTTATCACTTTCACAAAGATTTATTTATCACTCTGTAGAAGTGTAATACGAAGGCATTATTTTTCCAGTAGTTGAAAGGGTTTCGTCAGGGGCTAAACAGAACAGTTAAGACAGATATAAATTATAATTTCCCAGATGTCTGCAAACAGCTTTCTATGCAGTCTTTGTAGTCGCAGTGTCATGTAACGTTATAATGTGCAGTTATTCAAAAACACGAAATTTCGCATCGGAAGCCTGAAGAAAAATGACTAATTGAGCTATGCCATCGATATCATTTCTATATCACATAGTGAAAGTTTAGCCGCGATTACCTATCATAGAGTTATAAAAAGTTTCGATGTCCTATATATTTTGCGCAAAGAATATTTGTCTTATAAACTGCAGTCATTAAATTTTCAATTAATCCTTTCGGTATATATAACTTTTCTATCTAGTGTACTTATTATTTTTTGGGGTTTACCCCGGACATAGATACTACAGTTTTCAAAACTCTTACGTAGAGATCATACTGGTAAATGTTTCTAAATGAAAAGGAATCAATCAGAAAACACATTTCCCTGAAGGACACACAAAGAGCTGCATCTTGACAAACACGTAAGAGACGAAACTTCTTAAGCGAATTCAGTACCGGAAAAAGCTCGATCGAATAAGCAGTTTCCGCTACACGAAATTATAATACCACGAATCACGTAAATTTATTCTCGTTGAAATGTCTCCAGCAACGAAAACTGTCCTAATTATTAACCGTCCCATCACTCGTTAACTTTAGGACCCAAAGACTAATTTCTCTTCCTGAAAGATAGATCTCGCATCAGAATACATTATTTTAATAACACAGAAAATACTCATAAAACCATAACCAGAGTTTTAAACAGTATTCCAAAAGCAGAGTTTTACGAAGGAATCGACAGCTACATGAATGTGGCAAGCGTTGCGTAAATGTGCAACATTTGCTTATTTGAAGCTAAAACGTAAGCATTTTGCTTCCTTAAATTTTCGATTTTCTACGAACTTGCAGATGTATTGTGTAAGTTTGTCTAATAGAAGAAAACGATAACCCATTATCTGGGACTGGATACTTGGAGTTCAACCTCATTAAAATTATACAGCACATACATAAAAAGAATTCGTATTATTATAATTTAACAAATATGCATAGAAATTATAGGACTAGATATACAGTACAATGAAATTCTGTTTCACAAATCTTCTCTGAAAAGGCTTCTGTCGCGTTACGGCTACTAAATCGTACCGTTTTGACGATGTTCCTAAATTTCTACACTGGACTTTATATCCATAGCTGTTTACCTTAATCAGAAAAGGGAACAGTCCATGCACGTAACGTAATTGTTTTATTCTATCAGCAGGTGTCAGCGCTAAAGGCGTTTAGAGGGGAATTTGCTAGCTGCAGAGCAGAATAAATTTTCTCGAGTGCAATGCATATCGATTCAGTGACTTCTGAAGCGTTATGGCAAATTTCCCTCTGGTGTGATATTTCACAAAGTTTGAGATGAAATTATGCTCGCGGTAGCAAATCTTTTGTTCTCCCGCAAATGTTAAGGTATTAAATTCTTTACCGTCAGATTAGTTTTGTGTTACGATACCAGCAATAGACAGTTCGTAATAACTGACTTTTTTTCAGTTTACGCTAATAATAACTTAAGAGTAGTTCTTCTTTTAAGAAAGTTAAATATATTTTATTACTTTAATTCAATCTATCATAAACTAGGGCTTACCTTCGGGAATGCTGTCGTAGTGTAAGTGCTAAGGCTACTTCCAGCTAAAGCGAAGCTGATTTTGCATGGTTCTGCATTTTAAAACAACCTTATAGTCTCTGCTATTATTTCAAAAGTTTTAATAATTTGTTTTGAAATTAATTAAAATATTCATGTTTTTACACGCTTTTATATGTTTCTTTCAACAGAAAGTTTCGTGATAATAAAGAGTAATTCTTATCTGATCTAGTACTAACACTCCACAAATGTTTAAATTAATCTTGATTCAGGCGTAGAAGTTTGATTTGTAATAAATTACCGTACTTTAGTTCCACGCAGTTGCGTACGCAGAAATATTTCTTCGTTAGTTATTTGCAAGTTTATTAAGATTGTTTAATAACATTTTAAATACGCAGCTTGTATTTGACAGAAAATTCGTTTTCGTTCCCATTAATATCAATCTTGTTTTAAAGCAGACATTCAAGGGATTCTTCTGCCGTATTGTGATCGAATAGATAAGGGATAACGATATACTGCACGAAGTGATCCATAACATACTTATTATCTTAAATATTCATCTCAGAAACGTACTTGTAGTTGTCTTTAAGTCTTTTAAAATAAGCAACAAAGAATTGGAAAAACGTTTTGAACCCAACGAAACGAAAAGTTCTCTAGCGATAAAATTCTAAATATTTTACATAATGCAAATATAATAAAATTTCACTTCATAAATTACTTATCATGTTTTAATTAAATAAAAGCAATATGTTGCACAGCTTTGCGTACAAAATTTGCAGAATGTCCTTAATAAATATGTTTAAAGGACCATTTATATATTCAAAAGCAAATATTGAAATGAGAAGCTCTGTTTATTTAATTTTAGACTAATTTAATTAGTTTAAAACATTACTTTTAGACTAAATTAATCAGTTTTAAAAAATTACTTTTAAACTAATTTAATAAAACGCATTGAACAATTTTAGAGAAATATTTAATTCACAAAAAAGGGTTAAAAGATTCAGTAGAAATAAAGTTAGACTTTAAAAAACAAATGAGATGAACATTACTTCAATACATAAATATTATTGTTACGTTCTTCTTCATATTTCAGTCTATACGTTTATGTATAATTTCATTTGCAATGTAACTAAAGTTTTCTCTTATGGAAATATTACTAAATATTTACATTTATAAGTTATAAAAGTGTAAATAATCCAATCATTTAATACCGACAGACATGTGTACTAAGGAAAAATGAAAAAGAATTCTTCAAGCATTAATTAATCTGAAATTTATTTTTGTCTTTCATTAATAAAAAATAGAAGTCGTTTTTAAGGAGTAATCGCATTACCTTGTATATGTATAGTAATAGTTAGCATATCCAGCTCGCAGATGGAAAATCCATAGTTCGAATGACTTGCTTCTTCACTATTCCTGCTTCGAAACGAAACTGAGAGTTCAGCACAAAATAATTTAATGATTTTCATTATTATTTAAATTAAAAAATCGCGTCATGTTGGTGGTATCTAAATATGCTGCATAAGATGATAGATAATGAAAAGGAAATTTAAAAGTAACGAGACTTTTTGTATAAATGTCACAACAGTAAAAGACCAAAGTTGAACGCTCTTTATAGTAACGATCAAATCTAGCCCATGGGAGAGGCTTTTCATCGTAAAAATGTTCCATCATGAAACAGAATATCGAAAATGAAGAATAAAATGGACGCTCTGGAGATGAAATTGCCCGCAGAGGAGGGCAATTTTCTTAAATGTTTCCGCTAGCATCATCATCATCATCATTGATCTTGCTAACAATGGATATTGCTGCATCACTTTAATTTAACAATCTAGCAGAATTATGTGTTCAGTCCCCCACTTCTTTATTATTGTCTATAATTGCATAGCTTAAAATCTGTTCATATGTTAGCACATGAAAGTAGCTTTTTTCTTTTAATTTTTATTTTAGTATACTTCACACTTAAAAATGTCTGACAAATAGTTGCTAATAAACTAGGAAATGGAACATTTTCGAAAAATGGGAATCGATAAAATCGATTGAAACAAGTTTAGTTTAGCTTAAAACTGAATTTTGACTCTTTAAGAAAGCAAAAAACACAAGATAATCACTCACATGAATTAAATAAACTAAAATATTTATAAAAGAGTATAACAAAACAAAATCTTATTTTTATGTAAACCAAACATAATGGAATAAATGAGTAAAACAAACTAAGCATCCAGTAACTGATTTCTAGTTTTAAATATTAAAGTTTACGGTTAAAAGATATTGAAAGACTGCATAACATAAACTTTATTTTTTACTCTCTTATAACAAAATATTTCATTTTTCAAGCATTTATTTTTCTCTATATTCATATGAAGTTTTTATCACATCTATCACATGCGGAGTGACCATTTAACGCACGTAACAACATAAACAATGCTCCTACAAAATTTTAGACCAAATTCTTAATCCCTACTTCTCCTCCTTCAATATACAGTCCTTACAAGCCTGTACAAGACTTGGCACGTTAAAATATCGTAGAACTCATGCTTTAGAATACTGTTTAAGTCTCGAGTTACGGTTTTACAGATCTCTTTAATGCCATTAAAATTATGACCTTTCAAAAGGCTGTCACTTTAAAGATAAGAATATAATTAACAGGAACCAAATCTCGTGAATAAAGGAGATGGTTGAGAATTATTGTACTTTTATTTGCTAAAAATTGCTTGAAAGGAATAAAATTGTGTGATAGCGCAGTGTCTTGCAGAAGAAATCGATTATCCGATTGAATCTTTTCCCATTTAAGGTCCTGAATTGTCTCAAGAAATCTGCCCTTCACATCCTCATAAAATATGGAGTTCACAACTGTCTCTTAGAAACAAAAGGCTTGCGACTTATCCCTTTTCAATCCGAAAAAGGTTGCCAACATGGTCATTACATTACGTCATTCATCATTCATTTACTTGGTGACCTTTGCAGAGGTTTCGAATCCGTGGCAGCACTTGTTCACAGGATCAGTGCAAACGGTTACTTACACAAAACATTCGGACCGCAAGCAGATTATATTAGGAAAATCGAGTTGAGATGTCATAGTAGTAATAAATGCTGTCTGTTTGCTGAAATGTGTCAAAAAATTAGTCTTAAACGCACTGAATGTGAACGGCCAACAATTTCGAACTGCTAAAACGCTACCACCAAGTTCACAAATATTGGCATTTTATGTCTTTCGCACTAGGTACGAAGCCTGATGTAATTCACGAAATTGCAATTGGTGATTTGTTACAAAAGGGAGGGATGGGATTGGATTATAAAGCTAATCACGTGAGGGCTATCAGTCTTAAGCAGGAAATAACTTCATGGAAGACCTTTTAAAGGCGCTTTGAGACATATGAAGTGCATCTCTTCTTCTGTGTATCTCTTACTAGTCTCTTTCGGTTGCTGTTTTGAACAAGCATACTTTTTTACCTTTTTCTTTACCTTAATATCATTTTCCTGAAGTCAGATATTTTTAATATGAGAAGATGGCTCAACTATCATTTTTGAAGAATCTGAAGCTCTAAAGATTTAGCTGTTTAGATATTTCGGAAGAGTAAATCTTACAAAGATTAATTATTATGAATTTTATTTTATTTTTATTTATTTTTCATATTTATATTTCAACCACACTCAATTAGTACAGATAATTTTTTTAACTACAGATAACTTGTTTTAAAATTTTTGTTATGTTTACGTTATTAGTTATTTATTAATTTGTTTCTGTTTTACTTATGTCTCTTTCAACTGTGTTTAAATGTTATGGTGGATGTTATTCCATCATTACCTACATTTGATCGACCGACTTGATCTCGCACCTTATCTCAGTTACTTTTTAAAGAGGCAGAGAACATGAGTTCTCGCCTGTGAATGCTCGATTGTTATAAGCGGTAAGCATATCCAGCTGGCAACCCGAAGATGCGTGGTTCAAATCTCGACGAGGACACAGTTGATTTCCCGTGTTTCCTAGCTCCGAAGTATCTAAAGGTTTTCCAAGATATCGTAGTATGCGACCTTATCAACCACTTCGTCGACATTTTAGGAACTCTGTAAAGTAATAAAATCGGGTCTTATATTTCTAGACTGTTTTGTATAACATAAATTCAAAGTGCATTCAGTTTTAGGTAAGCATATCATATGAAATTTGAAACAGATACAATTTTAGAATTCACTGAAATTTTTTAAAAGTTAAAAAATAAAAACTATAAATAAATAGGAAAAGTGACTAATATCATTTTCAAGGCTAAATCAAGAATTTAAGAAATCTTTGGAACACAAAATATTGAACTTGCTCGCTTCTACAAGAAACACTTGTCTAATCATAATCTTACACAAAGTGAGATTATGACTAGACAAGACCATGAGTCGAGTAGTTGAGTACCGTGTTATCATTACTTGCATCGTGTTCAGGAATTTTTTGAAACATTTTAGTACAATTGTAGAGACATTAGGTTTAACGAAGCAGAAGAGATGAAAAATGTGCAACGCCTTCGCCGGGAATCACGGACCTCTGAAATACCGGCTCAGTGTGCTGACCATTACACCACGAAGGCACGCTAAGAATGTGGGAGATATACCTTATACAATAATTAATAATTCTCTATAAGTTATATAATTCTAATAAATTTACAAAATAGTACCCACGTATTAAATTATGGGAATACCGAAGAGCCTCAATTAGATTTTGTACGATCTGCAACTAGATTTATTCCGTTTAAAAAAACAGAACTAATTTTTTTTCAAACACAGTAAAGCCATCTTTGAATGAAAAAAGTTCAAATAAGTATACGAAACTTTCGCGTTTTTAATCAATGTAGTCATTCATAAATAAATGTTAGTATTTTTCTACTTTGTAAAAAATTTTAAACTTTTCTACCCTCTACAGAAAACCTCCATTTTTCCCCGGCAAAATAAAACTAAATTTTTCTTTTGATTTCTCTTTACTCCACATCCAGTTATGAATGCTATGTGGTTTTTAGTAGAAGTGAAGTAAAATCGAAAAAAAAGTAGTATTTATTTTAATGTAGTAAAAATTTTCATTTGACTGAAGAATAACGGAGTAAATTATGGACGAGAAAAGGACGATTTTCGTTTACTCTTAATCTATATGCGGAATAAAAACATGTTTAAATTTTTTTTTTGCTTTTCATGTGTGCAATGCTGTATATATAGGTATAACAGGCGTTGGCGCTGTGTGATGGAACTTTTCTCGCAGTAAAAAAAATATTTTAAAATAAGTTATTACGAGGGTAAGTTGAAAAATAAGATTCCCCTGTCGACTGTGGTCAGAGTTGTGTATGAAAGTTAAAAAATAGAATGAGACATTAAAGATATGACATACCTTTATTTTATTATTCTCGTACGAGTACGTTGAGACATTTGTCATATCGCTTGATAAGCTTCAAAAAGTCCTCCAAGAAAAATTCAGGGCTTTGCATATGGAAGAAGCGTTGAACGGTTATGGGCGAAAGGCGACACAGCAGGAAAACGCGCAAGTCACCTATACACCATTGGGTAGAGGTCGCTGCAAATCAAGCAGATGGCGCTGTTGCAGTGCCTGCGCAAAGCGGAGACCAGCCTCTCATTTTAGCCCCGGTAGGTGTGCAGAGAAGGTGTGTTTTGAATTCGTGGTCAAAGGAGGAAGTGAGAGCGGTTATCCGCCATGAATGGGCACGTGGAGTATCAGGAACAGAAATTCATAACCGCCTCGTGGAAGTCTATGGGCCAGGTGTGATGTCGAAGCAAATGGTGCGGAGATGGTGTCGCACATTCAGTGATGGACGTCAGCAAGTGGAGGACATACCGAGAGCTGGACGGACGCGCACGGCCACTACAGACGCAAATGTCAGGAAGGTGGATGACATGATTAGAGCGAACCCGCGTATCACCATCGATGAAGTAGCGGAAGCACTTGGAATCTCACATGAGCGAGCTCAAAACATCATCCACGACGTTCTTCGATACAGAAAAGTGTCAGCACGATGGGTGCCCCGACAATTGACCTCGACGCACAAGGAACAACGCATGGGAAAGGCGCTTTGGAAGCAATACTGAAGGGAAACAAGCCGTTCAACGCTTCTTCCATATGCAAAGCCGTGATTTTTTCCTGGAGGGCTTTTTGAAGCTTATCAAGCGATATGACAAATGTCTCAATGTACTTGGTACCTATGTGGAAAAATAAAGGTATGTCATATCATTAATGTCTCATTCTATTTTTTGACTTTTATACACAACTCTGATCACAGTCGACAGGGGAAACTTATTTTTCAACTTACCCTCGTAGTTTACTAGAAAGCGTGTACAAAAGTATCCATATGATTTTTTTCACAGTTCATATATAACTGCTATGAAGAGAAACATACGTAAATCCACACACTTGTCTTTAAATAATTTGATCAAGTCTCATTCGAAACAATCTTTGTTATTAGTTAGTTACGAACTGTTTTCTCTGTTGCAAACTTTAACTATACATGTCCGTATCATCGTTGAGTAATATTCAAGGCAGATGGATAACATGTTGCAAATGTACCTTTTTTCTGTATTGATAATCGGTACTCCTTTTAAAAATAATATTATGGCAATATGTCACTGAAACGGAATTTAGTTTATAAATTTGATGACGGTTAGCATGTTACTCATTTTTAAAAATTCATTATACGCATAATTTAATTAAAAACTATAATTAATGATCACTAAAAAATATCTTTTATAATATGGCGTATGTCATAGCATGCTCTAGGAATTGAATTTTGGGGGGAATTATGTGGAAGTGATTATGGAAATAATTCATTCTTTCAATCAACAGGTTGTGGAATGCCTTGCCCTCAGCACAGTACTTGCCAGCAAGAAACCAACTGCAAGTGCCCTCCAGGGTATATTCCTCCAACCTGCACAGGTATTAGAATTATTTGAAATTTTGTCATTCTACTTCAAATCATCAATGAGAGTTCTAATCGTAATGACGCTGCAGTCATTTGAGATAATCATATATAGCTACTCATCCTAAAGATTATATTTGCTTTAAGAAAGAAAATAATATTTAGTTATCAAACAAGGCATTCAAAAGTAGAACAGTTTTGCAAAATGGAAGTGATATAATAATCTCTTTGCGGCATATTGTATTTCTTATAACCACTACAAATGTCGGAAAAATATTTCTAATAATACCTATTACTTCAGCTTCAAATATAATTATTTCAGCTTTCACAAATGTTTTAAATCGTGCACGCTTCTAAACGTGCCAGGGGCGGAACACGTTTCCTTTTCAAACTTTCACTCTTCAAAGAAAATTTGCTAACACGTCAAAAAAAATTAATTAGAGAGTATTTAACACTATTACGAGTTCAATACTATTATGTAATAGTTAATTAACTCTATGTCATATTCTTTTCAAAAGATTTAATTGTAAATAATACATTTGAAGTTTCTTTACAATGGTATGTGACGCAGCGGCTGCACTATATGAACTGAGAAACTGCACCACAACAGTTTATACTCACTCTAAAAAAATAAAACACAGCGATAAAAATTTATTGAGATTTTTTATTTTTAAAGTTTGCGATCATTCTAAAACTTCAGGATCGTGCACAAACTGTAGAATGTGCAAGTAACTAATAAAAATTAAATATCAGATCTGGAAAAAGTTTGGGATATCAATAGACTTCGTGAAGGCCAATAATGGGCAGGCTCTCTTGCTAGTTTGGTCAGTACACGTTTTTTTCCTACAGGAAGAATAAATTTTTAGGCTGGTATAAAATTCGTGCTACACAGAACAAGTGGAAAGTTTCAGTTATTGGTCCGTAGCCAGTTTGTAATATTATTTGCATAAATCCAATGGAAAAAATATTTCTAGTCCACTGATTTTTCTTGAGTGGCTATTAGATTATGAAACTAAAGGAATGCAGTTATAAATTGCTTGGGTGAAAATACTTTCGCCATACCAAATGTAGCAAAATTGTAAATCACAAAGGGATATTACTGAATGGCGTTAAATTTAATCCTGATTCATGAAGGATAGTACGAAGACCTTTTGACACTCTAAAATCTGTAACAGTTCTAGAACTTTAAATTAATTAATGAATAATTAATTTTAACTAACATAAATTTTTACTAATCCGAAGTATTGAGACTGGATGAGCGTACAAAAGCTTAATTTTGTAATTTTTGCATAATGACTTTATTTTTAATTTAAAAATATGAAATAACAAACGTTTGGCTTATTTCAAGCATTTTTGTAATGGGAAGTATAGGCCTATATGGTTGCGTGCCTTAACGGTTGCGTGCATAGAAGCTGCGTAAAGACGCTTTTGGATACAATGTGTATATTAAAATGTTATTAAGAGTGCGGAATGTTTTTCGATTCCATACTACAATTTGTAAGTACATTTTCTGGCTATAATTTCCTTTTATTCAGATACAGCATTTTAATATCAAATGTGAGCAGACGAGAAAAAAAAAACGCATATTTTAAAACAAAATGTGCTCATAGAAAAAATATTCTTATTCTTTTAGTTTTTCGTATTTATTATGATGCCGGGTAATCCAATACAGCTCCAGAGGCAATGTTTCACCCATCCTTTGCACATGTCATTTCTCTTTATTGTTTATTAAGAATTTATCTGACAATTTTTTTCGAGATGTCGAATTGCATATGCAAATGAATTGCTCTGAAAATTGCGCTCTAAATATATTTCTAGATTTCTTCTTAAAACTTTGGAATAACTAAGAAGAAATTCAGTTATCTGGAAAATTATAAAAAAAGAGATTTTTCGTTTAATTTAAAGTTCTGCCGGAAGTATTCGAAGAGATATCGTAAATTCTTGTTTGCACTCAAACCTCCGTTATTACAGAAGACTGGATTTTAGCTTCGTGCTTATGTATTATATCATCATCAAAACATTGGAGATCAAATATATTTTAGTACAGCATAATAAATGAGCATTTTGTACAGCAAGACACAATATGCGTGCAGTTTTCAGGAACAATTCAAAAATAATTTAAATTGGGATAAAGGCCTCTAGTTCAAACTATCATTTGATTTTGTAAACATACTGGTGTTCAAAATATAACCTAGAAAGTAATGCTGGCTTTTCCACCAAATTCCACCAAATATAATTATTTACGTTAATTATTTGCACTGAACAGGTGTAGATAGTAGTCGATATAACACTAGAATCTCACCGCTGGTCGTATAGTTATAATCTCACCTGAGTAACTGTACGTTCCACCCTATTTTGACGGAAAACAACCTGGGTAACGGATCCAAGGTCTCCTATTCCTCTTCCCCTACCACCAAACCATTCGAGAGGACTTTCGACTGAAAAGCATTTTAATGGCGTAGATGATTTTAAATACCAGCTTGAAAACGTAAAAATCAAATGCTGTGGATATATTTTCGCGCTGATTATGAAGATAAGGTAACAGCGAGCAAATCACGTAAGAACTCCAAGTTCTCACCTATCTTGCTTAATAATAAAGTGAAAACGTGGTCAGATGTTGTTAATTATTTCCGAAAAACATTACTTAAATGAAGGCTAGAAATGGCGATTAGCTAGTAGACATGAGGCGTCTCAAATACGTTCGCTGGACGTTTCCAGAGAGCAGAACTTTCCCCAAAGCAGGATTTAAAGAACAAAAAATCAATTTTAAACATGGGAACTGTTTTGTTAGTCAAGATTCACTAAGGGTCTAGTAATTATATCATCTGAAGACAGTGATTTTTCATTGTTGGTACAAAGAAAACATTTTAATCTCAACCTTTAGACCAACGATCTTCAAATGTTTTGATCGTGTAGCCCTAAGAGGAATGTCATTACGACTTGTACTCCATATAATGCAATATAATAACAAAGATCATACACTCGCAAGAGATCGTGAGTTCACTGCTTTGACGTACCCGCCCCCAGGTATCACTTTGCATACTCTAATTTGAAAACGACTGCTCTAGACAACCAGCCTTAAATCCTTCAGCAGCCACTAGTACTCAAACAACCAGATCCATTCCTTATCAAAGGTTTCACGAGCATAGTCTATATGTAAGAAGTGACAATCTGCGTTTTCTCAAATAAGCGCAGAAACCCACACCAGCTTAGATGGTGCCTTCTTCCACGTCAATATATCCAAGATATTCATGCTCGAGTACTGTTCACGGAGGAGTCTAGATTCAGTAAATATTAATCTTAGATTTATTTTCATCTAGAGAAAATCTTAACATTCACTCTCTATAGCATATCCATGAAAGACAGTGATTCCATAGTAGTAGTTTACGTATTTTAAGAGAAATCGTGAAATACAATGGCACCAAGCTTTCTTATCAATCACAGAGGTTTTGAATTCTCGCGAAAATATGCGCATGAGGTTCTATGTTCTCAAATGAGGCTACGTAGGTGCTGCTGTGAGCCCAGATATTTTGTTCATGGATGAAATACTCGACTTCATGGAGCTTGTTCAGACTTGCTTATTTAGAACTAAAGCGTTTGATCTCATATGATTTAAAAGGTGCTTGAATTGTGCGTAAAATTATATGGATTTTTATGATGGTTTTGACTTAATGCAATTTCTCTTTAATGTGAAACAAATTCCAGATTTCTATGAAAAGTTTAAAAAAAATAATTCTTCTCTGAAATTATGATACAGCTTGTGGAACGTTTTATTAAATTTATTATTATTTTATGCGAAGGTTGCTATATCATTCTTAATTACAGTTATCCAGTTAGTTCTCGAGAAAATTTAGTTCCCTTGCGTTATCAAACATGGGGTCTGGTTTGACGATTTTGGTATCAATATTTCCATTCCCAAATCAAAAAATTAAAATTTTGATTCCATTGAAATTTACCCGCACATAAAAGGCAAGTTGCTCTTTAATGTATAAGCAAAGTAAAACTATTTTAGTACAATCAACAACATAAATACAATTTGCAGCATTTTTATTTATTAATCTTTTTATATTAAAGGGGTATGTATACCCAGTGCCCATGCTTTTGACTGTGATGAAATTCACGAACGTAGAATAAATTATTAACTATTAGTTGTTGTCGTGTCTCATTTGTCTGACATAGTCAAAACAAACCATGCGTGTTTTCGTGGCAAGGCATGCAGTTTTTGCGCCTCTCGTTTGTCAGGAGCCTGGAAAACAATACAGGTAACAGCACGTCTTCTGTTCAGTTCCGCACCAATTTTAAGATACAGCATCTTGAGGGTCGGGTCGGAGAATCTGCCAACCCTCTTCTACTACTACCAAACCACGCCAGAGGACGCTTGGCTCGCCATATATTTAGAGTGCCCCATGAAGCAAAGATACTACAAGTTTACTACATCCATGCCTTCTCTGGGATTCGAACCCGAGCCCTTTAATGCGTTACTCAGAGTCACTATCGATTATCCCGTTGGGTGGCATTATCTACTAGTATTTTTCTCAAACTAATATGGATATTTTAATGCTTGGGGTGAACTGCATCGCAAATATCTGAGTGTTCCAGCGTTTTGGATCTGCTCATGAAGAACAGTATTCAAATATTTTTTGTTAGCTAAATTTGCGTAACTACTTATTTTGGTTTCGGTTTTCATAAACTTATGTCTTTTAAGATGATATGTACATCATTAAAGAAAATAAGGAAATGAAGTAAAATGAATTATAAATGATATATAAGGCAAATAACAAAACCATCTCATGAGCAGATAAAGGTGAGATAACATGAGCTAACACGACACACAGGGGGTTATTTAAAGTGAAATTTATAACTACATTTTCTTAGTTTGAACGTGAACGTAAAACAAAAACATTTGTTTTCAATTCAGACACCAGAGCTAAAGGATGATTTCTTTCAGATTCAAATATATATGTTATTCTAGTGTTTATGCATTTCATCTAAATATTTTCATCATTCTCTTTGTTTCAGCTCTATGTAAGCCTCAATGCCTCAATGGTGGCGAATGTGTTGCGCCGAACAAATGCCGGTGCAAATCCGGTTACACTGGAAAATCATGCCATAAAGGTAATAATTAGTTTCCAGTTTAACACATCAAAAAATAATTTTTTCATTAAAAGTTTTAAATGATTCAGATTCATTTATAAAAATTAAAAAACATAAAAAAGAAAAATCTGAAAGGTTTCAGAGTTTAAATTACGTCCAAAGGACCGTTTTTTTAACATTTTGTGTGTTACCTTTAATTATTAAATATCATGTTCTTCGCACTTAAACCATAAAATTCAGTTCAACAGCAATATCCCAAAATAATTTTAAAATCAGTCTATCTTTAGAATTTCCGATACACAGTTCCGCGCGCTGGAGATAAAAAGCTTTTTTTTTCATAGAAGTTTGCCATTGCACGCTTTTAAATCGTTTGAGTTTGTTCATCAAAAATTCGTTAATGTTTTACAAAATATGAAATAGATAATAAAACAAATTCCAATTTCGGACTGCCAAATGCGCATGTTCGGGTGGAAAACGTACGTTATTCAAAATTGGATGGCCATAGGTACCGTTGCTTTATCACATTTGGAGAAATATACATACATTTATGCAGATTCTTCATTATTTAATTTCTTTAAATATAATACAGAGCTGAAATATTTGGTGGCAACAGTTTGAAACGTGTTACAACGGTTTTAGTGATTCGACGCAAAATCGCAGAACGAAAAGAATAGTCCTTCAGAGATAAAGCATCTTTGGACTAAAAATAAAAAAAACAAGAATAATTAGAATTTTTATGACGCATAAATTTTTAATAATGAAGTCCCAGAAATTAAATATAAATGTTACATTTAAAATGAACTATTCAAATTAGCAGGACTAAATGGTCGGGGTGGGGTAAGAAAAAAAAAGATGTTTTTGTGTTACACTTTTTGTTGTTTGTTGTAACTGTTTCATAAATCAATGCCTTTTGGTAAAAGATTTACTGAAGATAATTGCTTTATCTTTCCTTCGCTGACTGCTTGCGCTCTAGGCAAAAATATATTCCGCAAATGAAGTGGCAATAATTTTAATTTTAAACTACGCTTAAAATCATCATGTCACGTCTTAAACTACGCTTGACGAAGAAAATATGGTTAGTGAGAACTTTTTTGTGATGTTAAAAACTAAAGTCTACTCCCCCGTTCCCAACGAAAAATATTAATTTCTACTTATTGTGTGCAAATTAAACAAGAAATGTGAATATTCTAAATCTTGCAAAGTGAAATGTTCTGAAATACTGATCACCGATTAAATAAGATTAAAAGTCAATTCAAAATAGACTCAATTTTAAAAGCTCAAGCATTGTTTTGCATTTTTCTTCCAGGAATTTTGAAAATTCTGTATTAAAAAAAACGTGCAAATAGGAAAACACCAAAATACTGTTCTAGATGTATGAATACTTGAATTACAGTTAAAAACTGTGTAACAAATATTACCGAAAAGAAACAGTGCCATATTTATGCAGTGCAATACATATCAGTCGATGCTGGTTCACCGGATATTTTAATCGATGCTCATTCACCATAAAAGTTTTCTTTGATTTTGAGGGGGAAAAGTATTAGAATAAATTAAATTATAACAGTTTCAGTGGTAGGGTTACGCAAAATATAAGGGCATAACTAAAATCAAGAAAAAACTCAACCTTCGATGCAAGAGGAATCCATTGCTATATATTTCTTAATGTGTTAGAGACAATTTCGAAGACCACGCGTGCGTTGAATAGATGAAATGCATTAAACCATGCCACCAAAACCATGATAACAAACTCGAAATGACCGATACAATAAATATAGCACTAAGTACTAACTTAAAAATGCGGCTATGTTCAGTATGCAGGCAGTATATTTTTCGGCTTTTTCGTATCAAAGATAGCAAAATAAACCTTCAGGTTGATGACACTGGAGAGTGAAGTTCTGTTTTATGCGTGTTTTCCTATTTTCGCTCTGCCATTGTAGTTAGCTATGCAAATGCATTCCCACAAAAAATGTCCTCTTACACAAAATGTTTAGTGCAAAGAGAGGGTTTTATCGTATGAGAATTAGCAGAAGATATGAACATTAATTTCTTTCTAAATAACTTACGTATCTCAATGCCCTGAGATGAAAGCATAAAAGTTAATTTTGAAACAAATGAGAATATATTCGGTTAAGAAGGATGTACTTTTAAAATGTAAAATTCCAAAAATTTGTTATAAAAAATATTTTTGGCTATAGATTTAACTATGGCCTTGTACCCCAATAACCATATTCTTGTGTTCATTCGTCATATGTCAGTTGTGGTGATTCAACCGAGCAACACAAGAACAGAAGATTGTAGTCTGTAGATTACTAGAGGTTTTACCTTTAATAATAGAATTTATTTAGTTAGAAAGTTTGTTAATCATATTTAATCATATATATCAATCACTATATGGTGTTAGAAAAATCTTTTTTTAATTATATAAACGTTGCTAACATTTGTTGAGTAATGTTAATAAGAAATGTAAATTTTTTTCAGATCGTTCAATTCATTACTCTGATGAATATAGTACGCTTACTATTCGATTTATGATCACTTTTCTAGCATATAAAAAATAAATGAAAGATTTTGCGCTTCATCGAATATAAGGAGTTTCTTTTCCGTTTTTTTTTAAAAACACTAAGTTTCACTTTGGAAAACAGAAATATGTGATTTTTCTTGTTAAATAATGACTGATTTTCTTTGATACGAAATGTCTGAAACTGATTCGAGTCTTTGAGATAACCCTATTAAGTTTATTGAACAATTCTTTTGAAGCATACTAATTTTGTTTGTGTGTTCTGTAGCCATCTGTTTGCAAGGATGCAAGAACGGAGGAGAATGTGTTGCACCCAATAAATGCGCATGCAGGTCTGGCTTCACCGGCAAAGACTGCGGAGAGCGTAAGTAGAAAATGAATGTACAAATACACTCACGTTTGTGAAAATTGCAACACCATGAAGGACTTACGCGAGTGAGCTGAAATTTTCAGGAAATGCAAAGTAGCGCATGATATGCAAATGATTAGAATTGCAAATCCGTAGCGCATGCGTATGCTGAGCAGCGCCCTCTGAACGGCTGATGGATCCGAATAAATAGACGGCTGTAGCGAGGCGTGTATGGTTATCGGTGGTTATCTGCTAGTGGTAAACGTTAACTCAATCTGTACTTATGCCTCGTCGACGAAAGAGAGCGAGATTTGAACAACTTACAGAGTTTGAACGAGGGAGAATCATCGGCCTTCGTGAAGCTGGATTGTCGTATCGTGCAGTAGCCTCTCGTGTGCAGCGTAACAGCAGCACAGTGATGCGCGTTTGGAAGCAGTGGACGGACGAGTGTCGGACAACTCGGAAATCCGGGAGTGGACCCCGAAATGTGACGTCAGCTCGCGATGATAGACACCTGGTCCGCATGGCGCGGACGGACCGTACAGCTTCCTCTAGACAATTGGCAGCACTGTGGTCAATAGCTACAGGTGTTTCATTGTGTGCTTCATCAATTCGTAGACGTCTGCTGCAGTGTGGACTGCGCGCACGGACTCCTTTATACAGGATCCCCCTAACGCACGACCATCGCCGCCTGCGGCTACAATGGGCCAATCAGCATAGAGACTGGCGTGCTGATTGGCAGCATGTCGTGTTTTCTGACGAATCCCGCTTTAATTTGTGGTACCATGATGGCCGCATTCGTGTCAGACGCTATGCCGGTGAACGCCACCTTCCGGAGTGCATTATCGAACGCCACAGTGGACGAACACCCGGAGTTATGGTCTGGGGCGCCATAGCATATCATAGACGATCTCAATTGCTACGAATTGTGGGCAATCTGAACAGCAACCGGTATATCCGTGAAGTTCTACAGCCCGAAGCTGTTCCCTTCCTTCAAAGCTTGCCAGGCGCTGTATTTCAACAGGACAATGCCCGCCCTCATACTGCTCGGATTGTTAAATCCTTCTTTGCAGCGCAGCAGGTACAGCTTCTTCCTTGGCCTGCGTGTTCCCCGGATATGTCGCCAATTGAACATGTGTGGGATGTCATTGGTCGGCGTCTTGCTCGTGATCCTCGTCCTGTTGCGTCTGCAGACGAACTTTGGGTACGCGTACAAACGATATGGAATGCTCTTCCTCAGTCAGACATTCAAACTTTGTTTGACTCCATGCCACGTCGTGTAGCAGCACTTATTGCGGCGCGTGGTGGCCACACAAAATACTGATTCTGATCTCTTGTTCTTGTTTGTTTGCTTTGAACATTTAATCATTTATTTGTACCACTACCACTCAACTGTGTATTAAATTGCATTCAATTATGACGATTCCTTCTTGGTGTTGCAATTTTCACAAACGTGAGTGTATTTGGCTGGTTTACGTGTAAACAATTTTGCTACTAATTAGTATGTAAGTATAATATAGTGATTATATTCTTGAGTAACACCTTGCTATACGAAACCATGTTATACGATAGTGATTAATAGTACAGCAATTTTGAATCAGAAATTTGCATGAGACATGGTATGCATTTGCAAATCAATTGCTCTAACTCCCTTAGTCAACAAACTAGTGGAAACTAGAGAGCCACTATTAAATATTAGAATTGTGTTCTTGACGTTCTTTTTCACCGACTGCTTTAGTTATGCGCTGCGTATAGATATGTATAACAGTGCTATGATCTGTAGTTTAAGATAGGTACTTCAAAATCACTTCTTCTCTTCTAGTTTGCATCATGGTAACCATGGCAACGTTTGCTGCAGATGATGGTCGAGGCGATTAAATTGTTGAAATTTCTTAATTTCTGCTCTGATCTGTTGACGACACATTATGATAGTCACCAAGAAAATTATCGGTATGATCTTGGGATGCCCTTTATAAAGTAGCAGAGTATAGAATGTTTTCGGCTTTGATTACGGGAGAATTATATTTTATCGTAATCTGGTACTTGGGTTGGATGAAATGCCTTGGGCAATAGGTCGGAAACAATGATGCAAATAATTTGATTTGTGATTAACGGAAAGACGAATTCAACACCGAGAGGGATCAAATAGGCTCTGCTCTCGCACGTTAGACGAATAAATTGACTTTTTGTTTGTTTGGGTATTACTGATCATACAGCTGTATCACAAAATTTAGCTGAAGAATTCGAACCATGTCTGACTGAATGAGAACTGTGTAATTCATCCCCATGTCGGCCATAACGCTAGATATTGCCCGCTCGTTTTCTCAGGACATTATATAACCACCATTAAATCTCGGATGTACTGGAAGCTCTTCCTTACCTAGAAGGCCAGTAAGGAGAATGGGACAGTGCTCTACGGTATTATCATTCGGACAGCATTTTACGCATGTGGTACTCAGATTCCACCAATTCTTGCTCTACCCTCGCATTCACCACATCTATGGCGTATTAACCACGCCTGTCTCCTGACCTCAGAAAGGGCTTTTTTCAGAGCAGGATACTGCTTATCGACCTTCAAAACGTTTCGTCAAGCTCATATACCAAGGGTAAAAATAATTTTCAAAATGTTGGCTCTATGGCAGTTCCATTAAAGAGTACTGAATGAGTTAAATTTCGATTAGAAGAAATAGCAATTAAGAATGATATAAATATAAATCGAAACTTACATTTAGTTTTCTTTTTAAACTTCAGGCCATGATTTCTAAAAATTTTAATGCATGGGAACCAAATAAAAAAGAAACTTACCAATGATAACGCTTTGTTTTTCAAAAATATTCTATCTTCGAAGCGTTTGTACTTAAAAAAGCAATTATTCCTGCGTGCCTATACCAGTCAAGAATACTTCTCATCTTTTAGTTTTCTTTTAATTCAATTAGCTACCCATTCGTATTGAATTTCCATATGGTAATGAAACGAAGTGTTAGGATGAAGAGGAAGACTTTATTTTTACGAAGGACCTGTATAATGTTCCTATGGCAGCATTCACTGAGCCTTCGTCGAAGACATAAAAATATGTCGAACGTGATACTTTCTTTGACTATCAGTGGTTTGGCTGAATTAGGCCTCCTCTCTGAAGAGAATGATCCTTTTCTAATGCTATGTCGATGTTCTCTGCTTTCTGCTAAGCGGATTGTTCTGTATACAGTTGTGACGGGGACGCAAACATACGAGATGTTAGAGCCTTATGTTCTCCGTTTTGTGGTTTTCAGTTCATTGTTTTGGACCAGGACCCTCATCCACATAAGTTGGGTGCGTTAATTTTCTGGAAAGTGAGGATTTTAATCGTAGTAATATGCCTATCATATTTCCAATCTTAAACCATACAGAACATGTCTGGGACGCTTTTGGAAGAGCAATTACAACTCAGTTTTCCTCTTCGAGAACTTTCCAGGATCTTGGCTCAGCGTTGCTGCAGGAGTACGACTGATTGCCGTAAGAAGTCATAAACTGCCTTATTTCCCTTACGAAGTCACGTTGTGAGAGATGACTGGTAAAGGGGAACATAGCCCCTATTAAGGTTTGTCGATCCCGCGACCTTTGTTTCAAACACTTCTGAGTCGATGAGCCTTATGCACGATCATACGTGCGCACTATAATCGTTTATATTATATATTGCTGTATTATATTAATCTATGTCCATACTAAATTGCTTTAAAATACGGTTTTGCAAATAATTGACGAAATGATAAAATTCTCTTCGTGTTCAATGCCGGTACATTTCTAATTCTTCTCGGATTAGAATATGCAATTGCGTTTAAAAAAGAATCTAACTAACTTCTCGCCAGAATTTTTTACAGAAAAAATATTTCTGAAAAGTGAAGTAACTTAAACCAAAAAAAATGTACGTTAAACAATGTGCATTACAAAGCAAATTGGTTATTCAAATGCAATTGATTTACGTAAAATGTGCGTGCCATGAATCATTAAACTAAAATTATAGAACTTTTACTTGAGAAAGTTAAGAAAAGGATGAAATACTGCCTACAAATTCACATTATTTAAGCATATAACATAAACATGAGATAAAATTCTAATTTTAATTTTCTATAACCTCTCAACTTTCCTTTTTAATTTGATTATTTTCCCTTTCTATCCAGAAAATAGCAGTATGTTCGTAATAAATCTTTTATAAATTGCGTCATTTGAAAATTATTCCTTATTTTGTCGTGAGCGATATATAAGCCTAAAATTATTCTTATATACTGCTAATAGCGCACATACTTAAATAAATAACGGTAAATATGAGCTCAGACCTTTACAGCTGATAATAATGTTAAATTGGAAGACCAAAACTCTTAACCAACTAATAGAAATAAAAGAGAAGCATGTCTTCACTATTCTTAATCTAGCATCCGTATTTAAATTGCCTCACACATGTTTATACTTGCCTCCCGCTAATTTATATGCATAGATAATATTTTCATTCCAAAATTTCGATAGCTTGCTTTCAGTCTAGTACGAACATAACCTATCCCTAAAATGGGTTTTTACTATTTTTGGAATGATGTCTGTCCGTGTGTATGTATGTGATGATTATTTCATACAAGATAAATCGTATATAAAACTTCCCAAATTTCCTATTTTTAGGCTTTATGTATCCATTTAAAGTGCTGTTTAACTTTTGGGTAAAATTGGGCAAACGAAAGTAGTACTTTACTTGAAATCCATAAAGGCTTGTTTACACTAGCGGAACTTCTTTGAGCCCAAGAAACAAGCATGAATTTAATGGCTCCGTTAAAGGGAAAAAAAGCAATCACTATTTTTACCTGCCGCCAAACATAGGTAAAAGAAATAATGTTTTAGATCCAGCTGATTAGATATTGGGTAAAATTGGACGCACTGAAGTGGTATTTTACACAAAGGTTTTCATGGACAGACAGAAATGATACTTTAGTTGAAGACCATAACATAACATACGAATATAATCCAAAACTTTTCAAGTTTAGTATTTAACACCTTTATATCAGTAGGAACGACATATTAAATTTTGGCTAATGTTGATAAGTCGGAAGTGATACTTTACATAAAGCTCTGATCAGACTTCCGTAAAAATATATATTATGAGATAAGGCAAAAGTACACAAATTTGATATTTATAATAGATATGAGACTAAGAAGAACGTAATACATTTAAAAAATAAATGTATGAGTATTATCGGAATTATGCCAAACGCAACAAATTAAGCTCACAGTGAAAAGCTCTTGTTAAGAAACAATTAAATGTATTAACCTCAGTCCTCAATGTTGCGTTCATTTCACATTTGTATCGAATCACTTTTCAAATAAAAGAATGGTCCTACTTAGACTTCGCTATCCATTATTTTCAAAAAATCTTATCGTTATCCATCTTTTTCAAAAAAATAATCTACCAAATATAAGTAATACAGCGAATATAAAAGGAAATGATTGGCAACACTTAGCTATCGGTAATTCTAAAGATGTGCTACTTTAAAAAATATTGTGATTGTTAAATCAACTGGTTTGCGAATCCGAAACACTATATGACTACGACTGATACAATATTTTCAAGTCAAAGTATTGACAAAGGATGCGTAGTGAGCATTCTGTTAAATGTGTGTATATTCTATTACAATAAAAATTTAGTTTTTATTCTAAATAATATATTTTTGGCAAGAAATCTTGGAAAGGCTTTTGAAACGATAAATTTAAATACATGATCACACATTAGGTGCACATAAATGTTTTTCTTCTCCACAGAAGCATTTATATTTACAGTTTGTATTTATATTTACGAATGTATTTAGAAATTTAAGCGAACCTATTTTTATTCTAATATATACCGCAAATAAATTTGGCAGGTTTCTCAATGGAAGAGAACTTAAAAAATGCGACATATTTTTAAACAAAAGAGTAACAAGGTAATTTATTTTTCTTCGAATATAATATTTAAATAATTTAAGTAAGTTCATTATATTTAGATAATTAATTTTATAAAATAAAGTTTCAGGCTTGTCTGATAGGAAGAATTTATAAAAATGTGCTTCTGTGGAGTTGGGAAAATGTTGGCAGAAAACGAACTTATCAAAAAACAAAAAACTACGTTCTTTGTTTTGCTAAAAGGTGGAGGGTAAATTCTTTGCATTTATAATCAGGCTGTGATGACTGTTTGGCAGCTTCATGAGTTTTTTTTTTCCATTTCGTCTTTAAAGCATTTTTGCATACTTTAAAGCATTAGTTGATTTTTACACTATTCTTTCAAATTTTAAAAACGGTTAGTTTTTTCAAGCTCCTGACATGTTCTGCAACCTGGATTAATTTCATCTCGTCAATTAGACAAATCATACATCTCCAATTCTCAGTGCAGTTATGCCAACAAATAAATTTGATTCCGAAACGAAACGCTCATACATAATACCCGTTCGCTTAAATCGAGCGTTATATTAATTAGAAAAAATATTAAATAAACTGAATTAAAAAACAATTAAAAGATTTTAAAACTATGTATTTAAAAGATGATTTACATCTTTTATCTTAATTTACTAACGTTTTATGCTTCAAACCTATTTTATAATTTGGGGATCAGCAATGCTTGCTTTGATTTAAATGAAAACTGGAAAAGCAGAATTTGGAAGATTAATTTGGTTTCACTGTTTTTGATAATCCTTTTTAATTTTTCTTTAAGAAACTTTTCTTTTATTCGAATAGTTATGAATTAAATGAGTGAAATGAAAGTATAATGGATGATTAACTGTTTGGAAAATAATAGGAATGTTAAAATTTTCGTTTTTATTCAATATGCTTTATATGAAAACGCTTAATATGATTTAGCGTTTGATATGATATTTAAAAAAGAGAGTTATTATGCCCTTTGTTTGGTATATATAGCAATATTGTTCAGTTTTTTTTTCGCTGTAGTTTTTTGTGATATGATCTATTTTTCGCATGAGATCCGACATATAAAATCACTGGATAAAATTAACCAAATTTTCTCTCGCTTGAAGTTCGTTTTAGTGGGGTTTGACTGTATTAATATGAAATGCAATTATTTACCTTTTTTCTTATTTATTGCATAAAGAGTTCAAGAGATTCGATTTTCGAAAGACTAGGGAATTTCGAGGTATTTTTAGAATTCTAATTTGAGAAAATTTAGGCGTAGTCTCATTCTTAATTTTTTATATTTCTGATGTGAAAAAAAGCAACTTATTTGAATAATATAATGAAAGAAGGGATTTATTTGAACTTAAAGGCTAAAACTTCCACACCGAACACAAAAAGAATTAACAGTATTTACTTCTTTTTTGTTTAGCAAAAACAAATTGTGTACTTTTCTAGAATTCCATGACAGTTAATTATCCTTTGCTGAAAATGCTTAGATTACCATTAAGCATACCAGCACAAAACATTTAGCACATTTAGCACAAGTTACCTCTACATGTGCAACAATATTAGCATAGCAATCCCTAACTATACCTTTTTGAATAGTCAATATAAACATTTTATGGAACGTACATGAAACAAATTAAAGTTTCTGAGAAAATCTTGAATTGAAAACTTTTCTATTATTTCCGGTGGCACTTCTTTGTTTTTGAGGAAAACACATTTTGTGTTCCCTAATGAAGAAAAAAATACGGTATTTCATGAAATGTGGATAATAATGCCCGAGATCTTTCCAAACAACGAAAAACTCCCTTCCGAACAAGCTAAATTATGTTAATACCTTAAATCAATACTAATATCTTTTAATGGCCAGCTGATGAAAAACTATTCAATTTCAAACCCACCTGAACGTGAAAACACTTTTTCGGTTGTTTTCGAGGTCCCCTTTGGCATCTGCAAGTGAAGTGAGAGGAAGTTTTCTGGTTGAGTTAGGTGATATTTAATCATCAGTTTTTCTGAAAAAAAATTATTTAAGCTCTCCTACATCTTTCGTTCAGAACTTGAAAACAATTTTTAGAATTATATTTTAGTAATGTTTACTGATCCAAAAGATAATTACAAAATAAAAAACTGTGTTAAAAAACTTCGAATTTTGAAAAAAGCATCGAATAACTTCAGATTCATATTCATCTGAAAGCAGTAAAGAATAAAGCTTAGTATTTGAAAATATGAATTGCAACTTGAAAATTTTAGTTTACAGTCTAACACCTCGAAGGATTTACTAATAAAATTTCAAAAAGTTAAAAAAGTACTGAAAACTTTAAAAAAAAAATTACAGGATTAAAAAGAAACTGCAATCTTATGTTAGTTCTGCATATTTTAGTTTAACGCTTAAGCTTAGTTACCTTAGGCTTACTAGTTTAAGAATTAGTTCCCCAGAAATTAGAGATTTAGGACATAAAATATTACACTTAATGTGAGGTATTCAAAATGGCTAAGCCAAAAAGTGGAAACAAAAATTGGTATGATGTTGTTTCATCTCCGTGGAAAGACTTGTCTACTTATTTAATAAAAAAATTGTTATTTAATTGCACACTTATTTCATTGAATCGCTGCTGTAAAAAGCTTGCAGCAGTTGTTTTCTCAAGTTGCAATAAGTTGTAATTTGTTATTACACGAAATCTGCTTGCTGGAGACGCTAAATATGTCTCTGAAGTATTTAAAAATGCGTATACATAGGTGTCGCGTAATGTGATCGCATTTGTCCAAGACTGTTTTGATAACATAAAGCGATGAGACAATTATTCTTTTGAATCTCAATGCAATTTAGCTAATTTAATACAAATATATTAGAGAAACATATAAATACTTACTTTCACAATATTTTACTTAGAAAAAATTTATTCATAGTTGTTTGTCTGCATTTATTACGGAAAAGTTCATTTATGAAGTGTCCATATTCATGATGTTTCTGGAAATTATTTGACAAATACAACTGTGGCAGCAACTAATTTAACAGAAACTTACTCTTCGTAATGAGTGCTTTTTGAAATAATGCTTTCTTTTTTTCTTCCATCGGCTAAACTAGGTATTTATTTGTTATAAAATCATCTTTTTCTATTTTACGGATAATTCTTCAACTTTCTGCCGCATTTGTGGGCCATCGACTGCTACATCCATTTCCCGAACATATATAACACATCCTTTTCCCGAACACATAACAACATATATATCCTTTTCCCGAACACACAACAAACAAATCTTCAGTACTTTCTCAGCACTATTATATTTTCTATTATGTATCTCTATCATGTATTCATTTCAGTTTAGCTTTGATTTGCATAAGATTCTCTTCAAAATCTTGCATAAGATGAATTGAGAAATATTAAACTTTAGAGCATGCTTCCGTTGACTCATTTTTAAAATTCGGTCATAGCGGTTTAACGAGTCGACTATATCTGAACAGAATAAAAAATGAGCGTTTCTTAAAACATATCATTCGTAAAAATGTAAAGTTCAGAACAATCGAACAGTTATTTTGGCGCGAAAAGGTAAGGCCGACTGGAAGTCCGTCGAGTTAAACTTGTTATTCCAGTCTATGTTCCTTATATTCGAGGGGAAAAAATCATTAACACGTGTTTGCCTTAAATCAAACTCAGACTGCTTTACGATGTGCTTCTGTCATTTGGCAATTGCTGTACTCTATTTCGAACTTATTTGGCGATTCCATCTTTTATGTGGCAAATTTAATTCAGCTTAAAAATTTCATTTTGTTATATTTTGATAACATAACCTACTTGTTAATCAGAATAAGCTGTTTTTCCATGTTTTCATATACAAATGAGCTGGTACTTAGGCAGTTTGATAACAATATCCGAATGATAATATTAATTGGGATCACATTAAGCGGTGCCTTCTGAGATGGATCTTTAGACATAAAGCGGAGGTCCTTTATACAACGCAGATTTGAACAGCACTTATATGCGGATTATTTCCGGTAACATAAATATACTGTACGGAAGAGTCAGTTTGGCAATCGAAATTGCAAGCATAAAATCGCAGGCGAACCATTTAGGGCATGCAGTTCACCAATTGGCTATCCTCGATATATTGATGCAGTGCAAACAGATTGATGGTACATTTGCAAACGGAAATCACGAATTAGATATTGATAAACCTATTTAAATACCGATAAATACACTACATTATTCCTGCTTATTTTCTTCTCTTTATAATTTTCTTAACAACATTTTAGCTCAGTTATTAATTCTAGTACGTATTTAATAGACATAACATACAAATCAAGATCTAGTGGACTCTTTCAAGTGTAGGTTATTAGTGGCCGAATTTGTAAGAGCTGAAAAAGTATATTTTTTTAATGGGTTGGAACACTTCATTACGAAAGAGCTATTATAAAGAGAGCAAGTTATCTGAACTTCTCACTATCGCCTTGCGAGTCAGTTTAATCCTATCCGCAGTTTTAGCGAGTTGGAAAAGATTTATATTTGCTATTCACCCAACACTGAAAAGCATCTGTGAGTTTCACAATGTATTTATTCACTTTCTCGATGGAAAATATGTTCTTAACATTTTAATGTAAATGTTCTAGTGTGAATAAATGTTCTTATATATTTATAGCGTTTTGTGATCCAGCCTGCCAGAACGGCGGAGAATGTGTAAAGCCGTACTTCTGCCATTGTCCTACTGGAACCAAAGGAGCTTTTTGCGAAAAGCGTGAGCAAATATTCTATTACATAATTCATTTTTCTATATTTATATGTATTTATGCATTGTACTCCAAAAAGCTTCCTCTTTTGAAGATTTGTTTTTGATTCCATACATTCTATATTATTCACCATATCTGTTTTTCTTTTGACGCTGCATAGTAAATATTTCTTTACATAACTGTCAGAGTAAGTAATCAATTATTTTAGCAATGTATAGAATTGCTGCTAAATACAGTCTTCTTTAGAAAAAGTACGATGATTTATTAGTGAATTTTAGAAATATATTAGTTAAATTGTACTGAGCTGTTGCTGGAACTTAGTTCTACAACCCTACTAGACAACTTGCGAGTTATCGCTACGCCTGGAAAATGTAAATAACTTAAGTAACATTATGTGAACTGGTAGTATTTTTTGTATAATGTGACATGAAATGCTTGAAATAGACGAAACTGTGCAGGAAAAATCAAATTACAGGGAGCAAGTCTATTTAACGTTGAGTAAATGGCTGTCTCTCTAAATTGGCGAGATATTGCCAAGCTGGCGACGGTTTTTGTGGATGAATTTTTGTCGCCAAATTTGGCAAGGAATCGCCAAAAATTGCCTCACCTGTTAACCATTTGGCAACATTTTAGTTCGGTCCCTGTGTAACTGTAGTCGGTATTGTGATTGAATAATGTAATCGATTCGTATATTTAAAAGTCTTATATATATCCGGCCCCTCATAGCCCTTCCTTCGAGAAGAAGAAGGTAGTACAGATTTCTCGGCGACCGGGGAAAAGCTATATAAGATTGGAGAGAGTATTAGTTTCTGAGTTGTTTAATTCAGATTGTTCGGTTTATTCAGAGATCTCAGTAGGAGCTTCGACTTTTTAGATGCGCTTTGGACTGCGTTGTGTTTAACGTTCTTAGTAGTTTTAAGCGTAACTACAGATTATGCATTGTGATATTGCTATAAGAGCTGTACGAGTATTTTTGTGGAAAGTTCCTGAACTGTAAAGTGTTTCATTTGGTAAACTTTATCAAGCTACCAACGTTTGTGTGTGCATTTAGTCCATTACGGAAAAATACGCACGCAGCAGTAGTATGGCAAAGACCCGCGAAGGTTAAAAAAAACGTTTTTATTAAACGGAATTTTTAACATAAAAAGTCCGGATTGCGCTACAAATAAACCACTACCTGTGTCGATGTAATTTAATCAATAATAGATACTTAAATTTTATCGTTGATAAATATGTAGGCAATAACTTCAACTATATTTTCGCTTAACTAACACTACCGATGCGTAAGTTTAAACCAATCCGCTGCGATGGAATGCAAAAGACGGTTTAATATTCTTTAGACAGAGTTGGGAAAATCTAATTGCGCGGCGCGAATGCCAAAGAAACTCTCGGTGGAAGATCTAAAACCCTTAGCTTAAATGCTCTTAAAGCAGCTAATTTGCACACCGGTGGGGAACACGGAAAGATGAAGTAAAGATCAAAATCATAATAGCGTTTTAATGAACATAAGACCTAGATGATCACAATTCAGTATCAACTTTTTTATGAATATGTAAAACTATGAAGCTTTAACTGAGAATGTAATTCTCCAATCCGCTAGGAAATTTAGGTTAGTATTTACATAAAACTGTTACTTTCTGAAAAAGAACGATACTTAACTTGTTCTGTCTATCGTTTTGTAAGGGACTAGTTCTATTGAAAATTCATAGGGATCAAAATGAGTCTTCATGACTATGCCCTGTCATAAAAATGACGGAATCTTTTCGCAAGTCGACTAATGTGTGCTAAGGTAGATAGGTAGGTAGGTTACGGAGGACGGGGACGCCTGATGTCTACAGAGGTAAACAGGCATGTGTCCCACGTCCTCCTCTAACTGCAGCAATAGCTCCCTGGAGCCCCACAAGGCTGCACCGGGAGTTTATTCAGGTTGTCAAAGGAAGTACATGGCCTTACAAGGGCGTTAGTAGGGTTATATTACGGATTGAAGAGGTAAGATGTGGTGTTACAGATGGTAAGTACTTAAAGTAAAAATGCAAAATGATATACACATAAATACACATAGACAAATAATACACAAGACACAAAGCACAAAATACATAAACACACAACACATAAAACAGGTACATACACATAATCACTTAAAGCACAAAAAGACATGCATACATATTAAAACGCATGAATACAGATATGAATTCACAGATGACCATCACGCAGTTCACAGAGGAATATCACGCATGAATATAGGTTGGAATGCACTGGTACGCAGACAGTACTTGCGAATTATTAGTATTGCACACTTTAAATTGGTGGGCATGGGAGCTTAAACACACAAACTTGTTGTGATGAGCAGATGTTGTAAATACTAGTTTATTGGACTAGTTGTGGAGCTTATCGTCAGTACACCAGAGCGTGGAGTCCGAAGTCTGCTGACCGCGTCATTTTAGCACGGTTGGCAAAGGCCTGTGCCCAATGCCGCAATGGTATTAATGATGGTGGAGATTGAATTAACCGCTCCTTTATGTGTTATAAAGAACCTGTAATAGGCGTCCCTATTATTTGTAGGTAGCGGGAGATGGTGTGCAGCCGTTAAAGGACATTCAAATACGTAATGATCTGGTGTCCTATCTGATCCGCAGACACAGACATCGGTATTTGAGATGCCATAGCGATTGTAGTAACTTGGAAACGGGCCGTGACCCATGATGAAGTAGGTAAGTGGTGCTACGGCGAAGAGTCGGTAGGTGGAAACTTTCGGGAGGTGGTTGAAAGTCCTTCTGCCTGTCTCGCATTCGGCCCAATCTCGTTGCCATTGATTCATTACATGCTCTCGTAGGAGGCCCTTTAGATAAGAAGAGGCTGCAGGTACGGTGATGAGTTGAGCTGTCGGGTTGGAAACTACATCTTTGGCCAACGTGTCTGCATCTCGTTGCCCTCATTATCCGCATGGGCTTTAACTCATACCAGGTTGAGATTGTATTGAGGGTGTTTGCGTAAGGAGATGTTGGAGACTGAGGCAGAAAATTTCGCACCAGTTTCCGCTCTGGGCCGCTTTACTCCTCCTTCGACGACCAGGTGAATCCGAGCTCCTTCATTTCAAGCACATCGACGCCATTCTTAGTGCGAATATCTGATTGGCAAACAAATGTCAGAACATAGGGAACAGAAGACAGAACGTCACCTTACGCCGTCCAGCAACTGAGGCCTCAAAGCAGCTGTGTTGCAGTGCCTTGCCACATGCCATGCTTCGGCATAAGAGTGCAGATCCCTTTAATGGCGGTCAGATAACTTTAAATAGAACGCTACTATGAAGGCTTATGCCTTGGGGGACACTGGTCGACCAACACAAAGTATCTTTGCGTCGAAGCATAGTTATGAACTATTCAATTAAGAATATGGATCATTTTATTTCGAAGAAAGTTATCTCTGATTGCAATTCTCAATAATTGATAATTTCTAATGATTCTCGATTATCTTACCGAGAATCATTGAGAGTTATAATTTGCTTCAATATAATTATTTTGTTCTGTAAAACAAAACTAATCCTTATCATAAAATCTTAGCATCTAGAAGATGCGTTAAGAATAGATTGTATTAGTAATAATGCCAATGCGCACTAGGGCTATCTGTTTAAGGGACTGACGCCTTCGTATATGACCTTTTAAGCGAAACTCTTTCGTGTTCATGTTTACGCAGAGAAAATCACGAGAACTTCCGTACAATCAGCCCGTTCACAAGGATTTGAACTCGAGTCGAATTAGTATTGCTCATAGATTTTACCGCTTGGCCAATGCTTCATGAAAACAGTGCTATGTTGTACTGCTTGAAGCTTACGAGAAGCCCGCGTTCGGTCACGAGATTGTAAAAAAGATTGAGCTAAACATTTTAGGATTCTATTACTAAGCTAAAATGAGTGCTTTCAATTGAAATCGATTCGTTGATTTGCTAAAACGTATCTGTATTGCAACGTTATGTAAGATCTTATGGTATGCATTAATTTGAAATGACAAAGCTTAGATTGATATATAATAAGCAGCTACTATTTTTAGGACAGAAAGGGCAGAATACATAAACACGCAACCGAAATCTAAATGAAGAATATAAGGGGCTATTGCCAATAAATATCAGAAGTTTATATTACATAATTTTTATCTTATTTGTCTGCACAATTTAAAAGAGAAGTTTATTATAAGACATTACTTCCATTACTTCCCAAATCTTAAAAGATTGCTTAGAAAAAAGTACTTTGCACGTAAGATGGTATTGCAAAACTGATATAATTTAGTTAATCATTTCATTCACGATACTAACATATACACAATATTTAACATATAAAAAAAGGAAAACTTGAATTACATTTTACCATATCTGTATGAAGGTAAGTGGAGAGAGTAATTAGAAAACGGTGAAGAAGCCAAAGGAGCAAATATTTGAAAAAGAAATTCAATTACTTAAAAAATATAAGTTACTGTTGCCTTTTTCCCCCTTGAAACCTTTTTTAACGGTGATTTACTTCTTTTTACATTTTATAATGTTCCTAAAGCACGACGTGGCATTGTTATTGCAAATATTATGCTACTGCTTTATCAAGGTAATAGTGAACCTTTGCACTTTACCCATTTTGTCAAATTTCACAGGTCAAATAACTTGGAATGTCCTCACTTCTGAAGACATTTCTTCCACTGCATTAGGACATTCTCAAATACCATTTTTTTCCGTCTTACTGGTTTGTATCTCGAGACATCGTTTCTCATTCAAGATATACTTCGTTTCGTTTGGAAAATTTGTTCGTCAACAGACGCCTTTGGTATCCAAGGTTCCGCTGTAATTTTTATTTTATATATATATGTAAAATATAAAATAGCTACATTTCAAATAATAAACTAATAACTCCCGTCTTCATTCTAAAAATAATAATAACATTTTTGAACTGCCTCATTTCTAGATTAAACTATGCCACGAATCTTGCGTAACGCTGATGACTTAGTAATAGTAATTGGGAACCTAAACTTTGAGAACTTAAACCAAAACCTTTCTGCTAACGGCCTGTCATGTTGGATAACTACGCACTTGCTTTTGTCTGTAGACTGCTTGTACGTAATTTCACTGTGCTTCCCTCCTATGGCAAAAGTATCTAAAATGTAAATGTTCTGTAAATAGACACGATTAGACTGCTAAGTGATTATAGTTACAAATGTCAGTTTGAAATAAAAAAGGAATTAAAACCGCCTCTATTGCCAAGTTTCTTAGTCTTTACGAATTCTACGTTCTAAGTATCTTTGCACTCAGCATTTCTACGCTATTTCGCCTCATGTTCCTACAATAATACTTCTCTGAAATTTGCTTTAATTACATATATGTAAGAATAAATGTATAATAATTAATGTGGAAACGTTGTTTCTTGTTATACATCACAAATTCAAAGAAATTACGAAATGTTACGCAACTCAAAAATTATACAATAGATAGATATTGTGAGCTAAGTTAACGGGAATGAGACACTGTTACATAATATATACATTTAATCTGATCTGCGAAATGCAAACAATTCCGGTAAATTGCCCCAAGTATCAAAGGGGTAGGGGGAAGTCAACCGAAATATTCTCTGTGGAACGGTAAACTGTCTTTTAATTTTTCTTATTTTCTACATGTGTTTAAATCAAATGCACTTTTTTTTCTTATACGAAAAGAAATGAGGATTGGAAAATTTAAAAGAACTCATTAATATAAAAAAGAAACGTCAAGAAGGAAAAACACAGTGATGCGGGAAATGCATTCTTCACAGTGATGCGGGAAATGCCTTCTTTTCGCAAAGAGTTTTTCCAAGCGTAAGAATCGATAATCGTATGATGCCGTTACTTTGACATAAGTAAAATGACAAAAGAGATTGGACGTTGATTACCATGTTCGTCCATTAAGCAACGAACCAACCATGAAGATTTGTTTGTCCTTATCATTAGAAATTACAACATCTGGCTTAGCATGCCACTTCATTTAGTTTACAAACATCCAGATTTTTTTAGTATAGCTTCTTTCCCCGCATAGATGAGAGTTCCAAAAACAGTAGGAAAAAAAATTGTTAAACTTTTGGACAATTAGGTTTTTGCAGTTAATTAGCAAACCCTCTTCAGAACTACGGTGGCTTTTTTTTCCCTTTGGTGTGTGTGTGGGGGGAGAGGGCACGCATCATCAGAGAAACGATAAAAATGCTCTTTTAGCAAACATGTATGATGAAATACTAAAATTATAATCATGATTTTCTTCCTCTTCTTTCAAAACTATTTGAAAATTCTACGATTCTGTGTTCTAGACTTAATAGTTAAAACTGTGGAGCAAATTCTTTTCAAATTTAAGAATTTTCGAGCAATATTTGATGACTCTCCAAAAGCTGGGAAACAGGAATTGTTATGAACAACTTGCTCTGAGCATAAAAGAACTGAGGACAGCGATCCCTCGTGTTTCGCGGTTAATGGGGACCAGAACATTCCGCAAAAGCTGAAAAACCGCGAAGTAGGATTTGCCCCTAATAATTTTCGTGTATGCGGGTACAAGAATTTTTTAAATATGTAAACAGTATTTATACTTTACACATTTTAGACAAGAATTACAACAGTATACGTATTTACTTAAACGGTCAGTTGTAATTAATAAGGTTAATTACAAAAGCTTATACAGTAATAAACATTAATCAACATTGCTTTCTGAGAGAGGCGAAGAGTCTTGTGTTGGTGGCGGAGGAGAGGCTCTCACTTGACTCGTAAAAGCTTTAGGCTCACTCGGAGACTCTTCTGCTGGAGGCGCTGAGGGTAGAGCTAGGGCCTTTATCTTGGGGAAAAACATGGTGATGGGTAGTTTTTGTCTTTGTTTTTTCTTTTCCTTCAAAATTCCCCTGTACAAGGACATAAACACGTCAACGCGATTGCTGAACTCGACAGCTCGAACCATATTGTCGTCAATGCCTTTTTGCAAATCGTTGCATCGCTCTTGCCATGTTGCACAATTGTTGCAGATTCTCCAGGGTAAGGTTCTTTTTCTTCTTCACTTGCAGACTTTGTCATCTTAAGGAGGTCTTCATCGGTCAGTGGGTCCGAGTGGCAATCGATAAGGGCGCTGATATCTTCTTTTGTCATGTCGACAAATCCTTCATTCTTTATGATGTGAGCCAGCCTCACCGCCATCTCCACCGCTGAGTGATGAACTTCGTCAGAAGTGAAGCCTGAACAGTCGTGCACCACGTTCGGCCATAATTTCTTTCAGCTAGAATTTATGGTCTCACTCTTCATGTCCTTTAATGCGCCGCTGAATATTAGACAAACGCGAGCGAATGTCGTAACTGCGCCAGTATGCTTTCAAGGTGAATTCATCTTTGGCATCGTCAACTGCCAACGTCAGATGAGGGCCTCCATCGTGTAGCGAGTGTAGAGTGCCTTAAAGGCACGAATGACACCTTGATCCATCAGCTCAATTAGAGATGTAGTGTTCGGAGGCAGAAACTCTGTCTACACACCGTCATATTGCAGGTCCGTTGCACGGCCTCCTAAACAGTCCATCAGGAGAAGGACCTTAAGGGGGAGGCCCTTTTCAGCCAGGTACAGCTTCACCTGGGGAATAAAGCAATGGAGGAACCATTCAAGGGTCAGAGCTTTCGTTATCCAGGCCTTGGAGTTATGCATCCAGAACACGGGCAACAGAGCTGTATTTTTTTAATGCCCGTGGATTTTTGGCTTTATATATAAGGCCTGGCTTAGGCATAAAACCTTCAGCATTGCCAGCCATGATGACAATCACACGGTCTTTGTGAGCCTTGAAACCTGGCCTCTTCACTTCGTCCTTGAAGAGGAATGTACGGGAAGCCATCCTCTTCCATAAAAGGCATGTTTCATCCATGTTGAAAACCTGTTCTGGGAGGTAACCTCCCTTACTGATGAGGTTAGGAAACTCTTCTTCCACGTAACGGCAAGCAGCATCAATGTCAGCAGAGGAAGCTTCACCGAAGCACGTTTCTGAGTCCGTATCTTTTTGAAATTGTTCGAACCAGCTTTTGCTGGCTGAAAAGCCTCGTCTTCGAGGAGGCGAATCACTCCTGTCAGCACCTTCTTCAGCCTCTTCACTGTCGTCATCGGGCAAGATTTAGTCGTAGCGAGCTTAGGCCTTTGTTCTGACCATATTTGTGTCCAAACTCACTGTCGTTCTCCTGCAATCAGCAATCCACAACACAATGCCAGTGTATCTTTCATTTTCACAATTCTGTTATTACGCGGAGTTACCACACGTTTCGCTTCTTTATTGAAGCAGTTTTGAGGATGTTTGCTTCCTCTTTCTTGATGACCGCACTGTAGATTCATTCATCACGTAATGGCGTAACACAGATGTATAACTTCTGCCGTCTTTGATCATATCTAAAAGTTGCACTTTTTCGCTGATGGTCATCATTTTCTTCTTCTTGAGCTCCCCGGAGGAAGCTTTCGCAGAGGCACTGCACTTAGGCGACATTATAAGGGCTTAATTAATAAAAAACGTTATCGCTTAAACAAAAAAAGTTATCGCCAACACAACACTAAAATACAGTATGCGAGACAGTCAACATCATGGACTGGCGAGATACAACAAGAGAATATGCTAGGTGAGGCTGATATGATGCGCAGACAATCAACTCGCAGGGATATATCCACTCGTACTCTCATTGGTCGATGATACTCTGGTGTGACTAATGGCATGTCTAGCTAGCAGTCGGATGACCTTGCCGGCCCTTCGAGCCGGCAAGGTCATAGTTAACTTTTCATGTTTCCTGCTTTGAAAAATACCTGCTTGCTTTACAACTTTAAAATGCTTCTAATCATACTTCCAAAAAACAAGCACAAAATTGTCACTAGATTTTATTGAATATTAGTGAACGGTAATAAGAGGAATGGCATATTTAGTTTACATTTAACTTATATTCTGGATATTTTACAGCCGTAACTTTGGTTATTTTTTTTCAGATTTCTTAGGCAATTCTACATTTACTTTATTCTTTAAAACAGGGGTGGCCAACATTTCTGGGAAGAGTGCCACTACTGGGGAAAAAAAGTTATGCTTGCCACTTCTACCTTTTCCAACATATTAAAAAATATAAAAAAGTGGAAAAAATGTTAGGCAGATTATGGAATGTCTATTGAGTAGTGAACGTTTAAAAAAACAATGAACAAATGGACATCTAAAAAACAATAAATAAAACAAACGTACAATGTAGGGTTTTATTATTAATAAGCATTTTTGAAGGTTCAGTCAGTTATGTTATGTGTAAAATAAAAATGAATAATTTGAAACATTTAATGTGAAATAACCATTAAACAGTCAATACTTAATTAATATGGTTTTTGTATATGTATTTTTTATTGAGTTATCTATATTAGGATTAGTTCTTGAAGACGCTAACAAAATTAGGTGTTTTAGGTGTGTATCGATTAATCTTGAACGGTATTTTGATTTTATTATGTTTATAACGGTAAACATTTGTTCACAAACATATGTTGATCCAAACCTACAACAATATCTGATAGCCAAGTCGTGTAAATTTGGAAAATTGCTTTTTGTTGGTAGAAAGTTCCAAAATTCAGTATAATTTGGATCACGAGCAGTTGAAATAAGTTCCTTATATTTGTTTGTCAGTGTAGTATGCTGCTGTAGGCCAATAATTTAGATTTGGATTTCAGTTGGGTTACAATTAACATTCTGCAAAGAAATTGAATTATTATATTTATTCTAATATGTTTAATGAGTGTATTTATCCACGGAGTTGATACAGACGATATTATTATTATTTCAAATCTTTAAATTCAATAACTCTTCGCGTGCCACTATCAAAACTCCGCCATGCCACACGGTGGCACACGTGCCGCGGGTTAGCCATCCCTGCTTTAAAACTATATTTGTGACCTTGTTTCTCTACATATATCTTTCGTCAAAAATAGCCTGCAATAGCAATTTCCGAAGTTTCTTCTTATATTTTTACCGAGTTTTCCACATATGAAATATATATATATTGCCCCTCCACATATTACTTCTTCCAGAATTATTTAAGTTTCGCCAAAATGTGCATTTTTCTTAAAATCTTAAAAATGTCCGCACTCTATTTTTGCTCTAAGTAGAGTGTCTGTGAAATAGAAGAAGTAGTCAATTTTTCCCAAAGAACTCAGTTTCGAACATAGTAAAGCATTCTCTGAAAAGAAATCATTTGAATCTTTAAATAAAAAATAAAAAAATCGTTATTTTTATATTTTGAAAGAAAACCTTAGGCGAAATTGCATAGACAGCAATTTCAAATTGTTCGAAAGATATTAATTCCCTTCCCTGTCAAAAATCAAATCGCTGCAACTTCTCAAATCGTTTGCCTGGGGCATTTCTAAAAAATGCGTTGGTTTACGACATTTTTGAAGAATTTCTATCGACAACAAGATTTCTAAATTTTGCTTTGAAAATATTTATATCATCCAGAAATAAAGTGTACACGCCCAAGGGTCACCTTCTTTGCTTTTTTGAAAGCCTGCCGATCGAAAAGACCTTCACTAATATGGACGAAAATGAAGCACTGGATATGTACATAGCACATTGTTTCCAAATTTACTTTCTTTAAAAACTTGCAGTTGCGGAGAGAAATTATTAATTACCTATCTGTAATTAAAATCGATTTAAAGACAACATATTCACAACATAGCCCTGTAACTCATATGATCACATTATTATAATCGGTAAGATTTAGATACATGATATTTAAAAAATTTTAAATTTGTAACCATAAATAAGTATTGAATCATATTTATGATTGGTTAAGACCACATGAACATTTGGCTGTCATCTCTTGAGGAAACTGCATGTTTTAGAGCTTTAGGCATATTTACGATTGTCATGGGCTGTCTAGCAACTATGCGTGTAAGACCACTGTGGCAGCTGACACATGTAAATATGATTTCTTACTGACTGATATCTTAATATCAAGATATAGATTATCAGAAAGCGAAAGGAAAGCTTGCCATTTATAAAACCGTATTCAGTAAAACATTTACCCAGGCATATTTAGCTCCTTCTAATTTTATGTTTTTCATTCAGTTTTGAATTTATGGAAGTTTCAAATATTTTTAATTAGAATATTTAACATTTTTTTATTTATGAAATATTAGAAATCGTATGCATTAGAACATCAACTAACTTTGGTTTTGCATTATCCAGTATAAAATTTTACAAGTAATTGGCTGCGCTTTTATTGTTCATAACATCATGACCATGAACATTGTACCAGTCTCGCAGTAAATCCAAACAAAATCACCCATAAAAATTTCCTAAATACCACACCGTTTTTATGACTAATCTTGTTTGGATATTCTGTACAAATATGCTATTATCACGGTCATATGCAAAGCGAAGCATTATTTATGCATATTTAAAAGTAGAAAAATTACTGACATATTTCTTGTCAAACCGAGCATTGAAACAAAAAAAAAAAATAAAAAAATGGACTTCAGGCACTATTTGTATTCTATCTTAATATTTTGTTTCCAACTACTACTCATTTTGCTTCAACTATTACGTAACATATGGAATTCATATTAAAATGTAACTACAACATTTTATGTAATGTTGTAGTTACATTTTAATATGTAACTACATGCCTTTTTATTCTTGAATATATTTTTGTTGCTAGCTGCGTGATAATTAATGTACCAAAAATACGTTTGTGCATATATATTATTTTTTACTTTGCCATAGAATTTCTAATGCTTTAAAAGGTATTTATTCTCTTTGTACTCTTACGGTTAACACATCGACCTCAAGATTTCGTGCTCGACTCTATTGTTGATCGCTAAGTGTTTCTCAACTCCTGAATTCCTTCCGGTTTCTTTATCTGCCGTCCAAAGTATAAAGGGATAGCTTAACTTTAAACGCTTATCACGTCTAAATTTCTTCTGGTTTCCATATGTTACTGTAAAAGCCCGAATTCAATCCTAGGTTTTACCGGTAAAAGCTAGCTTTTACCAAAGTAGCTTGGTAAAAGTCCGAAGTATGCTTTAAATATCATTCCATTCGGCCTTTAACAAGCCGTTGCGCAAAACTCAGGAATTACCAACGCCTTCCGGTAAAAGCCCGAAAAGAGAGATTTAAATCCACCTTAAATAAGCCTTCGCACGTAAACTTCGTCGCGACACTTTTCTGTTCCTGCCCGTCCTTATTTGCGCCATTTGCAGTCTAGCTTCGAGATAATTCAAACAAGTGTAAGAGACTACGATCTACAATAGAAGCAGTTTGTTTCCATTTTAACATATTTTGCTTTGCTGAAGAGAAATTCATGATATTAACGGAAAACGTTTTACGACATTTTGTCTGAATCTCTGAAAAATAAGCATGATAACAGCTTTTATTTAATAAATGAGAAATGCACTTATTTAATAAATGAAGTGAAAGAAACAAAATGTGTGACGGAAAAACAAACAGTTCAGTGCAGAAGGTTGAAACGTCGTGATATGCTAAAAATTGGAGGAGAGGATAAACTTACATCACCACTATCTGCAGAAAAGGCAGAAATCCTATATTATGCTACTCTTGATGAAATCTTTAACATCATGTACTTTGCTCATATCGCAGTTGGCCATGGTGAAAGAACCCGTATGATTAAGGAACTGAATCGCAAGTACAAGAATGTAACAGTAGAATCTATCTTCACGTATTTGGAGACTAAATGAACCATGTCAAATCGAACTATTTGCGCATAGCGAAATAAGTTCTCGATGCCACGTTGACCTAATAGCTATGCAGTCCAATCCTGATCTTGATATGAAAATCATTTTAGTGTATCATGATCATCTTATCCTACTCCGAAGCTTACACATTAAAAGAGCTGATGAAGAAGCATATCCCTTTCTGGAGATCACAGTTTTGGAGATCCGAACATTCTCCATTCTGATAATGGGATTGAATTTCGCAAGAAAATCATAAACAGTTTATGTGAAACGAGGAGTGATATAAAAAGAGTTAACGGTAAACCGAGAAGCATTCAATCACAAAGTTCTGGAGAGCGGTCGAACCAAGACATTGAGAATATGATGGTAACATGGATGGAAACAAATATGATAGGAAATTGGTCAGAAGGATTAAAATTTCTTAAAGCAATAAAAAGCAAAGCATATCACGGGAGAATAAAACATTCACCTTACGAAATTATGTTTGATTGTCTATGAAGTTGGGACTTGCTAACTTAGTTTTGCCACGTAATGTCGTTAGTAATATGACCACTGAAGAGGACTTAGGTAATACGTGTTCCACCACTCTTTCACTGAAAGCATAATAATAAATGTATGGTTAATACAGAAGATGAAATCCCTAATCTCTAATTGACAATTGATTTGAATATCCAGATGATAATACATAAGAAAAAGAATTATGCATAACGATGAAAGTAGATACTGAAATTCAAGTTTTAAAAACAAAGAACTAGATGTATGCTGTGATACAATGGGTGCGATTATCCACAAACTTCAAAATGTGAAAGTGTTTCGAGAGACAGCTAAGGAAGGACTTCAGAAAATCGTCCTTCAGGCAAAGATAAAGATTGTGTCTACTAAGCTTTCTGAAACTTAATTTGTGACAAAATGATAAAATAAAATTGTCTAATATTGATAGATCGCAAATGGTTCAAAAATCAGTAATAGCCATTATTAGAGATGTTTAAGCTGACGAGTTTTATGTTCTTGGTACTAAGTGGGGCAAATATACGTAAATCATTGTACGCCAGAAAGTAAAAGAATTTTTTTTAAATCGCAGAAGTTGATACAGAAGAAATAATAATGAAGTAGTAAAAAACTTGTTAGTTGGGAGACAAGGACTCAGAAAATGCAACTGCTCAAAGAAGTATACTGCGAAGATGTGTTTATGAAAACCAGCTGATCTGTTTGTGCAAATCAGCTGATCGTCTTTCTAATTTTAAAATGCCGTAACATTCAAATTTATTGTAGCAGTAGTAAGAAGTGTTAAAGTAGTAGTACTAAAAAACATACTACGTTTTTCTTACTTTTTGAATATCTTAATTTTTATTTTTTTTCTGAGCAGTCAATTTAATTTTTTAACTATGTCCAATATTACTTTAAAAATTATTGAAATCTCTTCAGTAGTTATCGAGAGAACTCTGCATTAGTTCAGCTTTTTCGCATGGGATGTTATTTCTGAAATGGCATAAACATGGCATTTTAAATTTTTATTACTCGAGACTTCTTTGAAAAATAATTGTAAGATAGTTCCATCGACATAATCTTAAACTATACCTTATTTTGATCACATTCACAATTTATATTATCAATTAAAAATTAAAGTGTGTTTTAATCTTTTTCGGACACACTGTAGAAAATATATCTGCGAATGGAAAATCCTCATAAGTAATCCCTCATTTCGAGCTTTTATCGAAAGGTGTTGGTAACTCCTAGGTTTTACTGCAAAGGCTTGGTAAAAGGCCGAAATGGTATTATATAAAAGATACTTCGGATTTTTACCAAGCCACTTTGGTAAAAGCTAGGTTTTACCGGTAAAACCTAGTATTTTCCAGACTTCGAATTTTTACTGTAACACATACACTAAATTTCTTGTACCAAAGAATAGGTTTGTACATATCATTTCCTTTGTTTTTACCTAACATTTGTAATGAATTATTTTGCATAATATTTGTAATGAGTTAAATGTAATTTTTTTCTCTGCACTCTTGTAGTTTAACGGTTAACTTATAGGTCTCAAAATGTCGTGTTTGACTCTATTGTTGATCTTTTAAGTATTTCTCACTCCTGAATTCCTTCTGGTTTCTGTATTTGTTGCCCAAAGTATTAAGGGATAATTTACTTTTAAAAGTGTATCTCGTCTGAATTTGTTCTGATTTGTATACATTAAACTCCTAAGATAAGAATAAATATTTCTCGTGCAAAATTAAGCAGTTCACATTAGCCATTCACCTCTCGGTCTTATCGCGATGACTTGTGAGAGCTGAAATTCATACTGCTGAAAGAGTAAAGGAAACGCCAACTTGGAGTGAGATTAATGCATTGAAAGCTATTGCCCCATTCTAGAAATTCGTGCCATCACAACGCGTACAGAACTGTTTTAGCAGAGCCTGGAGACATAAAGACCCTAGTCCTGTTGTTGAATTAGATGCGACAACGATACCATTTCACCTTAGGGATCTGATGTATAAGCAGTTGTACAACAGCTGTCTGAAGTTCAGTAAATGTCATCAGAAGAAAGTTAAGGAGATAGTTTCATTTCTCCTATCATCCTGAAGCCTCGGACACTTTAGAACGTTTTGCTGCAAAGTTCGAATTGACCGCTATTTTTACAGAAGCCATGAGTATAGTTGTCCATCAGTTACCAGGTATTTTCGTTCCCCTCTGTGACAGCGGAATATATAGAAATGTTTCACTAGAAAGGAATCTGCGAGTACAGTTTTAATACAATTTACTGTAATTAATTGAGTACTGAGTGTTTTTTTACCTCATACATAATATGGCTGTACGTATATAGTATAGAATACGTATGTAGGTATATAGTGTGAATGGTAATGTGTAGAAAAAACTC